>CM051236.1:130297631-130687631 GCA_027917425.1 Gastrophryne carolinensis
CAGGGCCTAATTTCAAATATGATAAGAGCAAATGGGCTTGATATGGTTCTTAAACAGAGGCTGCTGTAGTCACAGGAATGGGATGCCCGGGGCAGGAATGGACCTGCAGGGTCCAGTAGTGCTTTGGCCAGCAAAAGTGTCTTTATCAGGCCTAATTTCAAATATGATAAGAGCAAATGCTTATATGGTCTTAAACAGAGGCTGCTGTAGTCACAGAATGGGATGCCCTCGGGCAGGAATGGACCTGGCAGGGTCCAGTAGTGCTTTGGCCAGCAAAAGTGTCTTTATCAGGCCTAATTTCAAATATGATAAGAGCAAATGCTTATATGGTCTTAAACAGAGGCTGCTTTAGTCACAGAATGGGATGCCCTGGGCAGGAATGGACCTGGCAGGGTCCAGTAGTGCTTTGGCCAGCAAAAGTGTCTTTATCAGGCTAAGTTTCAAATATGATAAGAGCAAATGCTTATATGGTCTTAAACAGAGGCTGCTGTAGTCACAGAATGGGATGCCCGGGCAGGAATGGACCTGGCAGGGTCCAGTAGTGCTTTGGCCAGCAAAAGTGTCTTTATCAGGCCTAATTTCAAATATGATAAGAGCAAATGCTTATATGGTCTTAAACAGAGGCTGCTGTAGTCACAGAATGGGATGCCCTGGGCAGGAATGGACCTGGCAGGGTCCAGTAGTGCTTTGGCCAGCAAAAGTGTCTTTATCAGGCCTAATTTCAAATATGATAAGAGCAAATGCTTATATGGTCTTAAACAGAGGCTGCTGTAGTCACAGAATGGGATGCCCTGGGCAGGAATGGACCTGGCAGGGTCCAGTAGTGCTTTGGCCAGCAAAAGTGTCTTTATCAGGCCTAATTTCAAAATATGATAAGAGCAAATGCTTATATGGTCTTAAACAGAGGCTGCTGTAGTCACAGAATGGGATGCCCTGGGCAGGAATGGACCTGGCAGGGTCCAGTAGTGCTTTGGCCAGCAAAGTGTCTTTATCAGGCCTAATTTCAAATATGATAAGAGCAAATGCTTATATGGTCTTAAACAGAGGCTGCTGTAGTCACAGAATGGGATGCCCTGGGCAGGAATGGACCTGGCAGGGTCCAGTAGTGCTTTGGCCAGCAAAAGTGTCTTTATCAGGCTAATTTCAAATATGATAAGAGCAAATGCTTATATGGTCTTAAACAGAGGCTGCTGTAGTCACAGAATGGGATGCCCTGGCAGGAATGGACCTGCAGGGTCCAGTAGTGCTTTGGCCAGCAAAAGTGTCTTTATCAGGCCTAATTTCAAATATGATAAGAGCAAATGCTTATATGGTCTTAAACAGAGGCTGCTGTAGTCACAGAATGGGATGCCCCTAGGGCAGGAATCGGACCTGGCAGGGTCCAGTAGTGCTTTGCCAGCAAAAGTGTCTTTATCAGGCTAATTTCAAATATGATAAGAGCAAATGCTTATATGGTCTTAAACAGAGGCTGCTGTAGTCACAGAATGGGATGCCCCAGGGCAGGAATCGACCTGGCAGGGTCCAGTAGTGCTTTGGCCAGCAAAAGTGTCTTTATCAGGCCTAATTTCAAATATGATAAGAGCAAATGCTTATATGGTCTTAAAACAGAGGCTGCTTGTAGTCACAGAATGGGATGCCCTGCAGAATGACTGGCAGGGTCCAGTAGTGCTTTGGCCAGCAAAAGTGTCTTGTATCAGGCCTAATTTCAAATATGATAAGAGCAAATGCTTATATGGTCTTAAACAGAGGCTGCTGTAGTCACAGAATGGGATGCCCTGCAGGAATGGACCTGGCAGGGTCCAGTAGTGCTTTGGCCAGCAAAAGTGTCTTTATCAGGCCTAATTTCAAATATGATAAGAGCAAATGCTTATATGGTCTTAAACAGAGGCTGCTGTAGTCACAGAATGGGATGCCTGGGCAGGAATGGACCTGGCAGGGTCCAGTAGTGCTTTGGCCAGCAAAAGTGTCTTTATCAGGCCTATTTCAATATGATAGAGCAAAGCTTATATGGTCTTAAACAGAGGCTGCTGTAGTCACAGAATGGGATGCCCTGGGCAGGAATGGACCTGGCAGGGTCCAGTAGTGCTTTGGCCAGCAAAAGTGTCTTTATCAGGCCTAATTTCAAATATGATAAGAGCAAATGCTTATATGGTCTTAAACAGAGGCTGCTGTAGTCACAGAATGGGATGCCCTGGGCAGGAATGGACCTGGCAGGGTCCAGTAGTGCTTTGGCCAGCAAAAGTGTCTTTATCAGGCCTAATTTCAAATATGATAAGAGCAAATGCTTATATGGTCTTAAACAGAGGCTGCTTTAGTCACAGAATGGATGCCTGGGCAGGAATGGACCTGGCAGGGTCCAGTAGTGCTTTGGGCCAGCAAAAGTGTCTTTATCAGGCTAATTTCAAATATGATAAGAGCAAATGCTTAATGGTCTTAAACAGAGGCTGCTGTAGTCACAGAATGGGATGCCCCTGGGCAGGAATGGACCTGGCAGGGTCCAGTAGTGCTTTGGCCAGCAAAAGTGTCTTTATCAGGCCTAATTTCAAATATGATAAGAGCAAATGCTTATATGGTCTTAAAACAGAGGCTGCTTTAGTCACAGAATGGGATGCCCCTGGGCAGGAATGGACCTGGCAGGGTCCAGTAGTGCTTTGGCCAGCAAAAGTGTCTTTATCAGGCTAATTTCAAATATGATAAGAGCAAATGCTTATATGGTCTTAAACAGAGGCTGCTGTAGTCACAGAATGGGATGCCCTGGCAGGAATGGACCTGGCAGGGTCCAGTAGTGCTTTGGCCAGCAAAAGTGTCTTTATCAGGCCTAATTTCAAATATGATAAGAGCAAATGCTTATATGGTCTTAAACAGAGGCTGCTGTAGTCACAGAATGGGATGCCCCTGGGCAGGAATGGACCTGGCAGGGTCCAGTAGTGCTTTGGCCCAGCAAAAGTGTCTTTATCAGCCTAATTTCAATATGATAAGAGCAAATGCTTATATGGTCTTAAACAGAGGCTGCTTTAGTCACAGAATGGGATGCCCTGGGAGGAATGGACCTGGCAGGGTCCGATAGTGCTTTGGCCAGCAAAAGTGTCTTTATCAGGCCTAATTTCAAATATGATAAGAGCAAATGCTTATATGGTCTTAAACAGAGGCTGCTTTAGTCACAGAATGGGATGCCCTGGGCAGGAATGGACCTGGCAGGGTCCAGTAGTGCTTTGGCCAGCAAAAGTGTCTTTATCAGGCCTAATTTCAAATATGATAAGAGCAAATGCTTATATGGTCTTAAACAGAGGCTGCTGTAGTCACAGAATGGGATGCCCTGGGCAGGAATGGACCTGGCAGGGTCCAGTAGTGCTTTGGCCAGCAAAAGTGTCTTTATCAGGCCTAATTTCAAATATGATAAGAGCAAATGCTTATATGGTCTTAAACAGAGGCTGCTGTAGTCACAGAATGGGATGCCCTGGGCAGGAATGGACCTGGCAGGGTCCAGTAGTGCTTTGGCCAGCAAAAGTGTCTTTATCAGGCCTAATTTCAAATATGATAAGAGCAAATGCTTATATGGTCTTAAACAGAGGCTGCTTTAGTCACAGAATGGGATGCCCCAACAGGAATCGACCTGGCAGGGTCCAGTAGTGCTTTGGCCAGCAAAAGTGTCTTTATCAGGCTAATTTCAAATATGATAAGAGCAAATGCTTATATGGTCTTAAACAGAGGCTGCTGTAGTCACAGAATGGGATGCCCCACAGGAATCGACCTGGCAGGGTCCAGTAGTGCTTTGGCCAGCAAAAGTGTCTTTATCAGGCCTAATTTCAAATATGATAAGAGCAAATGCTTATATGGTCTTAAACAGAGGCTGCTTTAGTCACAGAATGGGATGCCCTGGGCAGGAATGGACCTGGCAGGGTCCAGTAGTGCTTTGGCCAGCAAAAGTGTCTTTATCAGGCCTAATTTCAAATATGATAAGAGCAAATGCTTATATGGTCTTAAACAGAGGCTGCTGTAGTCACAGAATGGGATGCCCTGGGCAGGAATGGACCTGGCAGGGTCCAGTAGTGCTTTGGCCAGCAAAAGTGTCTTTATCAGGCCTAATTTCAAATATGATAAGAGCAAATGCTTATATGGTCTTAAACAGGAGGCTGCTTTAGTCACAGAATGGATGCCCCTGGGCAGGAATGGACCTGGCAGGGTCCAGTAGTGCTTTGGCCAGCAAAAGTGTCTTATCAGGCTAATTTCAAATATGATAAGAGCAAATGCTTATATGGTCTTAAACAGAGGCTGCTGTAGTCACAGAATGGGATGCCCTGGGCAGGAATGGACCTGGCAGGGTCCAGTAGTGCTTTGGCCAGCAAAAGTGTCTTTATCAGGCCTAATTTCAAATATGATAAGAGCAAATGCTTATATGGTCTTAAACAGAGGCTGCTGTAGTCACAGAATGGGATGCCCTGGGCAGGAATGGACCTGGCAGGGTCCAGTAGTGCTTTGGCCAGCAAAAGTGTCTTTATCAGGCTAATTTCAAATATGATAAGAGCAAATGCTTATATGGTCTTAAACAGAGGCTGCTGTAGTCACAGAATGGGATGCCCTGGGCAGGAATGGACCTGGCAGGGTCCAGTAGTGCTTTGGCCAGCAAAAGTGTCTTTATCAGGCCTAATTTCAAATATGATAAGAGCAAATGCTTATATGGTCTTAAACAGAGGCTGCTTAGTCACAGAATGGGATGCCCTGGGCAGGAATGGACCTGGCAGGGTCCAGTAGTGCTTTGGCCAGCAAAAGTGTCTTTATCAGGCCTAATTTCAAATATGATAAGAGCAAATGCTTATATGGTCTTAAACAGAGGCTGCTGTAGTCACAGAATGGGATGCCCCGGGCAGGAATGGACCTGGCAGGGTCCAGTAGTGCTTTGGCCAGCAAAAGTGTCTTTATCAGGCTAATTTCAAATATGATAAGAGCAAATGCTTATATGGTCTTAAACAGAGGCTGCTGTAGTCACAGAATGGGATGCCCTGGGCAGGAATGGGACCTGGCAGGGTCCAGTAGTGCTTTGGCCAGCAAAAGTGTCTTTATCAGCCTAATTTCAAATATGATAAGAGCAAATGCTTATATGGTCTTAAACAGAGGCTGCTGTAGTCACAGAATGGGATGCCCTGGGCAGGAATGGACCTGGCAGGGTCCAGTAGTGCTTTGGCCAGCAAAAGTGTCTTTATCAGGCCTAATTTCAAATATGATAAGAGCAAATGCTTATATGGTCTTAAACAGAGGCTGCTGTAGTCACAGAATGGGATGCCCTGGGCAGGAATGGACCTGGCAGGGTCCAGTAGTGCTTTGGCCAGCAAAAGTGTCTTTATCAGGCCTAATTTCAAATATGATAAGAGCAAATGCTTATATGGTCTTAAACAGAGGCTGCTGTAGTCACAGAATGGGATGCCCTGGGCAGGAATGGACCTGGCAGGGTCCAGTAGTGCTTTGGCCAGCAAAAGTGTCTTTATCAGGCCTAATTTCAAATATGATAAGAGCAAATGCTTATATGGTCTTAAACAGAGGCTGCTGTAGTCACAGAATGGGATGCCCTGGGCAGGAATGGACCTGGCAGGGTCCAGTAGTGCTTTGGCCAGCAAAAGTGTCTTTATCAGGCCTAATTTCAAATATGATAAGAGCAAATGCTTATATGGTCTTAAACAGAGGCTGCTGTAGTCACAGAATGGGATGCCCGGGCAGGAATGGACCTGCAGGGTCCAGTAGTGCTTTGGCCAGCAAAAGTGTCTTTATCAGGCCTAATTTCAAATATGATAAGAGCAAATGCTTATATGGTCTTAAACAGAGGCTGCTTTAGTCACAGAATGGGATGCCCTGGGCAGGAATGGACCTGGCAGGGTCCAGTAGTGCTTTGGCCAGCAAAAGTGTCTTTATCAGGCTAATTTCAAATATGATAAGAGCAAATGCTTATATGGTCTTAAACAGAGGCTGCTGTAGTCACAGAATGGGATGCCCTGGGCAGGAATGGACCTGGCAGGGTCCAGTAGTGCTTTGGCCAGCAAAAGTGTCTTTATCAGGCCTAATTTCAAATATGATAAGAGCAAATGCTTATATGGTCTTAAACAGAGGCTGCTGTAGTCACAGAATGGGATGCCCTGGGCAGGAATGGACCTGGCAGGGTCCAGTAGTGCTTTGGCCAGCAAAAGTGTCTTTATCAGGCCTAATTTCAAATATGATAAGAGCAAATGCTTATATGGTCTTAAACAGAGGCTGCTTTAGTCACAGAATGGGATGCCCTGGGCAGGAATGGACCTGGCAGGGTCCAGTAGTGCTTTGGCCAGCAAAAGTGTCTTTATCAGGCCTAATTTCAAATATGATAAGAGCAAATGCTTATATGGTCTTAAACAGAGGCTGCTTTAGTCACAGAATGGGATGCCCTGGGCAGGAATGGACCTGGCAGGGTCCAGTAGTGCTTTGGCCAGCAAAAGTGTCTTTATCAGGCCTAATTTCAAATATGATAAGAGCAAATGCTTATATGGTCTTAAACAGAGGCTGCTGTAGTCACAGAATGGGATGCCCTGGGCAGGAATGGACCTGGCAGGGTCCAGTAGTGCTTTGGCCAGCAAAAGTGTCTTTATCAGGCTAATTTCAAATATGATAAGAGCAAATGCTTATATGGTCTTAAACAGAGGCTGCTGTAGTCACAGAATGGGATGCCCTGGGCAGGAATGGACCTGGCAGGGTCCAGTAGTGCTTTGGCCAGCAAAAGTGTCTTTATCAGGCCTAATTTCAAATATGATAAGAGCAAATGCTTATATGGTCTTAAACAGAGGCTGCTTTAGTCACAGAATGGGATGCCCCAACAGGAATCGACCTGGCAGGGTCCAGTAGTGCTTTGGCCAGCAAAAGTGTCTTTATCAGGCTAATTTCAAATATGATAAGAGCAAATGCTTATATGGTCTTAAACAGAGGCTGCTGTAGTCACAGAATGGGATGCCCCAACAGGAATCGACCTGGCAGGGTCCAGTAGTGCTTTGGCCAGCAAAAGTGTCTTTATCAGGCCTAATTTCAAATATGATAAGAGCAAATGCTTATATGGTCTTAAACAGAGGCTGCTTTAGTCACAGAATGGGATGCCCTGGGCAGGAATGGACCTGGCAGGGTCCAGTAGTGCTTTGGCCAGCAAAAGTGTCTTTATCAGGCCTAATTTCAAATATGATAAGAGCAAATGCTTATATGGTCTTAAACAGAGGCTGCTGTAGTCACAGAATGGGATGCCCTGGGCAGGAATGGACCTGGCAGGGTCCAGTAGTGCTTTGGCCAGCAAAAGTGTCTTTATCAGGCCTAATTTCAAATATGATAAGAGCAAATGCTTATATGGTCTTAAACAGAGGCTGCTGTAGTCACAGAATGGGATGCCCTGGGCAGGAATGGACCTGGCAGGGTCCAGTAGTGCTTTGGCCAGCAAAAGTGTCTTTATCAGGCCTAATTTCAAATATGATAAGAGCAAATGCTTATATGGTCTTAAACAGAGGCTGCTGTAGTCACAGAATGGGATGCCCTGGGCAGGAATGGACCTGGCAGGGTCCAGTAGTGCTTTGGCCAGCAAAAGTGTCTTTATCAGGCCTAATTTCAAATATGATAAGAGCAAATGCTTATATGGTCTTAAACAGAGGCTGCTGTAGTCACAGAATGGGATGCCCTGGGCAGGAATGGACCTGGCAGGGTCCAGTAGTGCTTTGGCCAGCAAAAGTGTCTTTATCAGGCCTAATTTCAAATATGATAAGAGCAAATGCTTATATGGTCTTAAACAGAGGCTGCTTTAGTCACAGAATGGGATGCCCTGGGCAGGAATGGACCTGGCAGGGTCCAGTAGTGCTTTGGCCAGCAAAAGTGTCTTTATCAGGCTAATTTCAAATATGATAAGAGCAAATGCTTATATGGTCTTAAACAGAGGCTGCTGTAGTCACAGAATGGGATGCCCCGGGCAGGAATGGACCTGGCAGGGTCCAGTAGTGCTTTGGCCAGCAAAAGTGTCTTTATCAGGCCTAATTTCAAATATGATAAGAGCAAATGCTTATATGGTCTTAAACAGAGGCTGCTTTAGTCACAGAATGGGATGCCCTGGGCAGGAATGGACCTGGCAGGGTCCAGTAGTGCTTTGGCCAGCAAAAGTGTCTTTATCAGGCTAATTTCAAATATGATAAGAGCAAATGCTTATATGGTCTTAAACAGAGGCTGCTGTAGTCACAGAATGGGATGCCCTGGGCAGGAATGGACCTGGCAGGGTCCAGTAGTGCTTTGGCCAGCAAAAGTGTCTTTATCAGGCCTAATTTCAAATATGATAAGAGCAAATGCTTATATGGTCTTAAACAGAGGCTGCTGTAGTCACAGAATGGGATGCCCTGGGCAGGAATGGACCTGGCAGGGTCCAGTAGTGCTTTGGCCAGCAAAAGTGTCTTTATCAGGCCTAATTTCAAATATGATAAGAGCAAATGCTTATATGGTCTTAAACAGAGGCTGCTTTAGTCACAGAATGGGATGCCCTGGGCAGGAATGGACCTGGCAGGGTCCAGTAGTGCTTTGGCCAGCAAAAGTGTCTTTATCAGGCCTAATTTCAAATATGATAAGAGCAAATGCTTATATGGTCTTAAACAGAGGCTGCTTTAGTCACAGAATGGGATGCCCTGGGCAGGAATGGACCTGGCAGGGTCCAGTAGTGCTTTGGCCAGCAAAAGTGTCTTTATCAGGCCTAATTTCAAATATGATAAGAGCAAATGCTTATATGGTCTTAAACAGAGGCTGCTGTAGTCACAGAATGGGATGCCCTGGGCAGGAATGGACCTGGCAGGGTCCAGTAGTGCTTTGGCCAGCAAAAGTGTCTTTATCAGGCTAATTTCAAATATGATAAGAGCAAATGCTTATATGGTCTTAAACAGAGGCTGCTGTAGTCACAGAATGGGATGCCCTGGGCAGGAATGGACCTGGCAGGGTCCAGTAGTGCTTTGGCCAGCAAAAGTGTCTTTATCAGGCCTAATTTCAAATATGATAAGAGCAAATGCTTATATGGTCTTAAACAGAGGCTGCTTTAGTCACAGAATGGGATGCCCCAACAGGAATCGACCTGGCAGGGTCCAGTAGTGCTTTGGCCAGCAAAAGTGTCTTTATCAGGCTAATTTCAAATATGATAAGAGCAAATGCTTATATGGTCTTAAACAGAGGCTGCTGTAGTCACAGAATGGGATGCCCCAACAGGAATCGACCTGGCAGGGTCCAGTAGTGCTTTGGCCAGCAAAAGTGTCTTTATCAGGCCTAATTTCAAATATGATAAGAGCAAATGCTTATATGGTCTTAAACAGAGGCTGCTTTAGTCACAGAATGGGATGCCCTGGGCAGGAATGGACCTGGCAGGGTCCAGTAGTGCTTTGGCCAGCAAAAGTGTCTTTATCAGGCCTAATTTCAAATATGATAAGAGCAAATGCTTATATGGTCTTAAACAGAGGCTGCTGTAGTCACAGAATGGGATGCCCTGGGCAGGAATGGACCTGGCAGGGTCCAGTAGTGCTTTGGCCAGCAAAAGTGTCTTTATCAGGCCTAATTTCAAATATGATAAGAGCAAATGCTTATATGGTCTTAAACAGAGGCTGCTTTAGTCACAGAATGGGATGCCCTGGGCAGGAATGGACCTGGCAGGGTCCAGTAGTGCTTTGGCCAGCAAAAGTGTCTTTATCAGGCTAATTTCAAATATGATAAGAGCAAATGCTTATATGGTCTTAAACAGAGGCTGCTGTAGTCACAGAATGGGATGCCCTGGGCAGGAATGGACCTGGCAGGGTCCAGTAGTGCTTTGGCCAGCAAAAGTGTCTTTATCAGGCTAATTTCAAATATGATAAGAGCAAATGCTTATATGGTCTTAAACAGAGGCTGCTGTAGTCACAGAATGGGATGCCCTGGGCAGGAATGGACCTGGCAGGGTCCAGTAGTGCTTTGGCCAGCAAAAGTGTCTTTATCAGGCCTAATTTCAAATATGATAAGAGCAAATGCTTATATGGTCTTAAACAGAGGCTGCTTTAGTCACAGAATGGGATGCCCTGGGCAGGAATGGACCTGGCAGGGTCCAGTAGTGCTTTGGCCAGCAAAAGTGTCTTTATCAGGCCTAATTTCAAATATGATAAGAGCAAATGCTTATATGGTCTTAAACAGAGGCTGCTGTAGTCACAGAATGGGATGCCCCGGGCAGGAATGGACCTGGCAGGGTCCAGTAGTGCTTTGGCCAGCAAAAGTGTCTTTATCAGGCCTAATTTCAAATATGATAAAAGCAAATGCTTATATGGTCTTAAACAGAGGCTGCTGTAGTCACAGAATGGGATGCCCTGGGCAGGAATGGACCTGGCAGGGTCCAGTAGTGCTTTGGCCAGCAAAAGTGTCTTTATCAGGCCTAATTTCAAATATGATAAGAGCAAATGCTTATATGGTCTTAAACAGAGGCTGCTGTAGTCACAGAATGGGATGCCCTGGGCAGGAATGGACCTGGCAGGGTCCAGTAGTGCTTTGGCCAGCAAAAGTGTCTTTATCAGGCCTAATTTCAAATATGATAAGAGCAAATGCTTATATGGTCTTAAACAGAGGCTGCTGTAGTCACAGAATGGGATGCCCTGGGCAGGAATGGACCTGGCAGGGTCCAGTAGTGCTTTGGCCAGCAAAAGTGTCTTTATCAGGCCTAATTTCAAATATGATAAGAGCAAATGCTTATATGGTCTTAAACAGAGGCTGCTGTAGTCACAGAATGGGATGCCCTGGGCAGGAATGGACCTGGCAGGGTCCAGTAGTGCTTTGGCCAGCAAAAGTGTCTTTATCAGGCCTAATTTCAAATATGATAAGAGCAAATGCTTATATGGTCTTAAACAGAGGCTGCTTTAGTCACAGAATGGGATGCCCTGGGCAGGAATGGACCTGGCAGGGTCCAGTAGTGCTTTGGCCAGCAAAAGTGTCTTTATCAGGCTAATTTCAAATATGATAAGAGCAAATGCTTATATGGTCTTAAACAGAGGCTGCTGTAGTCACAGAATGGGATGCCCCGGGCAGGAATGGACCTGGCAGGGTCCAGTAGTGCTTTGGCCAGCAAAAGTGTCTTTATCAGGCCTAATTTCAAATATGATAAGAGCAAATGCTTATATGGTCTTAAACAGAGGCTGCTTTAGTCACAGAATGGGATGCCCTGGGCAGGAATGGACCTGGCAGGGTCCAGTAGTGCTTTGGCCAGCAAAAGTGTCTTTATCAGGCTAATTTCAAATATGATAAGAGCAAATGCTTATATGGTCTTAAACAGAGGCTGCTGTAGTCACAGAATGGGATGCCCTGGGCAGGAATGGACCTGGCAGGGTCCAGTAGTGCTTTGGCCAGCAAAAGTGTCTTTATCAGGCCTAATTTCAAATATGATAAGAGCAAATGCTTATATGGTCTTAAACAGAGGCTGCTTTAGTCACAGAATGGGATGCCTCACAGCAGACTTAAGATCAGTTCAGTATATATGCACAGTTAGTTACTATAAGCAGCCTGAAAACGCTAACAAAGGCTGGATGAAAAAAAAAAAATCTCCCTGTCAGCCAGCTCCGTTTTTCCTACCTTTCCCTGGCTTTCTGTCTGTCTCCTGTCTGTCTCCTGCCTGTCTCCTGCCTGTCCCTGTCTGTCCCTGTCTCCAGCCTGTCTAACTGCCTCAGCTACACAGCGTTCTGTCTGTCTGTCACGAATGCAATAGAGAAATGAGGAAAAGCAAGATGGCCGCCGTTAAATACCGCTGTGTGACATCACCGGGCTTGCTGGCTGCTGATAGGCTGCATGTGACTGCCCCAGCTTGCACTGGCGCGGGATACATGTCCAGACATGTCCCGTCCGCCATCTTAGAATGCCTGTAAATGTAAATGAATGGATGTTAAAGGAAAACTTCGAGTGATTGAATCGCGGGGAAATTCGGATTCGATCCGAATCGAATTTTTCCTGAAATTCGGATCGAATCCGGGTTCGTCCGGATCGATTCGCTCATCCCTAGTTACAATGCCTGTTTCCAGGCGGGCTGCCTACTAGGGGGGACCCCATGTTATTTTTTTTGTAATGAAAGAAAAAAAACAGGCACTGTTGTCAGTTTTATTGTTAAAATGTTAACTCATTTAAGAATAACCTGTAGAAAGCAAGATACAAATCTGAATCTACATTCGTATAAACTGTAAACCTCAGTCAGTGCTTTAACACATTCATATTTTTAACCGATGAGTATTAGATATTCCTTCTAGGATTGGGATAAAAAATACATTTGCAGATCTGATTGCTCATTTGGACGATATTTATAGCCTACGACAAAAAAGAAAATGTCTCTAAATTTAAAAGTCTGCTTAGCATGATACAGAGAAATGGAAGATTTTTTTTCTCGCCGGCAGATAAGGAGGCAGGCTACTAATGTCTTTAGAGATCGTTCTGAAGCTGATATAAAAATAGCAGTAAATTATTTGCAATACCATCTGGGCTTATATAGAGATAGTAACTCAAATAAACACACCGTGCACCGCCTTGAATAAATCACAGCAATTTTAAAATTAGTTTGGTATTTGAAGGGGAGCCAATCTAGTTCCCTTAACAATTGCATGGACTGCCTAGTCAGCATAGCATGAGTCAAAATCCTGGCAGTTAGCCTTCTGAAAAGTGTTGGATTCTGTGAAGAGTTTTCTCAGGAAGGCCATAAATCCGGGCATCTCCATCATAAAGCTCTAACCAAGTTGTTAAAAACATGACTTACAGTTCAACAGAAGTCGCTGCTACCAGTGGATGAGATCTTGGCAGGATTCCATGAAGTCATTGAAGAACAAAACACGACTTCCTGTGACATTGTAAAACTTCAACACAATGAAAGGTAGTGTGATCACACATACATCTGCTGAAGTAAAAAGTCTCGCAAAATTATCCATTCTCTAATGAGACTCCAGACAAAAACAAAAACTGTAAGATATATATGCAACGTAATAAAGTGTTATTTTGGCGACAGTTCACTGTTCGCCACAAGCTATGCTTGTGTTTCTAGTACTCATGGATTATACAAACGCAATATAAAAGTGATAGCATTGTGCTATTTGCTGTGCATAAGCAGCCATGACAGAAATGTTTGGATTAAATGTATAGGAAATACAGAAAAACCTGTTTTGCATATTTTATTTTTGTCTGCTGATTATACAGTAATTGCCTTTCTGAATCATTGATTCAGAATGCTTGCTTTTAACCTGATAAATATGGCATTTCACTATTTTCAAGATTCTTTTATTTGAATTTTGAACAAATAAAATGTCTTTGACATGGAGCCACTTTTCTTTTCTGAATTTTACAAGTATCGGTATAAGCAAATGTTTTTAGCTCTATACTTACTCTTTCTCCTGCCTATACACCAAAGTGCAGGATGCCACAGCTGGTCCATTTCCAGCTATCAGCTGTGTACCCCTGATCCTGCTGCAGAAGCAGACCATGCTGAGTGAATGCTGCACCCTGATACTGCCAGTCTCGAGGAGCAGGCTCTCTTGTTTTCATTAGTAGTGTTGGGCAAACCCCTAGAGGTTTGGGTTCAGCAAATTTGACCGAACGTTAACCAAAAATTTGATTTGGGTAACTGAACTAGACCAAACCCATTCGGCATTTTTGGTCAAGTTCAGACCCATTCGGCATTGAAATCAATAGCTATCCCAACTTTAAAGGGGGGCGATTGGGCCTCTGTGGGCCCCTTTGCCCCCCCCCCCCACTTCTCAGCAGCCCATCAACTGGCTTTTCCGCGTTCAAGGCGGACCCCGAACTGAAACATGGACTTCTGGCTGAAGTCCATGCTTAGGTTTGGAAACCCAAACTCGCAAAGTTCAGTACCAACCAGTACGAACTTTGTAGTTCTTGTTAGCCCAAAACTATTCATTAGATAAAGGATCAGCATGATTCACATCCCTACTCTCTGCTACCAGAGTTCATAGCTGTAAAATTACCAAGCTGTGGCATCCCAGATTACAATTGATCAAGGCAGCAAAAACAAAGGTATATGCTAAGCTAAAAACCAAGGCCACATGAAGCCATCTGATGAGGCCCACATAATCAAATCTAAGTTAATATGAAAAGCAGTGTAGGTATGGCCATTATGTGGGAAAGGAAAGTGAGAGGGGTAGATGGAAATGGCACATTGAGGGAGTTAAATGGAGGCTCAGTCTTGCCTTTCAATATTTCAGGTTGCAAGAAGAGTGATATAGGAGACATACACTGGTGCTCTCTTAAAATGAACATGGAAAGAACAGAGCTTGTAATATTCCCATCATCCAAGTCTGCTCCCATCTCCAACCTAAATATATCTGTCAGTGACCTCTCTATTAAGGCAGCTCGCCAAGCACATTGTCTGGGTGTTATACTGGACTCCTCTCTTTCATTTACACCCCAAATTCAGTCTCTAGCCACCTCCTGTTGCTTCTAACTCAAACACATCTCCCTCATACATCTCTTTCTCTTACCTGATACCTTTAAAATTCTAGTGCATGTCCTGGTCAACTACTCCAACACCCTCTTCAGTGATCTACCACCTAAAAGACTAGCACCCTGGCCATCTATCCTCAACTCTGTTGCCAGCCTCATCTACTTACACTTACGCTCTTACACTGCTGCTCCTCTCTGTTAATTACTTCAATGGTTCAAATGACTAACCCTATGCTACAAGGCTCTCTACAAGCAAGCCCCCTCATAGATTTCATAATTAGTCCCAAGATAGCAACCCAGAAGCAGTCACAGGTCTGCTCACTGTCTTCCCCCATCCTTTACCTTGATCATCTCTTGAGTCCAGGACTATACATGCACCACTACACTCCTCTGGAATGCCCTCAGTCCACTCCCCTTAAAAACTTCAAAATTACCCTTAAAGCCCATTCTACTAATGTTTTCCTGCAACTATGTGTTTATTAACTTGTCTGTTACATCTAATTCATAATATCGTGTTATTGTCATCATGGTTGCATTATAAGTCATTCTTGTCTTACCCTTGTACTTCTACCTTGTATAGCTCTACTGAATATGATGGCACTTAAATAAGCAATAAATAAACAATAACAATAATCTTTAAAGAGACTGAACACTCAAATAACAAAACAAAAACAATTTTGTCCCTTGCAGCTGATCTGTCCTACTCCAGCAATATGCTCATCTGGATTGCTGGACGACATCCCACAGCATCTGTATCAGAACTCCAGTCAACAGCACTTCTGTGCCAGGATTGTGCCCTTCTGCCGTCAGTCACCTGTGCACAGGCACACCTTCTCCTGGGGCAGGTGTGTCAGGCATTGGCCTGGAGGCCTGGAGTACAGGCCCAGCTGGTTTGGGAATAAATCTAGTGATCACATGAGTTGCTGATTGCTGGTGTAGAAGCGAACAGCTGCAGGGGACAAAAAGTGAGTACCCACTGGTTTTGTGGTTTGCATAATATTAATAACAATGATCAGGATTGTGTGTGTATGTGAGAGAGTGGGGCAGCTATAACAGGGTGAGCAAGCGTCTGCAGGGGTTTGGGTGTCTTGTGTAATGGGCATGAATATGTTTGTGATTAGAGATTCTTGGTGCTTTAGAAGGCAGTACACATGACCTAATATGTCCCAAATTTGCTCAGAAGTAGAATGATTGGGTAGAGTATTAAACCAGCCCCCTTTACCCCTTCCCAACTCCTATTTTTTCTTCTTTCTCTGTGCCTTTCCCATGTTGGGATTTCACCTTTCCACTTACTTTTTTTTTTTCTTTTCCCTTTGTTTTCATGCCAGTATATGTTTTTTCTCTTTCTTGTTTTAACATTGGCATATTGCTGGTACCCCTGGAACTTGGTCCATTAGTTAAGGCCGGAGCCCAAGGATACAGGCCAGGTGTCCAAATATGATCTTAAAATGGTGGTTTGGAAGAAAATAAACCGGAGACTGGTTGCCTCCACAATGCTGAACTTAGGAGGGGGTGAGCAAAACCCCAGTTGGCACAAACATGACTGGCCAGACACACGCAACAACAGCGAGTGTTTGTCTGAGACACACGTTTGCCAAGATAATGCCTGGATGAGGTTACCTACAATTGCCATCACAAATGGGCCCAAAACAATGCCACACAAAGAATGCTGGCCCTCTTGGAGGCTAGACAGGCACAAAGCAGTGAGGACCAGGCAACATCCCCATAATTTTGCATGGTGGACTTTTTTTTTATTTTTTGGCCGAGGGCCCAACCATTTTGCTTTTGTCACAATGTTTCAGTGTTGCCCATTGTAAGCACCATTTGTGGGGCCCAGTGTGGTAGCAGCAGGGATATCCTGCTCCAGATATGCTGGCACATTCTCCAACATGGCATAATTGTGGAGGGCAATGCAGGCGATGATTATCTTCACCATCTTCCCTGGCTTATACTGGAGTGCACTGCCAGTGTGGCCGAGGTAGCGAAACCTGCTCTTTAGTAGGATGAAAGTATGCTCCTGCACACCATGGGTCCTGCTGTGGGCCTGGTTATATGCCTCCTGGCCTTGTGTCTGCAGACGCAAAAAAGGTGTGAGCAACCAGGGCAAAAGTGGGTAGTGTGAATCACCTAAAAGGACAAAAAACACAAAAACAACATTATAATCACAAAACAAGGTTAGCCCACAGAGAGAGAGAGAGAGAGCTACTAGGAAGGGGAACCACAAAGGCAAATGGGGCAAAAAAGTAAAGCTGATAAGATAGGGGTCTGCAGTTGCAAGTAGGTCAAGGGTTTCATTGGCATTATTCAGGACAAACTAAAGATAAGGCATACTACACGAACAAATGATAAAGCACAAAGGAGTTAAACTAGGAACAGGGGTAATGGGGACTGAAACTAGGGGTATGACCACACAATGCACAATGCACCAATGCCACATGCGTGCAGTCAATGGTGCCCATGACATTCAGCATATTCGCGATGTTGAAAAAAGCCAACTTCACCGCGTTCCAGGCTGCCATGCTGTCAGAAAAAGAGATGTATTTCTCCTGCAGGACAACCATGCCGGAGGCTGGTTTAAATGGGCCAATGAGGAAGCCCTTGTTTGTGGTGGGCTAATTAGTTTGTGGCTTGTTGTTGGGCCAATGAGCCCAAAGTTCCCCTGGCCAATCTCCTGCTTCCATGCCCTATATAAGCATTCCTATATCACTAGCTCACTGCCTGTGATAGCGTTCTGCTGGGTGTTGTAGTGCCACTGTATTAAGTTCTGTTTATCCATTGCCGCCTTGTCTGACCACTCCTCTGATTGCTGCCTGGAATTACATCTGCATGACTGACCCCGAGCCTGTCTTCCACTCTGTACTGCAAACACGACCTCGACCCTTGGAAGGACTGCCATTCCTGTGTCCCATGAAGAGCCCTCTGTTAATGTTTCCCGGTCAGACCACCAGGAGTTTGAACCAGCCAAATAGACTGAGAATTAGTAGGTGGGAGACAAAAAAAAACTTTTTTGAACTTGTGAAAGGAGGGAGATATGTTATGCCCTGGGCTGCTGAGGGCTGCATGCTATTATTATACGCATGCGCCAGTTTTTAGGCATTGTAACTTCCATGCTAAATACACAGATGTGTTAGCACTGCTGACCTGCCGGTGCTGGAAGATGATAAGTAGTGGAGGTAAAAGTCATATCCACCACTCCCCCTTTACTAAGGTAGGGCGGCCTGATTGGTGGCTGTGGGCTCGTGCTGTACTGATTGGCCGTGGGCTTCCCAAGAGAGCAACCTCCCCCATGAGGCCCACGGGCCATCGGGCCAGCTGGGAGTAAAAGTGGACACCAGCCCCCCCCCCCCCCCCCTTATCATCCATCAGCGGGAACCCAAGCCAGGAAGAGTCAGCGGGACGAGCTTGCCATCAATACATGAGGTATTCAAAAAGCAGTCTGGCTGTTGTGTGTATAACAAACCTCATCCTCACAGTTTATATGCCCTTTATTAGGCATATCAGCCCATGTTGAGCTGTTTTGTCTGCTTGGAATGGAGACACTGGAGGGATGTGAAACATTTAAATTAAATTATCTTCTTTTTAACCCACTGGTCATCTTAATTATGAAGGATGAATAATCAAATGTAAGTGCAGTTCCAATATTGTGCAGTATTTAGTCAAATTTTTGTTTTTTAATAATGCCTGTTATATGTAAATGTGTCCTTGCACAGATCCACTGTATGGTGGTCAAGATCAAGTTTTGTAAACAAGTGAAACACGTTTATATGGTAGAGGAATTATAATCAGTGATTAAGAACATATGACCGGTGTTTAATTTAATGATGAAATAAAGTGCTATTTTGCTACAATACTGCGTTATTCCTCAGTAAGGTTGCAGATTTCAAGGAGATTACACTAATACAGGTTCCTGGGGGATTGATTATTTTTGCTGTTTTTTTTAACAGTGTGTATATATATTTAAAGATAGAAAATAGCCAGGGGGGTCTATACCTGCAAACCTGATGGACTTCTCAGGAGTTCACACTAGTTGGTTAGACAGCCATAACCAAATGATAGGGAGACCAAGCAAAAGTGGAAGTACTAAACCTAAAGCGGAAATCCACTCTCTATGCAACCGCTGGGCCATCCCTTTCTCCCGTTGTGGTTAGGCAAAAAATAAAATAACACCTTACATCACTGGGAATCCAGCGATGTTCCCCCAGCATCTCAAGTCCTGGGCGCAGCCAACTTGGAAAGAATGCACAGTACTGACTGTACTGATCATTCAGTTTCAATGTCACTCAGGTCTATGGCTGCTGTAAACCTGCACCTCTCTGATTGGGAAGTAGATTCAGAACAGGGTAAAAGGAAGTTCACTATTAGGACCTTGATTTTGCAAGACTGGAAGGACACTTAACTAGATAGCAGGGGCGCATCCCATTGAACTCCACATATTAGCACTGGTAGCCCAAATCATGGCCCTGGCACTCGCTCATATCTGCATTTCCATGAGATATTATGCCCCCATGTGACTGACAGACGCCAATAAGGTTTGCAGGATGGACTTGCACAGTGCTTCCCTTTCCAGTGAACCACAGAGGATACCGGCAGTCACATGGAGTGCGATCCCTCAGAAACAAGATATTGTATCATTAGGTAAGTACCAGGAATGAGGTTTGGGCTTCTGTTGCTGGTACGTGTAACAGGCAAACTCCTAGCCCCAGTATAATCTGTTCTAGGAAATAAAATACATATGAATAATGTGTGCGTTTGCCATAAGAGAGGCTATTTTTATTGATAACCCACTTTTTGGGGGGAGAGGAAATTCATAATGTACAATTTTTTTAGTGAATTTATCAACAAAGTTTATGGTAAATTAAATCTACTTCAGTAAAGAACACAGGAAATTGATGGAGGCAGTTAGGGGCAAAGAACCGATTCCCTTCATTAATTTATGTATAATATTTCCAATTCTCGCAAATTCAGAGCCATTTTGTAATTAGATTCCTTATAATTCTAAAAGATTTATATAATTATCTGCCATGCTGGTACATTTGTAGGGCAATGTAAAATCTACAAAGTTTGACTTTGACAAGAGGAAATAAATCTGTGTGATACTTTTTGTGATTCATCTGAAATTATGTCGGCAGCCGAACTTATCAAAATGTACGGTATGTAAAATCTGATCTCTTACAGCTAGTGATTTAATAAATGCTCAAAGCAAATTAATTTTGAACTCATTTATTGTATAAGTAGTGTGATAATGTGACAAAATGTACATCATCTAGATAAAGTTTTAATAAATATTCTTTTACAGACACAGCGCAATGAGTGTAGAAATCACAATCGTATAATGTTAACCTTGTTTCTCTTTTACAAGAACATTTATCAATCCAACAGACCATTCTTATCGGTAAAATATATTGTAAATGCTATAGATCAGTGGTTCTCAACCTTTCTAACGCTGTGACCCCGCAATACAGTTCCTCATGTTGCGGTGACCCCAAACCAAAAAATAATTTTGGTGGCTACTTCAAAACTGTAATTTTGCTACAGTTATGGTTCGGAATGTAAATACCTGATATGCATTATGTATTCTCATTGCTACAAATCAAACATAATTTAAACATAGTGATTAATCACAAAAACAAAATGTAATTATATGTTGAGAAATATTTATTACTAATTCCAATAAATAACATTTCACCATGGCATAGCATGTGTCGGAAACTGTCAGTTCTCCGCCTCTTATTGAAATTAATAGGAGGCTGCGGCAGATTGTGTGGTAACTCAAGATTCTCGGGAGCTCTCTTCCACAAAATCCGCCGCACTCACAATGAAATCAATAGGAGGTGGATTCAATGCCAGAAACTGCTGATTTCAGCAGTTTCCTCATTCAGAATATGGGAAAATAGTGGGAGATATGGGAGATAATTATAAATTGGGGAACAGTGTGAACTACATCTTATAGTGGTCTCTTATAGTATAAGACCGATGTAGTTCACACTATGTAAATGTATGGTGTTTTGTGTAAGTGTAAGCTGCTTTGTGTACTGTGTAATGATTACACACAAAGCACCTTACACTTACACAGTATTGTGTGTATGGTGTGTGTACTGTTTTTACATTATCAACCTTTTTTACACCAGCAGGCTGTCTCGCAGGCTCTCTTGCCTCTCCGCCTCCTAGTCTTCTGTCCTCCGGCGCTTGCTGCTTCTGCCCACTGATGATGTCAGCAAGCGCCGGACACACGTAATGCGCTGCTATGGACTGTGGAGCATTCCCCCCGTACCTTATGCCCCGGACAGATGATGCAATCACGTCTGCGCATGCGAGCAGGTATTCAGTTTGGAACGTGCATCCATAACGACGTGCCTTCCAGCTGAATCGCGATGCTGCAGACGGTAGCGCGACTTCTCAGTGGCAAAAGCCATCGGAAATATGTATTTTCCGATGGCTTCAGGCGACCCCTGTGTTTTGGTCGTTCGACCCCCGCTGGGGTCCCGACCCACAGGTTGAGAACCGCTGCTATAGATAAATCTTGCATCCAGCAGATGGCAGTGCTTCAAACAATCACTGCATATTAACACAATGAACCAAGGGCCCAATTTACTGGGAGACCTATTTATAAAATGGACAATTTGGTGCTATTGCGCATCATTTTGCTGATGTAAGCGTCTGCTCTAGCACATCCACTTCTTTTTTGGGGGGGCGCTGTTATGTTTCCGTTAGCGTGCATTGGATGGTGTTGCAAGACAACAAGTCTATTCCTAAATAATTAGTGTGCGCACTCGTTTTCTCCCTATAGGCCAGTCTGTGCCAGTGCTTGTGTGGGTACTTATGGGCACTTATTCTGGATTTAACAACTGGTTGCCAGAGTTATTTGAAAACATTGTTGTGATGGTGATGAAAATGTGACAAAATGTGTAGTGTGTTTAAATCCATTTTTAGTTATTGAGGTTAGATGAACGCATTGGTGTGAAAATTAAGAGAAAAGGGTAAGTTTTGTAAAAAAAAAAGTAGCAGTTGCATGTGGTTGTATTTTTTACATGTCACTATTTTCATTTTTTGCATTTCTTCTCGACATTTTTTTAGTTAAAAAACCCTTTCATACTTTTCCTGTCATTGCGCTCCATGGTAGCTTATGCACCACTTATGACTGGCATAGCTTACACAACAACGCAAAGTAATAGCCGTTAAAGTAATAACTGGTGTTGGTCCGGTTCAAATTAGGCATAGAGTGATGCCGTGGTCAAACTATCAGTGTAAAATGGCGATAAATGCCACAGAGACTTCATAAATCAGGCCCTAAGTGTGACAAGACAAGCAGATTATGTAGCTGACTTTTGCTGAGGTCTATTTCAGGCATAGTGAGGCTTAGGTCATCACACAGTGCACAACATATAGCTCATAGTAGATACCACATAACATTATTTAGGATTTTAAAGATTTCTTTAACATTTCTCAAGCCGATAAAATGTGCTCCTCCTACATAATTTCACTGTGGGGCACATGAACCACGGCAAAGTGGCATAAGCCATGTTTCTAGTACTTACATATAGAAAAAAAATTAGTTTGTTAGAATTTTATATAAAAGTTTTAAATATATTTTTACAGCTACACATAAATAATGCATTATTACAAATGTTTAGGAATATACTATTTTTCCTTATCAGTTCTAATAAAATGATTTGTGTATGTTTTGTGTATGATTGCCAAAATCAATGGTCCAAATTTACCGAATTCACTCAATCCGCTTTCAGTAATGCGCACAGTGACAATTTTGATGTTTTTCTGTAATTACGATAAAAATGCCAAAGCATCATCTCCCTCTGGCCCTTCCTCCAATTTGGCCTTGGAGGAATGGTTTTGAGAAAGAGCGACAATCTGCTCCAAGGTCCAGGAAAATTGGCTATTAAGAGACACAAGATCTTTGCCGACTGACATAGGTCCACGGAGCCACCATTTCAGGTGTGCAATTTGGTCTGGGTATCCATTAAAAACATTGCCTTGCCCCAACCTTCATCAAAGTGGGGTCCCAAATACATCAGTCCCTTTCCACTAATGGAAAAACTGAGCGATGTTACCTTCATAGTCAAACTTCCGCCTTCCATTAAAATCCCTAATCCTTTTCATGTATTCTTGCATGTATCCTTGTATATACCCTCAGGTGGTACTCCAGACAGCGCGCCGGCTGGAGACTAAACAGGCCAGCGAGCCCCATTGTTGCTTGTGGGGAAAGGTTCCCTTAATAATTGTGGCCTAATCTGCCCAAAGGTTGTAGCTAGGCCAGCCAAGTTCCCCCTGGCCAATCTTGTCCACCCCAGCCCTATATAGTTTTTCCCAGCTCACTCTCTCACTGCCCGTGACAGCATTCTGCTGGGTGTTATAGTTCTCTGCTTGGTATTGCTTTCTGTTGCCGACTTTGCCTTGCCTGACTACTCATTTGATCACTGCCTGGACCGACCCCTGCCTGCCTAACCCCGAGCCCATCTCATCCTCTGTACCGCAAACTCTCTGACCATTCGGCTTGACCCTTGGCTTGACCCTTGACCTTTCTTCTGCTACTCTCTCGGTGCCACGTATTGTGAGGATTGTTTTCTTGCATGACCCCGGCCAGTCCTTCATTGCCCAGTCTACTCCCTAGTTCATCTACCCTAGTTCACCCTGTAAGACCACATCCTTTGTGCTATCTATGTCCTGGGGGCAACCATGTCCGTTGAGGTGTATTTAGCGCCCTCGCATACAGTGGCTTGTCTATAGGCAGAAGCAACAGCATTGGGGGTTGTGGTCTTACCTGTCCCACAGGGCTTGACAGTAGGTTTTTTATTGCGGGTGTACGATGGAGGGACAAAGGTTTGTTTTTTATGTTATATGGCTGTAAAAGTCTCTTTAAAATAAAATCTTTTACACTGTATGAATAAGCATGCAAACTGCTACATGATTATCAAGGACATACTGACCTTACCTGTTCATTGGCTCACAATTATCACACTCCTGTGACACCATCTTACTGCACCCAGGAAGTGTATGTATCCCACAATTGAAGTGGAGCCTGCATGTTGGCCTATTTGATTCATTTTGGAATCTGTGCTAGCAGCAGTGAGGCAATGTGAGACAGGAAGCAGTGCAGTGGGTGGCGTTAGTCACCATAACGCCTGCAGCTGCTGATTGGGTGAACACTTAGAGGCCGATTCAGTAATAGCGCCAGGTAGCGACAGATGAGCGACTGAAGTATGGCGCTTTGAGCGCCGCTAGCGTACGCCGCGGGCGTCAGCGATTCGCTATAGCAGGCCTCCTCAGTCGCTACCTGGCGTTGTTGGGAACAATGCCTACATTGCTGAATATGATGTTTCAGATCAGCTTTGTAGGCGCTGTCATTTTGACACACGCTATTCAACACAGCGCCTGCGCTTTGCTTTGCTGTGGGCTTGAAATCAATGTTAGTACCTTCAGAAGTAAACACATTGCAACATGTTTATTTTTAGATTTTTTATTTATGTTTTAAATGTTTTGTTTGAAAATGAAAAATTATTAATCCACTGGATTGTTATCGGGGTGCCTGAAAAAGAATAAAAAGTGCAGTTAGTATTTATATTTAATTTGGCTTTTTCGCAGTTAAAAAAAAAAAACAATAAAATTTAACTAACATTTTGGGCCAACTTGCACAACAACCCTAATTGTTATGTTGGTCAACTTCCCCCCCCCCCCCTTATAGTGGTTTGGGGCATCTTACACCCCCCCTTATAGTGGGTTAGCTCAACTTCCCCCCCCCCCCTTATAGTGGGTTAGGTCATCTTACACCCCCCTTATAGTGGTTTAGGTCATCTTACACCCCCCTTATAGTGGTTTAGGTCATCTTACACCCCCTTATAGTGGTTTAGGTCATCTTACACCACCCTTATAGTGGGTTAGCTCAACTTCCCCCCCCCCCCCTTATAGTGGGTTAGGTCATCTTACACCCCCCTTATAGTGGTTTTGGTCATCTTACACCCCCCTTATAGTGGTTTAGGTCATCTTACACCCCCCTTATAGTGGTTTAGGTCATCTTACACCCCCCTTATAGTGGTTTAGGTCATCTTACACCCCCCTTATAGTGGGTTAGGTCATCTTACACCCCCCTTATAGTGGTTTAGGTCATCTTACACCCCCCTTATAGTGGGTTAGGTCGTCTTACACCCCCCTTATAGTGGTTTAGGTCATCTTACACCCCCCTTATAGTGGGTTAGGTCATCTTACACCCCCCTTATAGTGGTTTAGGTCATCTTACACCCCCCTTATAGTGGGTTATGTCATCTTACACCCCCCTTATAGTGGTTTAGGTCATCTTACACCCCCCTTATAGTGGTTTAGGTCATCTTACACCCCCCTTATAGTGGTTTGTGACAAATTATGATTGTAGCCAACAAATAGTTCCCCTGTAGTGCAGTACTTGGATTAGAGTGAAGGGTAGTTAGCTTACCGCAAAAAACGAAGAGATCATGCTTTCCCTTAGCTCAAAGCCACTCTGGGTGTCCTCACTCGTTTCTGCGGCCAAGTTGGGGATTTCGGGCACCAGTGCTGTTTCTTCAGGGGATTGGATTCTGTGGCATATACAGAGATTGTGGAGCACACAGCAGGCGAGGATTATCTTGGAGACCTTTTGTGGACTGTACAGCATCTCTACTCCTGGGCGTGCCAAACAGAGAAAGCGTGCTTCCAGCAGGCCGATGGTTCGTTCCACAATGCTTCGGGTTTTACGATGTGCTCCGTTGACCGGAGTCATCACCCACGTTCTCTGCCCATATCCCTTATCCGCTGTGGAAAAAACACAATGAGAGAGGCAGCAATTAGTACTAGTACATGTTTTGGTTTCATTTTCAAAAATATAGCTTACTAGCCCACATATTTGATGCTAAATACTTTGACATGGTTAATTATTTACCCAGTAGCCAGCCAGCTGGCATTTCGTTGTTCTCGAACTTCCGACACAGGACTGTCCGCTGCAGGATGTAAGAATCGTGGCATGAGCCGGGGAAGCCAGATCTCACGGCCCGCAGCTTCATTTCATGGTCACAGACGACCATGACGTTCAGCGAATGGAATTGCTTTCTGTTCCTAAAATGCAGCTCCTGTGCACGGGGAGGGCGGAAAGGGATATGTGTACCATCAACGCACCCTAGCACATCTCTCCCATGAGATAGAATGCATGTTTTATTTTGGCAACCTCATCCTCAGGAAACTTGATGTAAATCAAATCACAAATCGCCAGTACTACCTGGAAAAATATGCGGCTCATTGTAGCCTGGCTGATCCCGCTGAGGAGGGCAGAGGTTGCCTGGAAGGTCCCTCGTGCCAAAATATTGAGAGTGGCACATAGGCGTACTATGCCTGGAATGGAATGAGTGCGTTTGGTGGATGGCTCGATTTTGTGCTTAATCTGATCATATAGGGACTGTAGTGCAGCACGATTCAGACGGAAGCGGCTCCTGATCTGCTCGTCACTTAAATCCCACACTGAAAGGTGGATTCCAAAGGAGCGGGGTGCCCTAAGCCTCACAGCACCCCCCTCCCTGTCCTCCTGCTCTTCCAGCATTCTCACACATCCCTGCACCCATAACCCATACATCACCCTCTTATCCATCTCACACTCAACAGATATACAAAAGAAGCAAAACAAAACCAAAAACCACAAACACACCACACACACAAGCAAGCACACTCCTCACACACTCACTACAATGCATCTCACCACAAAACCAGAAGTATAGTGGTCAGAACCACCAGACTGCTGAAAAACAGCTTTCTAAGTTAGGCACAACCAAGAGGGGAGCTGCTGCACAGCCCACAAAAGGCCACAAAATCAAGCCTCACTTGCTGTATGCTCCACAATATTTGCATATGCCAACAAAATCAATCTCCTAAAGAAACAGCACTGATGTCAGAAATCACCCAAAAAGCCACAGAGAGTGAGGACAAAACCCAGCCAGACACTCAAATGAGCTAAGGGACCAAAGCACCACACCACAGCCTTTGCCACAGTGTAACAATACCAGAAGGTTGCCAAATCCATCCATTTATACTTCACTTTGAAAAAGGACAGGTCCGCTTTGCCGCCTTTTGCGTTGCTCTGCTATTTCCTGTCTCCAATTAGCTGACCCAGGTGTGCGTGAAACGGAGTGCGCACGCGCACGCTAGTAGCGCTACTAGCGTACGTGAGCCTAAACTTGCGTGCATTAACGGACATGGCTGAAAATTCTGTGGTGGACCAATGAAAGGTAAGCTGCTCTTTATTTAAATAGCCATTTGTATAGCCACATGTCACAAGTGTCACAAGTGTCACAAGTGTTTACTATACATGAGTACATTGTTGTCTTTGGTTGTGTGTTGTTTGGTTAATGAGGTCTAATTAGTTAATTGGCTACCACACATGGTTCAATCAGTGCATTGGAGCTGTGGCTACAAGCACCTTGCCAGTATGTGTTAATCAATTAAGTGGACCTGTTTGTGATTGGCTGTTAGAGCACATAAAACCTGCCCAAACCCCACAAACGGTGATACCATTCTGTAGTCTGCATGCGTGCTTGTTGGTTGTGTATTGGTGTGTGTGTGCAGCTACAGGATGGAGCCAAATTCTGGACATCTGCCAGCCACAGCTGGCCCAAGTAGGAGTGTGGTGGGTGCTGTGCGCAGACCTCCCTTAAGGAAAAGGGCCCAGGCTGAAGGTGATGCAGCACCCCAGGCTAAGCTCCCAGGTGCCAAGAGGGAGCCAGAATTTAATTTGGCGGAGAATAATACTCTTGTGCGCCTTACACTTGCTAAATGGGAGCTGATATTTGGCTCCCAAAGCAAGTCAATAGGCAAACAAGAAAGGAGCAAATTGTGGGATGCCATTGGTGAAGAGCTTACTAGCAGTGCTCAACACCCACGTAGTGGCCCATCCTGCAGGAAACGCTTCTACACTTTGAAAAGGGCCCTTACGCAAAAGATGAATCATGATCTTGATGTCGACAGTGGGACCATCCAGGTTCCAAAGAGTACCTACAGGCCATATGAGGAGATGCTGAAGGCCAAAATTCCACTCGCTCGGCTGCAGGGTGTGGATCCTGGGGATGACACCACAGGTTGGACTGAAGGTACATATTTTCAGCATATTTTTTGCAGGTAATGTTAATGTATGTGATTTGCTTTGTCTCTTTCTGGCCAACTAACAGTAGGACATGTAAAGTAGTACATTATACCTCATAAATGTTTTACTTTCTGGTCTGTTGCTTTCTGCATAGGTGCACATGGTGCTGTCCATGAGTCGGAGGAGGAGGAGGATACCCCAAATCCTGCCCTTCAACCAACCTCCAGCCTAACCCAGTCTGCCATTGAAGGTATTTATCACTAATTTAGGGGCTTGTTGTTTTGTGCAAAAATGGGTGTGGTAGCACCTCAAACAATAGATTTGACCACTGTTGAGGATTAATAATATTGGCCTGCGGACTATTTACACGTCCACTTTAACCCTCTCTGCAACTAACTAACAAGGCCCTAACATGTGTAGCTATGTTGGAAGCCAGAGATGTGTGGCCATATATCTGCATATACATGTGGAAGCCACACTGGCCTTGATTAGGGAATATTAGTGATTGAGCTGCTCACACACACCTTAATGCATGGTTTATTTTGTGCCGCACATTACCAATGGCT
Organism: Gastrophryne carolinensis; assembly: GCA_027917425.1. Classification (NCBI taxonomy): domain Eukaryota; kingdom Metazoa; phylum Chordata; class Amphibia; order Anura; family Microhylidae; genus Gastrophryne; species Gastrophryne carolinensis. The sequence goes on from CM051236.1 coordinate 130,325,739, forward strand.
AAATGTTTTCTTTGCTTTTGCCTAGCTGCACCGCCATTGGCCCCAGCATCTCCTCAGGAGCCAAGCTACTCTTTGGATGCCGGTAAGTGCATGTGTCAACCTTGCTTTAGCCGCTTTAACACAAGTGCATGTCTATCATTCCTGTTTTTTCTTTGTAGGCCAAGTGACTGGTTCATCTTTGGACACCACTTCTGAGGTTGCAGGTCAACAGGACCCTGTTGGTGGGTATTGGCTTAAAAAATGTATCCTTTATGCTGTTTATGTGACACTGGTTCTATTTGGTTAGTCTAATAATCTACATGTTTGCTATGTCAACTTGAAGATGGCTATTTGTATTGGATTTGCCATCCCCAGGGTAATTAGTATAGTTTTTAGAGTGAAGGCAATGCATTTTTGGGGTATATTTAAAGACAAACATTCACCCGAGTAGTTGTAGGAATATTCAGAGACATTAATTGTGTATTTTAGTTGGCCGGAATATTGGAAGTGGCTGTCCGGAAAGGGCCCTTCACGTTGAGGCTGCCAGAGATGAGGGTAAGTTGGTTTGGCTTGATTATCTAGTACGAATTTTGGCACTACTTTTGTGGAACTTTAGTAGGCCAACTTGTGTTTAAACATGTATTTTCAAGGGCAAAGCTCGAGTGAGGGCCCAACTCAAGACATCTGGGAGAGTGCGGGTATGTGTAATTTTCGCAATGTGTCTGTTCTTTTTTGGCCCAATTATTGGCTCATCTTCCTCTTACATACATGTTAGCAATCTGAGTTTACAAGATACCTTTTGCCTAGTGTGTAATCTGGCACTTTGTGGAGGTATGGCCTCGATAGTCTATCCATGTTACATTTGAGTTTGGTCCACTGACCTACTAACATGACTTTCCTGTTTAGCATATGCCAACTTGCCCGATCTCTCAGATGTGGATTTGCCCCTCTCTGGCAGCCAGACCCCGGACCTACATCTGCCGGAAGACACGGAGGTAACATGGCTGATTTAGAGGAACAATAACCATATTGCCATGTTCGTGGGTAGGCCATGAACCAACATGTCCCATTTTCTTTCTTTGTCGTTTTGGCAGGAGGCCAGACCAGAACCCCAAGCTTCTTCACAAGTGCCATGTGGCCAAGCTTCAGAGGCTCAAGCAAGGGTAAGTTGGATTGTTACACTTTGGGGAAATGATTTGGAGGGGCATACCTGCATTGTTTCAGTTTCACTAAAATCTTTTATTTTGTTTTTTTAGCCTGAAACCAGAGCAAGAGGAGGTGTTGCACCGACCAGTGCGGAGTTTTACGAACTAGGGGTCCGGATGCTGGAGGACTACAGTCGCCAACAGCCGCGTGATGGAACTAATGAGCGCATTGCGGCGTTGGAAAATCAGGTGCTGATGTGTCAGCAACAAAATGAGGCCCTGCAGCGCCAGATCGAAGATTTGAGACAAGGCCACCAACAACAAACGAACCAGGAACTGGCTCGGCTGGCAAACCTGAAGGAGCAATCTTTACCGCGCCAGGAACAAAGTTTGTTGTTGACACAACAGCTCATACAATAGCAGTCTATTTTTTTTACTGCACTGTTGGCCCCCAACACCACCCCTAGCAATCTCCCAACCTCCCCGGCCCCCAAGCCAAGAATATTAATTGGTTTGTGGTTGTTTTGATTTTGTGTGAAATATATTTGATCACCCCACCTCGAAATTGTGTTTTTCCTAAGACATAGCTAAGAACACAGTCAGGGATGAGTCTCTTGATCTAGATATGTAAATGTAGGGAAAAATTTATGACACACATTGCTGACCATATCTTACTATGGTTTACACATTAAATGGCTACAAAGGTACCCCAAAATTTTACAAAGAATGGGTTTGTAGACACTTAAACTATGCTTGACAAGGCACAACACACTGTAATTACCAAAATAGAAAATTTTTAATAAACAAGGCGGGCAACAGGCCCAACATTTGGCCGCAAAGTGCCTACAATCAATCACCCCCACCCTAACGACGCCTCTTCAAGGCCAGCAGCATAAGGCGAAGACGCCGGATCGACCGCCACAGTCTGCGATGCTGGTTTACACAAGCTGTAGAGAGTATAAAAAAAAAATAATCAAAATCTAGAATGTGACCTCTACAGACACAGATGTAGCAATGTAATGTAAGTGCCTACAATTAGCTGACGCTCACATTCACATTGTTGGGAACTGTGCCCTTATGTGTTACCATTATATGAGTACTAGTGGCTGCCTTAAATGTGGCCACAACATCCCAAGCATACATTTACTCTTAACTCTTGTGAATAAAAGAAGGTATAAGTCCCAGTGTGGACATTTATTTGTTTAGTTACAGCCAAACATCAGGGCCTAAGTCCTAACGAGTAAACTGGTTGGGCCTAGCATATTAGAGGTCACCACCTTAGCAGGCCAATTTGGTTGGGTAGAAACCACAATTTGCCTCGATGTGGCAAAATCAAGAATGTGAGCCAACAATCAAGCATGCAGACATGCATGTAGGATTGTTGGCCAAACACATGTAACCTAGATGTGTGTTTTGAAAACACATAGGTACATTGTAAATGTCTCCAGAATTTACTATAAGACATAGGGGTCACAAGTCTTTAGGCATATGAAGTGGAATGTACTCACCATCGCAGCTGTGGCTGGGGCCCATGCTGCTGGCCGTCCGGGAGGTGTGGTGGTGATGTACACCGGCTCCGTCTGCGTGGCCACATCTGTCAGGAGAAAGCAAAATCGAAAAGCAAAATTAGTGGGCCAATAACACATGACTATTTGTCAGCCATCTGGTTATGGAGTCTGCAAAAACAAATGCTTGCATGGTTACACACATGTTGTCCGACATTAGCATATTTCCTGGTCCATGAGCTCATGTAAATTATTTTTGGTTACAACATGGACACATAAAGATAATGTGCCTCTAACCTTGACAGTGCAATGGTAAGGACTAATTTGCAGTTAATTGTAGAATGTTAATAGTGTGCAACATGTGTTAGCCGGAACAACTTACAAAAATAACACATTTGCGAGCCCCCATCATGGTGTGGGCTGAAACATAGGAGTGGTTGCCAGTTGGATTGCACTGTAGTGGGGCTTGTGATGTTAATGTACATTATCAAACCAGCTTGGCCTATGGACCAGGAAACATGTGTATGTTAAATGTGGGCCAAGACCCAGGATTGATACTATCCTATGTTTTGGTCCACTTTGGCAGGGCCCAACAATTTGAGTGAGACACCTTCCACGCATCACTCCTCCAGTGCGTGCGCACACGCAGGCCATTATGAAACGGAGAGCGCAGGCGCACACACATCTAGAGGGGCACGCAGGAGGCGGCGGCGGTGGCTTCTGCCACCCCCAATGAGGTAAGGAGTTTGTGGGCTTTTGGGGGGGGCCCTGGGTGAGGGAGGTGATTGGGCAGGGAAGCTTAGAGATTCCAAGCACAATCAACAATGGGTGTTGGTCCACTTTAAGGAATGTCATAACATAGTGAATGTGACGGATAACAACAAACACATACCATGACTATGCCCGTGGAGAAGGCGTTGCCAAAAGCTCCTGGAGGTGCCGCCTATATGATGCCCTGCAAATTAGAGAGGAATGGCAAGGGCTAAGTACAAATGGCCAGATGAAACCTGTCACAGACTAACAATGACTAAATGTGCACTCACCAGGGGATGAGCTGCCACTTGAAGCCCAGGGAGGGCTCTGAGGAGGAGGCGGGGAGCCTTGGCTCCTCACACTCTGCTCCGAAGATCCCCCAGCCAAAGGGCCACCCTCCTCCCTCTCACTCCCTGCTCCTTCAGGGAGTGTGGGAGAGTCCATTACTTCCACCCCACTTGGACTCACTTGAGAGTGGCCCCTTGGCTGTTGAGACTCCTCAGAGTCAGAGTGTGAGGAGCTGAGGCTTGATCCTGCCAGCCCCCCAGCAGCACACTCCTCTGGGGCGTCATCCCCTTCCTCCCCTGGGTCCTCTAAATAGGACCCGCGAGAGGGACCCTCCCTCGATGACTCCCCCGAGTCCGCCTGTCTGGTTCGGGGGAGGAATCCCTTCCCACATTTCCCCAGGGGAGGACGCTTATCTGTGTTGAGGGGGTGAATGAAAAGAATTAATATTAATACCCAAAATGGACACAGCTTAGAATATTATTTTTTAAAAAGTATAAACATAGCATAAGCTTCAACTTACCTGAAGCGTAGGCATCATATAGGCGGTACACGCCTTCAGGGTCCCGGCGCTTGAAGTCCGACCATTTTTGCATGATGGATCGGACACTTAGGTTGGTGTTGAAGCGCCGGGACACTGTGGCCTTCACCTCCAGGGCTAGTCTCTTCTTGCCCCCACGGGCATAATCATATTGGTGGATGCAGAAATCCTATGAGAAATGACAAAAAAAAAATTATCAATACATGACATCAGACCAATGGCCTAAACATTTATACTGAGAACAGATTAAACATATAATCCAAGATAAACATACTCACTTTGACCACCTGGCCGTTTACGCGGCTATCCACCCTCTTACGTTGTTTTTTCTCATGCCCGGGGGGGGGGGTGGAGGGGGGTTAGGTGGGGAGGTGAGATAGGTGAGGGAGGTGGGGGAGGGGTGGGGGGCCAGATTCAGAGGAAGATGAGTTTGGTCATGAACCAACATGTCCCATTTTCTTTCTTTGTCGTTTTGGCAGGAGGCCAGACCAGAACCCCAAGCTGGGACCTCTTCACAAGTGCCATGTGGCCAAGCTTCAGAGGCTCAAGCAAGGGTAAGTTGGATTGTTACACTTTGGGGAAATGATTTGGAGGGGCATACCTGCATTGTTTCAGTTTCACTAAAATCTTTTATTTTGTTTTTTTAGCCTGAAACCAGAGCAAGAGGAGGTGTTGCACCGACCAGTGCGGAGTTTTACGAACTAGGGGTCCGGATGCTGGAGGACTACAGTCGCCAACAGCCGCGTGATGGAACTAATGAGCGCATTGCGGCGTTGGAAAATCAGGTGCTGATGTGTCAGCAACAAAATGAGGCCCTGCAGCGCCAGATCGAAGATTTGAGACAAGGCCACCAACAACAAACGAACCAGGAGCTGGCTCGGCTGGCAAACCTGAAGGAGCAATCTTTACAGCGCCGGGTACAAAGTTTGTTGTTGACACAACAGCTCATACAATAGCAGTCTATTTTTTTTACTGCACTGTTGGCCCCCAACACCACCCCTAGCAATGACTCCCAACCTCCCCGGCCCCCAAGCCAAGAATATTAATTGTTTTGTGGTTGTTTTGATTTTGTGTGAAATATATTTGATTACCCCACCTCGAAATTGTGTTTTTCCTAAGACATAGCTAAGAACACAGTCAGGGATGAGTCTCTTGATCTAGATATGTAAATGTAGGGAAAAATTTATGACACACATTGCTGACCATATCTTACTATGGTTTACACATTAAATGGCTACAAAGGTACCCCAAAATTTTACAAAGAATGGGTTTGTAGACACTTAAACTATGCTTGACAAGGCACAACACACTGTAATTACCAAAATAGAAAATTTTTAATAAACAAGGCGGGCAACAGGCCCAACATTTGGCCGCAAAGTGCCTACAATCAATCACCCCCACCCTAACGACGCCTCTTCAAGGCCAGCAGCATAAGGCGAAGACGCCGGATCGACCGCCACAGTCTGCGATGCTGGTTTACACAAGCTGTAGAGAGTATAAAAAAAAAATAATCAAAATCTAGAATGTGACCTCTACAGACACAGATGTAGCAATGTAATGTAAGTGCCTACAATTAGCTGACGCTCACATTCACATTGTTGGCAACTGTGCCCTTATGTGTTACCATTATATGAGTACTAGTGGCTGCCTTAAATGTGGCCACAACATCCCAAGCATACATTTACTCTTAACTCTTGTGAATAAAAGAAGGTATAAGTCCCAGTGTGGACATTTATTTGTTTAGTTACAGCCAAACATCAGGGCCTAAGTCCTAACGAGTAAACTGGTTGGGCCTAGCATATTAGAGGTCACCACCTTAGCAGGCCAATTTGGTTGGGTAGAAACCACAATTTGCCTCGATGTGGCAAAATCAAGAATGTGAGCCAACAATCAAGCATGCAGACATGCATGTAGGATTGTTGGCCAAACACATGTAACCTAGATGTGTGTTTTGAAAACACATAGGTACATTGTAAATGTCTCCAGAATTTACTATAAGACATAGGGGTCACAAGTCTTTAGGCATATGAAGTGGAATGTACTCACCATCGCAGCTGTGGCTGGGGCCCATGCTGCTGGCCGTCCCGGGAGGTGTGGTGGTGATGTACACCGGCTCCGTCTGCGTGGCCACATCTGTCAGGAGAAAGCAAAATCGAAAAGCAAAATTAGTGGGCCAATGACACATGACTATTTGTCAGCCATCTGGTTATGGAGTCTGCAAAAACAAATGCTTGCATGGTTACACACATGTTGTCCGACATTAGCATATTTCCTGGTCCATGAGCTCATGTAAATTATTTTTGGTTACAACATGGACACATAAAGATAATGTGCCTCTAACCTTGACAGTGCAATGGTAAGGACTAATTTGCAGTTAATTGTAGAATGTTAATAGTGTGCAACATGTGTTAGCCGGAACAACTTACAAAAATAACACATTTGCGAGCCCCCATCATGGTGTGGGCTGAAACATAGGAGTGGTTGCCAGTTGGATTGCACTGTAGTGGGGCTTGTGATGTTAATGTACATTATCAAACCAGCTTGGCCTATGGACCAGGAAACATGTGTATGTTAAATGTGGGCCAAGACCCAGGATTGATACTATCCTATGTTTTGGTCCACTTTGGCAGGGCCCAACAATTTGAGTGAGACACCTTCCACGCATCACTCCTCCAGTGCGTGCGCACACGCAGGCCATTATGAAACGGAGAGCGCAGGCGCACACACATCTAGAGGGGCACGCAGGAGGCGGCGGCGGTGGCTTCTGCCACCCCCAATGAGGTAAGGAGTTTGTGGGCTTTTGGGGGGGGCCCTGGGTGAGGGAGGTGATTGGGCAGGGAAGCTTAGAGATTCCAAGCACAATCAACAATGGGTGTTGGTCCACTTTAAGGAATGTCATAACATAGTGAATGTGACGGATAACAACAAACACATACCATGACTATGCCCGTGGAGAAGGCGTTGCCAAAAGCTCCTGGAGGTGCCGCCTATATGATGCCCTGCAAATTAGAGAGGAATGGCAAGGGCTAAGTACAAATGGCCAGATGAAACCTGTCACAGACTAACAATGACTAAATGTGCACTCACCAGGGGATGAGCTGCCACTTGAAGCCCAGGGAGGGCTCTGAGGAGGAGGCGGGGAGCCTTGGCTCCTCACACTCTGCTCCGAAGATCCCCCAGCCAAAGGGCCACCCTCCTCCCTCTCACTCCCTGCTCCTTCAGGGAGTGTGGGAGAGTCCATTACTTCCACCCCACTTGGACTCACTTGAGAGTGGCCCCTTGGCTGTTGAGACTCCTCAGAGTCAGAGTGTGAGGAGCTGAGGCTTGATCCTGCCAGCCCCCCAGCAGCACACTCCTCTGGGGCGTCATCCCCTTCCTCCCCTGGGTCCTCTAAATAGGACCTGCGAGAGGGACCCTCCCTCGATGACTCCCCCGAGTCCGCCTGTCTGGTTCGGGGGAGGAATCCCTTCCCACGTTTCCCCAGGGGAGGACGCTTATCTGTGTTGAGGGGGTGAATGAAAAGAATTAATATTAATACCCAAAATGGACACAGCTTAGAATATTATTTTTTAAAAAGTATAAACATAGCATAAGCTTCAACTTACCTGAAGCGTAGGCATCATATAGGCGGTACACGCCTTCAGGGTCCCGGCGCTTGAAGTCCGACCATTTTTGCATGATGGATCGGACACTTAGGTTGGTGTTGAAGCGCCGGGACACTGTGGCCTTCACCTCCAGGGCTAGTCTCTTCTTGCCCCCACGGGCATAATCATATTGGTGGATGCAGAAATCCTATGAGAAATGACAAAAAAAAAATTATCAATACATGACATCAGACCAATGGCCTAAACATTTATACTGAGAACAGATTAAACATATAATCCAAGATAAACATACTCACTTTGACCACCTGGCCGTTTACGCGGCTATCCACCCTCTTACGTTTTTTTTTCTCATGCCCAGGGGGGGGGTGGAGGGGGGTTAGGTGGGGGAGGTGAGGGAGGTGGGGGAGGGGTGGGGGGCCAGATTCAGAGGAGGAGCTGGGGAGGCGCATAATCCGTCTCCTGGGCAGCATGGTGGAAACGCAAAGGAGGAAACCGGAAGTGGATATGACGAAAGCTACAGGAAAAAAAAAACACTCCGCGCACCAGGAACAAGCTAATATCCGCTATGTGCAAGCTAAGTGGCGGAAATAGTCGATTTACACATTACAACAAGCTATTGGCCAAAGCGCTATTAATTTTTAGCTTTATGTTGCTTTGAAACGCAAAGGAGGAAACCGGAAGTGGATATGACGAAAGTGGCAGACCAAAAAAAAAAAAAATACATCTGCGCACCAGGAACTAGCTAATATCCGCTATGTGCAAGCTAAGTGGCGGTAATAGTAGATTTACGCATTACAACAAGCTATTGGCCAAAGCGCTATTAATTTTTAGCTTTATGTTGCTTTGAAACGCAAAGGAGGAAACCGGAAGTGGATATGACGAAAGCGCCAGACCAAAAAAAAATAAAAATAAATCCGCGCACCAGAACTAGCTAATATCCGCTATGTGCAAGCAAAGTGGCGGAAAGAGGATTTTCTACGCATTACAACAAGCTATTGGCCAAGACGCCATTAATTATTAGCTTGATTTAGCTGGGTGATCAATATCCTGTAATGCATAGGTCAGAGAAAAAACAAAGCTGGTTGCTTACAAATAACAATCTTAGTCCTTCATAAAATAATAACACAAGAAAACTATCCAACTACATGATAATGTTGCACACAGGAGAATGCATAACGGGTTGTTATGAGCTTGTACGCCTGAACAAATCCAGAAGAATGTGGACATGCATGAACAGCACAGCGCAGCACAGCGACACTAGCGCCGCCACATAGCGAATCAAAACAGCGACTGCACAAACTCTGACCACCACAGATTCATCAAGGACAGGGCTGCCGAATAGCTTGGGCGCTGACAATTTCAATGAGCGAACGTGAGCGCCAAACATGAGTGACTAAAAAGTAGCTTTACAAGCCCCGTGTGTGTTGTGAAAGCAAGCTATTTTGAGCCTAATGTGTTTTGTGGGAGGAGATGCATTTTAGATTTCACTCACAACATTCCAGTGTAAAAATTACATCTTTCATCAAAAAAACAATAAAAACAAGCCAGATTAATCAAACATATCCGAAACAATATGTGTTGAATTTTTGCCAAAAGACAAGAACACAAAAACCACTTAAAAAAATCATTGCAGTGTCTGCCATTGAAATGTATGGGAGAGCGCCAGGTAGCGACAGGTCATACCTGGCGCTGTGATGGGATTAGTAGCGCCGCTGTTCGTTGCAGTCGGCTACACGATGAATCCCGCACTAGCTGACGCTCTCCCCGGCGCTAGCCTCATTTAGCGTGATAAATGCGTGATTGTGTCCGCCGCCGGGCGTTCTGGAGTCGGTAGCTGCCGATAGCTGGCGCTACCTGGCGCTAGTGAGACACTACCTGGCGCTATCGCTTGATGAATAAGGCCCTTATTCTGCAATGCCCAAATGCGGAAGTGAAAGTCCCAACCATCACTATGCTTTGATTAGGCAGTGCTCTTTGTGCCAGAGGCCTTTAATAACTGTTATAATGTGTAGGCAACCTTTTTGACTTGGTTGTTAGAGCCTTTTATAATATAAGGACAGGGTTCCGGCATAGCATGTGGGCTGCCTTTTATTACTGGTGAGGAATGTATTTAAATATAATAATTAGGGTCATCAGCCCTGTTAGTGGGAATTACCAGTAACCAATGGGGTTTGCTGATACACATTGCTGCACATGTACAATGCTGTGGAAGTCCTGCCAATGAACCATCTGCTCGTATGATTGGTTAAGCAAAAGAACCAAAGATTGGAGGGTGCAGTAAGCCAACAAGAGACAACTATAGTGTAAAATAAAGAGAGTCCATAATACCAAGCATAAAATTACAGCATGACAGGTTCCAGGTAGTTAGTCATGATATGACTCCAGTAAGGTTGAAAAGTTGTCTACACATTAGATCTATGTGTGTTTTATTGGAGAAAGTAACAATTGTCACGATTAATACACAGGGGGCATCCCTGCCAGGGCTGTGTCTAGGAAAAATAGTGCTCAGTGCAGGAAAAAAAAACTCTGTCCCCTCCCCATCAATACTATTGTGCTGCTGTTGTGCCATATCAGTATGTGCCTTGCTTTGCTTCTTCCATACCAGCAGGCAGTGCCCACCTTCCCATGACTGAGCACAATACAGAGGGATGAGGGGCCTGTGTTATGACCAGCACCACTGATAGTGGTCCTGACTCATCTGCAATAAACAGGTTGGCTGGGATAAAGGCGCTCCAATGGCCTTGGCACCCAGGGTAAATGCCCTGCTGGCCCTCCCCCCAAAAATACGCCTGATCCCTTTGCCTGGAACACAAAATGAGTGTTTTTCTGATTTAATTAGTATCAGGGTGAGGATATATGGCCACATTTAACATGCTAGAATAATCTTAGAATGTACATTTTTGAATTAGGTTTAGTTTACTTGGAGGTTATTTACTTCAGTGTGGGGAGCTTTTCTTGTCCCTTTGTTAGGCTTCTCTGGCAGAAGTTTAATATATATATATATATATATATATATATATATATATATAAATATATATATTACTTGACCTAGAACTGTGTCTAGATGCCTCACATCTTTTACTAACCCTGTCTTCTGCTCCACAAACTCCATCCGCCTTACTGGAAAACCTATCAACCCCACCCAGAGAATTTCCTTCCCTCAAAACCACATAATGTTACAAGGTTTTTAAAAAAAGGATTTTATGTTGGGGTGAAGGGGTCCCTAAATCTTTAATAAACACAGGCAAAGTGAGGAGAAAATGGTTTAAAAATAAATGAACATACTTTAGCAATGTGCAATTCAAAAACATATGTCAATGGATTAGATTTATTTTCACAAGCCTTAAATTTAGACAGAACTGTTTCCTTTAAAATAATCACTATTGTTTTCATGGTGAATAGTTTTTCCACAAAACACTTCTTATCAGGATTTTGCAGTAATAGGCTGTATATCATATAAAGGCATTTATAATACAGCTGATGCACATTGTTAGATTATATATATATTATACATATGTCTAGCCATGCATTTAATACTTACCTCATTTCCTACCTATTTTTGTTACATTCTACTACAATGTATTATGTATTCCACAATTTGTTTTTCATTGTATTTATGTATGAATAAATATAATTTAAGTCCATTTTCCTGTGCCAGACTTGGGACATAAATCAAACTTTCATTCAGTGTTTAGATTTTACTGAAACGGGGGACTTTCCTACTTCCTTTCTCTATATTAAATCTATTTTCAGTTTGGGGAGAGAGGTTTCATTGGTTTGCAGGAAAATAAATAAAAAATAGTGTCTGTCTACAACAGTTTTTGCACAGCTGAAAGCGATTGTATCAGAATGTGAAACTTAGGAAATACTCTGATGTTGTAGTACTGTTGTGAACTGTGGCAGGAAACGAGAGCAGTCAAGAAAACCATGTGCCATGCTATGCTCCATGCTCATAACATCCAATAAACTGGTCTGTATTGAGAAAGGTTAAAGCAGAACTCTTTGTTTAGGTAATGCTAAATTGGGTTTAAGGATAGACTAGCCCCTAGGTGGGTTAGGCCCCAAATAGGCTTAAGAATAGGTGGAAGCTAGCCATGGGAATCGCTTTAAAACATGTCATTCAAGTTTCTGTATTTATCTTGTGAAATAGTTAGCAATAAGTTTCTAGACCCCCATAGCTGATGCCGGAATCTGTGTGGATATAACTAGTGATGAGCGAGTAGTATTCGACCGAGCCGGTATTCGATCGAATACTACGCTGTTCGTCATACTCGATTTCGATCGAGTACAGCGGCGATGGCGCACTCACAATTCGTTTCCCCTCCCACCTTCCCTGGCGCGTTTTTACACCAATCACCATGCAGGGGGGGTGGGACAGGTCCTGGGAGGACGCTGGCATCGCGAAAACGGCGTCTACACGCATTGGCTGGAAAAACCATGTGACCTCGAATATACAAAACTCAGCACTTCCTCTTCGTCAGCATTAGCAGCTTGAACTTAGTGAGGGACAGACGCTCACAGCAGGGAAAGACAGGCTGTCGCTGGCAGGGCCCCAGAAGCTCGGAATATCGCTTTTACCACCATCTATACCAGCTACCAGAAGACAAGACAGTCCTTAATAGCCCTTATTAGGGCTGCTACGCTGAACAGTATATAGCTCATTTTCTATTTAGTCAGGCAGGGCCCCAGAAGCTCAGAATATACCTTTTACCACCATATATACCAGCTACCAGAAGACAAGACAGTCCTTAATAGCCCTTATTAGGGCTGCTACGCTGAACAGTATATAGCTCATTTTCTATTTAGTCAGGCAGGGCCCCAGAAGCTCAGAATATACCTTTTACCACCATATATACCAGCTACCAGAAGACAAGACAGTCCTTAATAGCCCTTATTAGGGCTGCTACGCTGAACAGTATATAGCTCATTTTCTATTTAGTCAGGCAGGGCCCCAGAAGCTCAGAATATACCTTTTACCACCATATATACCAGCTACCAGAAGACAAGACAGTCCTTAATCCCTTATTAGTGCTGCAATGTTGAACAGTATATAGCTCATATTCTATGTAGTCAGGCAGGGCCCCAGAAGCTCAGAATATACCTTTTACCACCATATATACCAGCTACCAGAAGACAAGACAGTCCTTAATAGCCCTTATTAGGGCTGCTACGCTGAACAGTATATAGCTCATTTTCTATTTAGTCAGGCAGGGCCCCAGAAGCTCAGAATATACCTTTTACCACCATATATACCAGCTACCAGAAGACAAGACAGTCCTTAATAGCCCTTATTAGGGCTGCTACGCTGAACAGTATATAGCTCATTTTCTATTTAGTCAGGCAGGGCCCCAGAAGCTCAGAATATACCTTTTACCACCATATATACCAGCTACCAGAAGACAAGACAGTCCTTAATAGCCCTTATTAGGGCTGCTACGCTGAACAGTATATAGCTCATTTTCTATTTAGTCAGGCAGGGCCCCAGAAGCTCAGAATATACCTTTTACCACCATATATACCAGCTACCAGAAGACAAGACAGTCCTTAATCCCTTATTAGTGCTGCTATGTTGAACAGTATATAGCTCATATTCTATGTAGTCAGGCAGGGCCCCAGAAGCTCAGAATATACCTTTTACCACCATATATACCAGCTACCAGAAGACAAGACAGTCCTTAATAGCCCTTATTAGGGCTGCTACGCTGAACAGTATATAGCTCATTTTCTATTTAGTCAGGCAGGGCCCCAGAAGCTCAGAATATACCTTTTACCACCATATATACCAGCTACCAGAAGACAAGACAGTCCTTAATCCCTTATTAGTGCTGCTATGTTGAACAGTATATAGCTCATATTCTATGTAGTCAGGCAGGGCCCCAGAAGCTCAGAATATACCTTTTACCACCATATATACCAGCTACCAGAAGACAAGACAGTCCTTAAGAGCCCTTATTAGGGCTGCTACGCTGAACAGTATATAGCTCATTTTCTATTTAGTCAGGCAGGGCCCCAGAAGCTCAGAATATACCTTTTACCACCATATATACCAGCTACCAGAAGACAAGACAGTCCTTAATCCCTTATTAGTGCTGCTATGTTGAACAGTATATAGCTCATATTCTATGTAGTCAGGCAGGGCCCCAGAAGCTCAGAATATACCTTTTACCACCATATATACCAGCTACCAGAAGACAAGACAGTCCTTAAGAGCCCTTATTAGGGCTGCTACGCTGAACAGTATATAGCTCATTTTCTATTTAGTCAGGCAGGGCCCCAGAAGCTCAGAATATACCTTTTACCACCATATATACCAGCTACCAGAAGACAAGACAGTCCTTAATAGCCCTTATTAGGGCTGCTATGCTGAACAGTATATAGCTCATTTTCTATTTAGTCAGGCATGGCCCCAGAAGCTCAGAATATACCTTTTACCACCATATATACCAGCTACCAGAAGACAAGACAGTCCTTAATAGCCCTTATTAGGGCTGCTACGCTGAACAGTATATAGCTCATTTTCTATTTAGTCAGGCAGGGCCCCAGAAGCTCAGAATATACCTTTTACCACCATATATACCAGCTACCAGAAGACAAGACAGTCCTTAATAGCCCTTATTAGGGCTGCTACGCTGAACAGTATATAGCTCATTTTCTATTTAGTCAGGCAGGGCCCCAGAAGCTCAGAATATACCTTTTACCACCATATATACCAGCTACCAGAAGACAAGACAGTCCTTAATAGCCCTTATTAGGGCTGCTACGCTGAACAGTATATAGCTCATTTTCTATTTAGTCAGGCAGGGCCCCAGAAGCTCAGAATATACCTTTTACCACCATATATACCAGCTACCAGAAGACAAGACAGTCCTTAATCCCTTATTAGTGCTGCTATGTTGAACAGTATATAGCTCATATTCTATGTAGTCAGGCAGGGCCCCAGAAGCTCAGAATATACCTTTTACCACCATATATACCAGCTACCAGAAGACAAGACAGTCCTTAAGAGCCCTTATTAGGGCTGCTACGCTGAACAGTATATAGCTCATTTTCTATTTAGTCAGGCAGGGCCCCAGAAGCTCAGAATATACCTTTTACCACCATATATACCAGCTACCAGAAGACAAGACAGTCCTTAAGAGCCCTTATTAGGGCTGCTACGCTGAACAGTATATAGCTCATTTTCTATTTAGTCAGGCAGGGCCCCAGAAGCTCAGAATATACCTTTTGCCACCATATATACCAGCTACCAGAAGACAAGACAGTCCTTAATAGCCCTTATTAGGGCTGCTACGCTGAACAGTATATAGCTCATTTTCTATTTAGTCAGGCAGGGCCCCAGAAGCTCAGAATATACCTTTTACCACCATATATACCAGCTACCAGAAGACAAGACAGTCCTTAATAGCCCTTATTAGGGCTGCTACGCTGAACAGTATATAGCTCATTTTCTATTTAGTCAGGCAGGGCCCCAGAAGCTCAGAATATACCTTTTACCACCATATATACCAGCTACCAGAAGACAAGACAGTCCTTAATAGCCCTTATTAGGGCTGCTACGCTGAACAGTATATAGCTCATTTTCTATTTAGTCAGGCAGGGCCCCAGAAGCTCAGAATATACCTTTTACCACCATATATACCAGCTACCAGAAGACAAGAGAGTCCTTAATCCCTTATTAGTGCTGCTATGTTGAACAGTATATAGCTCATATTCTATGTAGTCAGGCAGGGCCCCAGAAGCTCAGAATATACCTTTTACCACCATATATACCAGCTACCAGAAGACAAGACAGTCCTTAAGAGCCCTTATTAGGGCTGCTACGCTGAACAGTATATAGCTCATTTTCTATTTAGTCAGGCAGGGCCCCAGAAGCTCAGAATATACCTTTTACCACCATATATACCAGCTACCAGAAGACAAGACAGTCCTTAAGAGCCCTTATTAGGGCTGCTACGCTGAACAGTATATAGCTCATTTTCTATTTAGTCAGGCAGGGCCCCAGAAGCTCAGAATATACCTTTTACCACCATATATACCAGCTACCAGAAGACAAGACAGTCCTTAATAGCCCTTATTAGGGCTGCTACGCTGAACAGTATATAGCTCATTTTCTATTTAGTCAGGCAGGGCCCCAGAAGCTCAGAATATACCTTTTACCACCATATATACCAGCTACCA
This sequence comes from Gastrophryne carolinensis, assembly GCA_027917425.1. Taxonomy (NCBI): domain Eukaryota; kingdom Metazoa; phylum Chordata; class Amphibia; order Anura; family Microhylidae; genus Gastrophryne; species Gastrophryne carolinensis. The sequence continues at coordinate 130,341,730 of CM051236.1, forward strand.
GAAGACAAGACAGTCCTTAAGAGCCCTTATTAGGGCTGCTACGCTGAACAGTATATAGCTCATTTTCTATTTAGTCAGGCAGGGCCCCAGAAGCTCAGAATATACCTTTTACCACCATATATACCAGCTACCAGAAGACAAGACAGTCCTTAAGAGCCCTTATTAGGGCTGCTACGCTGAACAGTATATAGCTCATTTTCTATTTAGTCAGGCAGGGCCCCAGAAGCTCAGAATATACCTTTTACCACCATATATACCAGCTACCAGAAGACAAGACAGTCCTTAATCCCTTATTAGTGCTGCTATGTTGAACAGTATATAGCTCATATTCTATGTAGTCAGGCAGGGCCCCAGAAGCTCAGAATATACCTTTTACCACCATATATACCAGCTACCAGAAGACAAGACAGTCCTTAAGAGCCCTTATTAGGGCTGCTACGCTGAACAGTATATAGCTCATTTTCTATTTAGTCAGGCAGGGCCCCAGAAGCTCAGAATATACCTTTTACCACCATATATACCAGCTACCAGAAGACAAGACAGTCCTTAAGAGCCCTTATTAGGGCTGCTACGCTGAACAGTATATAGCTCATTTTCTATTTAGTCAGGCAGGGCCCCAGAAGCTCAGAATATACCTTTTACCACCATATATACCAGCTACCAGAAGACAAGACAGTCCTTAATCCCTTATTAGTGCTGCTATGTTGAACAGTATATAGCTCATATTCTATGTAGTCAGGCAGGGCCCCAGAAGCTCAGAATATACCTTTTACCACCATATATACCAGCTACCAGAAGACAAGACAGTCCTTAAGAGCCCTTATTAGGGCTGCTACGCTGAACAGTATATAGCTCATTTTCTATTTAGTCAGGCAGGGCCCCAGAAGCTCAGAATATACCTTTTACCACCATATATACCAGCTACCAGAAGACAAGACAGTCCTTAATAGCCCTTATTAGGGCTGCTACGCTGAACAGTATATAGCTCATTTTCTATTTAGTCAGGCAGGGCCCCAGAAGCTCAGAATATACCTTTTACCACCATATATACCAGCTACCAGAAGACAAGACAGTCCTTAATAGCCCTTATTAGGGCTGCTACGCTGAACAGTATATAGCTCATTTTCTATTTAGTCAGGCAGGGCCCCAGAAGCTCAGAATATACCTTTTACCACCATATATACCAGCTACCAGAAGACAAGACAGTCCTTAATAGCCCTTATTAGGGCTGCTACGCTGAACAGTATATAGCTCATTTTCTATTTAGTCAGGCAGGGCCCCAGAAGCTCAGAATATCGCTTTTACCACCATATATACCAGCTACCAGAAGACAAGAGAGTCATTAAGAGCCCTTATTAGGGCTACTATGCTGAACAGTATATAGCTCATTCTAGCTATATACACACTGCACACAACGGCTGCTTTAGTGAGGGGTAGCTGCTGCTGCTGGAATAGGGACAGAAAGACTTCAGTGGTGTATTAGCACCTATATACAAAACTATATACACTCTGCTCAAAACGGCTGCTTTAGTGAGGGGTAGCTGCTGATGCTGGAATAGGGACAGAAAGACTTCAGTGGTGTATTAGCACCTATATACAAAACTATATTTTGCACTACTGTTTTGTGTCCTCTGTGCCAACAAAACCTTGTTATATACCCGGTGCGTATAGGCACCATTTCACCTTCTGGCAGTATACGGCTGTATAGCCAGGTGTTTTTCTTAAAAATATTTTTATATTTGGCACTACTGTTTTGTGTCCTCTTTACCAACAAAACCTTGTTATATACCCGGTGCGTATATAGGCACCATTTCACCTTCTGGCAGTATACGGCTGTATAGCCAGGTGTTTTTCTTAAAAATATTTTTATATTTGGCACTACTGTTTTGTGTCCTCTTTACCAACAAAACCTTGTTATATACCCGGTGCGTATATAGGCACCATTTCACCTTCTGGCAGTATACGGCTGTATAGCCAGGTGTTTTTCTTAAAAATATTTTTATATTTGGCACTACTGTTTTGTGTCCTCTTTCCCAACAAAACCTTGTTATATACCCGGTGCGTATATAGGCACCATTTCACCTTCTGGCAGTATACGGCTGTATAGCCAGGTGTTTTTCTTAAAAATATTTTTATATTTGGCACTACTGTTTTGTGTCCTCTTTACCAACAAAACCTTGTTATATACCCGGTGCGTATATAGGCACCATTTCACCTTCTGGCAGTATACGGCTGTATAGCCAGGTGTTCTTAAAAATATATTTATATTTGGCACTACTGTTTTGTGTCCTCTGTGCCAACAAAACACTGTTTTATACACGGTGCGTATAGGCACCATTTCACCTTCTGGCAGTATACGGCTGTATAGCCAGGTGTTCTTCTTAAAAATATTTTTATATTTGGCATAACGCGTGGCCAAAAAAGTAAAACGTCTGAAATGCGGAGGGCTAGCGCAAAGGGACGTGGACGAGGACGGGGGTGCGGAAATGCTGGTGGGGGCACAAACCGCGTTGAAGCCAGTGGGGATACAATGCGTGCTGGTGAGGGGCAGCCAGCATTACGCTCATCCAGCTTCCCTGCCTTTATGGGACAGTTATGCGGGGGGCGGGGTACACCTCTGTTAAGGCCTGAGCAGCGTAAACAGGTGGTGCAATGGATGGCCGATAACGCTTCCAGTCACTTGTCCACCACCCAGTCATCCACACAGTCTCACTCTGACCCTCCTTCCTCCCAACCTGGCCAACAGAGTCAGCCCAACCTTGACCCCTCCCAGGACCTCTTTTCGGGTCCTTTTCCAGATGTGCTGCAAGAATCCCAGGAGCTAGCAGAGGAATTTGTTTGTAGTGATGCCCAAACACTTGAGTATCCGCCATCTGCTAGTGATGTGGACCCGGAACCAGCATCTGCTATCATGAGCGATGATGATGAGACGCAGTTGCCATCAAGGGAGGCTGTTGGAATGTCCAGTGGGCAGGAGGAGGAGCAGAGAGAGGAAGTGGAAGAGGAGGTGGTGGACGACGAAATGACCGACCCCACTTGGACAGGGGTGATGTCCAGCGGGGAAAGCAGTGGAGATGCGGTCTGCGCATCACCGAATAAGGCAGCAAGAGGCAGAGGACAGTCCAGAGGCAGAGGACAGTCCAGACAGAGAAGGCAGGCCACAGCCAGCAGGGCCGAAGCTCTTCCCGGCAGCAGGCAGTCGCGCGAAGCTCCCCCATCGAGGCCTCGTACTTCTGTGGTGTGGAGATTTTTTAACGTTTGCGCGGATGACAAACTGAGCGCGGTTTGCGCAATCTGCCACTCAAAACTGAGTAGGGGCTCTGAGAAGAGCAATCTGGCCACCTCAGGCATGCGCCGTCACTTGGAATTCAAGCACTGGGCTGAGTGGGAGAGAGCAAACGCAATACAACCTGCGCCCCGTCTTGCTGCCACTGCCTCTTCCCCTTTGTTGTGTGCTGCCACTGCGGTCCAGACCTCCAGCCAGGACACCTGCACATCTGCCTCTGCCTCGGCTACTTTGGGGCCTTCTCCTTCAGCCCCACCTTCCCCCGCATCTTCGTCTGCACCTTCCATCTCTTCGTCCCATCAACTGTCCATCTCGCAGGCGTTCAACCGCAGGCGGAAGTACGCCTCCAGTCACCCCCAAGCCCAAGCCTTAACCTGCCTCATCTCCAAACTGCTGGCCCTGGAGATGTTGCCGTTTAGGCTTGTGGAGACGCAGGCCTTCCGCGACCTGATGGCGGCTGCCGCACCTCGCTATTCCGTCCCTAGCCGCCACTATTTTTCCCGGTGTGGCGTCCCCGCCCTGCACCAGCACGTGTCGCGTAACATCAGGCGGGCCCTGAGGTACGCAGTCAGCGCAAAGGTCCACTTGACCACCGACTCGTGGACAAGCGCTTGCGGCCAAGGACGCTACATCTCTTTGACGGCACACTGGGTGAATGTTGTGGAAGCGGGGACGGGGTCGCAAACAGGGACGGCCTACATACCACCCCCGCCCAAGATTGCCAGCACGGGTTCTGATAGACCCCCCTCCTCTTCCTCCTCCTCCTCCTCCTCCTCCTCTGCCTTAACATCGCCCTCAGCCCCTAGCTGGAAGCGTTGCAGCACTGGCGCGGGGAGACGTCAGCAGGCGGTGCTTAAGCTCATCAGCTTGGGCGACAGGAAGCACAGCGCCGCAGAGGTGAGGCACGCCATATTGCAGCAGACAGAGATGTGGCTGTCGCCGCTGCAGCTAGGACCAGGCATGGTCGTGTGCGATAACGGCCGTAACCTGGTGGCGGCTCTGGAGCTTGCAGAACTCAATCACGTACCATGCCTGGCCCACGTTTTTAATTTGGTAGTACAAAAGTTTCTAACGACTTACCCCAACCTGGCAGAGCTACTGGTCAAAGTGCGGCGCTTGTGCGCTCACTTTCGGAAGTCAACTGTAGCTGCTGCTAGCTTAAAAAAAATCCAGCAACGCCTCCATTTGCCTCAACATCGGCTGTTGTGCGACCTGCCCACTCGCTGGAATTCCACCTATTGCATGTTGGCCAGGGTGTGTGAGCAGCAGAAAGCATTGATGGAGTACCAGATGATGCATCCACGCGTGCCTCCAACTCAGCTCCCTCAGTTTGCCAACCACGAGTGGCCATGGATGGCAGACATATGCGATGTATTGCGTATCTTTGAGGAGTCCACTAAGAAGGTCAGCAGCGAGGACGCTATAGTGAGCGTAACCATCCCGCTCCTATGCGTCCTTAAAGAATCGCTCATCGCAATAAGGGAGAACGCATTGCAAACAGAGGAGACGGGGGTAGGAGGAGACGCAACGCAGGTAGACAGTCAGACCACACTTTTGTCTGCTGCTCGGTGGCAGTTGCAGGAGGAGGAGGATGAGGAGGAGGAGGACAACGTGGAGGTGGCTGTGGAAGAGGATGCTGGCGGCGAGGGTAGCAGTCAGGCTGTGTGCGTCCCATTGGTTCAGCGCGGATGGGGCGGAGAGGAGGAGGAAGAGGAGGAAATGGAAAATGATCCTTCTGGTGGGGGCAGTGAGGTCATGCCTACTCAGAGTCTGGCACACATGGCTGACTTCATGCTGGGCTGCTTTTCCCGGGACATACGTGTTGTCCGGATATTGGAGAACAAACTATACTGGGTCTTCGCACTCCTGGACCCCCAGTATAAAGATAACTTCTCCTCTTTTATTCCGGTAGAGGAGAGGACGAATCGATTACTGGAATACCAGAGGGAACTCTTGCAGAACATGATGCAGATTTTCCCACCCAGCATCGCTGGCGGCAGAGAGGAGAGTGTCTCCCAGAGTCTGACAACATTGATCAGGCCCACAGCCACCAGGGGAACACTCTCCAAGGTGTGGGACACGTTCATGTCACCCCCTCGTGCAACTTCCATCACTGCGGGGCCCGCTATCAGCAGGAGGGACAAGTATCGGCGGATGTTGCGGGACTACCTGGCAGACCACACCCCTGTCCTCCCCGATCCCTCGGCGACCTACACTTACTGGGTCTCCAAGTTGGACACGTGGCTGGAACTGTCCCTGTACGCCTTGGAGGTGCTTGCCTGCCCTGCCGCCAGCGTGCTATCAGAAAGGGTGTTCAGCGCAGCCGGGGGCATTATAACCGATAAGCGCAGCCGCCTGTCAACCGACAGTGCCGACAGGCTGACGCTAATCAAAATGAACAGCAAGTGGATTGACCCGGACTTTGCTTGTACAACAGTGGAAAGCAGCCAAGAGTGAAGTGCCATCTGTATGAAGTGCCATTTCCTCCTCCTCCTCCTCCTCCTCCTTAACCGCCGTAGAATTGCTGTATTAATAAAAAAAAATTATGGCTCACCTCTTGGGCTTAATACAATCAATTTTTAAGAGGTCTCAGCTCGTGGGACTCCACACAATTTTTAAGAGGTCTCAGCTCTTGGGACTCCACACAATGTTTGAGAGGTCTCAGCTCTTGGGCCTCCACACAATTTTTAAAAGGTCTCAGCTCTTGGGCCTCCACACAATTTTTAAAAGGTCTCAGCTCTTGGGCCTCCACACAATTTTTAAAAGGTCTCAGCTCTTGGGCCTCCACACAATTTTTAAAAGGTCTCAGCTCTTGGGCCTCCACGCAATTTTTAAAAGGTCTCAGCTCTTGGGCCTCCACACAATTTTTAAAAGGTCTCAGCTCTTGGGCCTCCACACAATTTTTAAAAGGTCTCAGCTCTTGGGCCTCCCCTACTGCTGGGGTGACACACTGTAACAAACCTCCTCCTGTAAGCTTCCCCTACTGCTGGGGTGACACACTGTAACAAACCTCCTCCTGTAAGCTTCCCTGACTGCAGGGGTGCCACACTGTAACAAACCTCCTCCTGTAAGCTTCCCCTACTGCTGGGGTGACACACTGTAACAAACCTCCTCCTGTAAGCTTCCCTGACTGCTGGGGTGACACACTGTAACAAACCTCCTCCTGTAAGCTTCCCTGACTGCTGGGGTGACACACTGTAACAAACCTCCTCCTGTAAGCTTCCCCTACTGCTGGGGTGACACACTGTAACAAACCTCCTCCTGTAAGCTTCCCTGACTGCAGGGGTGCCACACTGTAACAAACCTCCTCCTGTAAGCTTCCCCTACTGCTGGGGTAACACACTGTAACAAACCTCCTCCTGTAAGCTTCCCTTACTGCTGGGGTGCCACACTGTAACAAACCTCCTCCTGTAAGCTTCCCTGACTGCTGGGGTGACACACTGTAACAAACCTCCTCCTGTAAGCTTCCCTGACTGCAGGGGTGACACACTGTAACAAACCTCCTCCTGTAAGCTTCCCTTACTGCTGGGGTGCCACACTGTAACAAACCTCCTCCTGTAAGCTTCCCTGACTGCTGGGGTGACACAATGTAACAAACCTCCTCCTGTAAGCTTCCCTGACTGCTGGGGTGACACACTGTAACAAACCTCCTCCTGTAAGCTTCCCCTACTGCTGGGGTAACACACTGTAACAAACCTCCTCCTGTAAGCTTCCCTGACTGCTGGGGTGCCACACTGTAACAAACCTCCTCCTGTAAGCTTCCCTTACTGCTGGGGTGACACACTGTAACAAACCTCCTCCTGTAAGCTTCCCTGACTGCAGGGGTGCCACACTGTAACAAACATCCTCCTGTAAGCTTCCCCTACTGCTGGGGTGACACACTGTAACAAACCTCCTCCTGTAAGCTTCCCTGACTGCAGGGGTGACACACTGTAACAAACCTCCTCCTGTAAGCTTCCCTTACTGCTGGGGTGCCACACTGTAACAAACCTCCTCCTGTAAGCTTCCCTGACTGCAGGGGTGACACACTGTAACAAACCTCCTCCTGTAAGCTTCCCTTACTGCTGGGGTGCCACACTGTAACAAACCTCCTCCTGTAAGCTTCCCTGACTGCTGGGGTGACACACTGTAACAAACCTCCTCCTGTAAGCTTCCCCTACTGCTGGGGTAACACACTGTAACAAACCTCCTCCTTTAAGCTTCCCTTACTGCTAGGGTGACACAATGACACAAGAGGACATGTCTGACCACATCTCACACACACACACACACACACACACACACACAATGACAATTAGGGGTGGGGTCTATTTATTTTCCCCCTTGCCTATGCCATCTGTGGTTGTCATTAGGCAACGTGATTTTAAGGGGTGCAGAATTTTGTTCTTCTTTTTTGTACAGTTTGGCTTGGGGTCCATGGCAATGTAGAGGAAAGAAGGTTTCCTTGTCTTGTCTCACTTTACGTAGAAGTAATATTGTGTTTGGAGTGTATTGTTGAGAGGCTGTGATAGTGGCGTAATAGTGCGACTTGGGCGCGTTATATGCACCCAGACATGCTTCCCCTGCTGTCCCAGTTGCATTCCAGCAGTGTTGGCATCATTTTCTGATGTTTCAGGGTGGACTTGGTGACCTCCAAGTGGTCGAATTGAGATTTCCAAGTGTCGAGCATTTTTTTCCCATAGACTATAATGGGATTCGATATTCGGTCGAGTAGTCGAGTAACGCGGTCTATTCGAATCGAAATTCGAAATTTCGAATATTTCACTACTCGCTCATCTCTAGATATAACAGATCAGACATGTGCATTTATTTGCAGCTACACAAATAGGTTCTGCATAGTACACCATGGTGATGCAGCAGAGGTTATTTCAATGGGGTTTTTTTTTTTGCATGGATCTGTGCAGCTTACATAGAAGTATGCTTCTTAGCTTCTTAAGCCCCCCCCCCCCCCCCCCCCCCAGGAAAATAATTCCTAGGATTTTTATCATGAGTACAAATTACCACTTAAACACTTTAAGAAAAACCCAGCAAGTATTATTGTACGCATACCATGAGAACAGACATGTAACCGCTTCTGTGGGGTTACATAAATTTGACTTTGAGAGCCTCTTCTACATTTACCCTGAGTTTGGAGAGAGTTTTCTCTTTTGTAGTTTCTAGTGTTAATGACATATCCCTTGAGTAACAGAGACAAAAGCCTTGCCGGTTATAAAAGTGCTCCATTGAAAGCATCAATCAGTATTCCTGACTAGGGATGAACAAAACCCCCAAAAGTCGGATCTGACAAGTTTGGCAAACTTTGAATAAATGTTCACATTGAATGCAATTGAACATTGAACCCAATCCCTATTGAATGCAATGGGGACCCGAACTTTGGGAGGTGGCTGTGGTGAAGGGTGCAGAGTGGGTAGCAGGTAGCGTGCTGCTGTAATTCACCACGGCCCATGATCCTTTTCAGAAGTGCCCTCTGCAGAGTGGGAACAGAGATTGTCTGGCGAGAGACGCTCATCTAGCAAATGCCAGTCAAAATAGTATATAAGGCAGCCAATTACAGGGCTTACCAGCACTTTCCACACAATAGTAAATAAAATAACAACCCCTATGGGGAACAAAACATATTAGACAGAGAGGAATATACTCCACATTTGAATGAATCCCTTTTAAAAGTTTTCCGTTCAGTACTGCCTTGTTTTACAGAAATTCAGTTTTGTTTATATATATCTTTTAAGTCAATGTCAAATTTCCAAGGAAATGCTTAGAAATCTATTTTTTATTTCACAAAATGTTTTTGATATCACTTGGTTGATACATGGGTTGATTTATACAGATGAACAATGGCAGCACGGAGAAAAATGTCAGAGTGGTTTATGATCTTTCAATGACAAAATCAGAATTGAATGGTATCAATTTTCTCCTGAAATGGGGAGGAAATAATTTGGTGCAGATCAAATAGATAAATGTATTTAAATTACAGATGAGAAAAAAACTTGTGATGAACATTTTTAAAGAATCCAGTTTACTTATTTTTCTCCTGTATATTTTGCTTGCGTATATATCATATGACATAAACATACATTTTCACTGGCCAGAATAGGTTACATAGTTAATAAGTTTGAAAAAAGACATATGTCCATCAAGTTCAACCAAGGGTGTTGTGGTAAGGGAAGTTATTTTTTATTCTATAGGGGAAACTATTTATTTTATTTTTTACTGATAACCGCTAATAGTAACTGTTAATGTTATTTTCTTCTAAATAAGCATCTAATCCTTTTTTGAAGCTGTCAGTGGTTGATACTATAACAAGCTTCTGTGGGAGACTATTCCATAGATTTATAGTTCTTATGGTAAAAAACGATTGCCGCCTCCGGAGACTAAATTTCTTTTTTCCAATCGAAGGCAGTGCCCCCTTGTCTTTAGAGAGGATTTTAGAAGGATTATAGGTGTTTTTAGAAGTAGATAATTATTTTGTTTTTGAGACATATCCAGTAATAGGTATATGCTCAATTACTGAACTCATGAGATTAAAAAGGTTGCACTATCTCAATTTTATTCTTCCTGGACAATGAAAACATGTGGTCCTGCAACTGCTCTGTCCCATGGAACGCTTAGTGTCACGGAACGTGGCAAGCCACTGTTATCCATCAGCTATCTCTGACCCAGGGTTGTACCGGTAGAGAGGTCAGGTGAGGTAGCAACCTCAGGTGGCACTTGGGCAGCAATTGCTGGACCTGTTTATTATTATTATTCTTTACTATTTCATTGGTGGTTAAGTGGAGATTGGGGGGTGCCGCTCAGCACTGTCATGTTTTACAGTCAATCATGGGTGTCTCAGTGGTCCCAGTCCCACCACCTTCTCCACGCAGCCAGTAAGCATAGGAAGGAGTCAGATGAAGTGGCACACTACTCTACTATTTTATTGAGGTGTAGAGCAGCACGTTCAGTGGGTGGGTGGGGGACATATTTCTTCAGACTGACGCTAGGTTCATCCCTGAGTCTGACCACAGCAGAGCATGCTCAAGACAAATCTGCAGCCTGACTTGCCCTTTCTAGCTCAGCCACAAACCCAAAACTAAAGAAAATAAATCAGTTTCGCATATAATACATGAGGTATTTACATACAATCAGAGATTTTCAGGTGCTTTGAAATTAATTTTATATACAGTTCCCAATGCAAGGTGGAAGAAAGTTAGTGTTTGCCTGGACAGGGACTAATAATGAATAAAGCCCTTCTTACCTGACCTACTGAAAGATAGCTCAACCTAAAACCCCATTGGCTGCAGCTATGTTGTGCTTGAAAGTTGGCTGGTTTTCCTATCAGTGGTGGACTGCTTCTATGTAACCACAAAAACTTCCAGCAGCTCAATATCGAAAGTCACAATGGCAGCCCTTAGTCTATGGTTTCTAAATTATGAATCCATTTAGTAGTTCTTAGTCTAAGGATACTAAATGCTTATAGTCCAGTTTCTATTTTTCAACGTGGACATTTAGTCCAGAAGCAATCCAATTAGAACATCACTTTTACTTCAAAAGAAAGTTAAAAAAAGATTCAAAGTAGAAGCACCCTCCAAACATTATTGTGTGGTTTTCAGACAATCCTATCACCTGGCTTAAACAATGATCTTTACAGTTACCCTTTTGAGCAATTGTAACCATCTAATTACATACTAGCTGTGACCCAACCTCTGGTCTTAATCCTTATCCCTTAAACTGTAAGCTTACAAGAACAGGGCCCTGAGGAGCTGTTAAACTCCATATATATATATATATATATATATATATATATATATATATATATGCAGCTATCCACCTCCCAGCCCTCCTCTGTCACTAAGCCAGATTTGGGTAATTACATTAAAAAAGGGACCCACTAAGCTCTGGGGGCCCAGTTCCCTGGCATGAGCAGCACTGCCCAGAAAGCTGCCACACTGCAAATCAGTGCAACAGCAATAATCAGTTTTGCCTTAGAAGCAGCCATCGCGGAATCCATGTCTGGCTTGAGGAGAGGATCAGGCGCTTGGCCACAAGCATTGGAGTCGTTTATTATTGGAGAGCCACGGACATGGACAGCCACGGACATGGACAGTGGACCAACACCCAGGATTTTGACTATCCTGGGTTTTGATCCACTTCCGATCGGGGCGCCCCGCTGTGTGAAACCCCCCAGAAACCCCAAAAAACTCACCTCTCCTCGCTCCCACGTGACCGCCGCTGCCAGTCCCCGCCGACGGACAAGCGGGAGGCAGCGACGGACAAGAGAGCGCGCCCGCCTCCTCCTCCCGCGCGTCACTCTTACAGGGCGCGCGCCCGCGCCGGCCATTCACAAACGGCCGGCACGGGTGCGCGTCCTGCTAGAGGGACACGCGGGAGGCGGCGGCGGGCAACGCTGGATCGAGGATCAGGTAGGGATTTAGGGGTTTCTGGGGGGTTTCACACAGTCAGGGGGCTGATCGGTCCGTGAATCTTATAGATTCTCGGGCCGATCACGGGAGGGTATTGGTCCACTTTAAACAGTCTGTATTGACAGATACTGTTCTCATTTCAATGGATCCAGGATAGTCTCTTCCCCCACTTATATATAAGTGATAGGAGGAATTTTAGTAGGACAGGTTGATGGTTAAAAAATAGATTCTCCTTTAATAGCCCTTATTATAGTGATGTTATTTAGGATACAGTACCCTCAGTGCTGCTTTAAGGCATACCATGACCCAGTGTCACCCCACGGCAAGCAGCAAGTAAACAGGAACATTCAATTATTCATTTGTTATTAGGATAAATGAGAACAAAAAATCTTTTCATTTGTGGTTTAGAAACAATTCACTCTTTAAAAATGCCCTTATTTACATTTTATTTGGCTATAATGTGCATCCCATTATCACACAGTATTGTGAAACCGTAACAATTCCCTTTTATAAGTTTAGCTTTATTATTGTGCAATGCCATAATTGGAATTGTGTATTTTGCAATAGAAAAAAAAGAATAGAGACAGTGTTGCTATGAGAAAGTAGAGAATTAATTTCCTCTTGCTTTGGCTGATTACATTTCAAAATGCTCCCGGGCTTGTTTTGATATTTCTTTTCTCACTGGTGAATGTACACATAGCTAAACTGTCTCAACATAAAAGTAATGCTATTTCAATTCAGCCTCTTAGTCCGGTTAATCATTCACATAAATAGGTGTGTCAATTAATTTTGCATTCCTTAAGCTGTGCCTTCAAACTAACAATGCGCTTTTGTGATACACAGAAAGAAATGTATTTTATTCCAAGTGTTTCTAAATTAGTATTAACTCTTAAGAGAACCATTTTAAAGGCTTGACATTCTCCTTTTGCTGTGTAAAGGATTTTTCCATACTTCGGAGCACTGGGGATGTTTGAATTATGTTATAAAAGAAACCTTTCATTATGCATGCAATGGAAGGACAGTATAAATACACCTGAACAAAACTTTTAGCTAACTGACAGCTAAGCTAAAAATAAGACCTTTTACTTTTATTGAGAGTCAACAGATCTGGGTTCCACAGATTGATTTAGGATTGAAAATAAAACTCTGCTATCCCTCCCCCATTAAAGCACATTTCTTTGCCAACATCTTCCATGACACTGTACAAGGCAGACGTTACAGGTAAATGAGTAATAGACTTATAGACTTATAATGCACAGGGTATTATGGGCCATATGTGACAGAAATGTGACAAACATACATTGATACTGGAGTACAATAGGAGTGAAGGTCCTGAACTTGCAATCTTATCATTTAAGCATGGGTACCCTACCAGAGGTACTAGTACCCCTGGTGGTACTTAAAGCGGACCTGAATAAGAGCATATGTTATATGTTTCCCACACCCTGTACATACAGATTGCTCACATTAAAAACCATCCTACCTGCATCTGCTACATGTTATGAGTCTTTAAACATCCAAGATGGCGGCTCATGGAGCATTAGGAAGCATGCAAACAGGAAGTGTCTTCTGACTGTTCTGGCTATAACCCCGCCTCCTACACTTTATGCTGCTCTCCTCTCCCCAGTATGTGATGCTTCTGAGTCAAGATGGCGATGCCCGTATCCTAGAGTCCTGAACAGAGTTGCAGCCCGGTGGGGAAAAGAATAATAAGTAAGTGACTAAAAACTTGAAATATATAAGATGCTGGGGAATATTTTTTAAGGGTTTGGGCTTTTCATTAAATCATGCTGAAGGTCCAGTTTAAGGCCACTGGGGGAACAAGGGACAAGAAGCACTGCAGACTAGGTATTATACCAATAGCTGGCAAAGTACTGGGACCTCTTATAAGGGGGTTATTTAAGAAACGCTAACGTCACATAGTGCCCCGTAGCGTCAGGTGAATGCCGGGCGCAGTATGTGAAAACCATATATATGAAAGTCAATCTGGGGAGCGCCTCTAATAGCGTCATGTAGCATTGAATGTATTACTTGAGTGGCTCAGTGTAAAGCGACGGTGCTCTAGGTTCAGCAGCACCATGTAGTACCTGTTGTTCAGTATCGCTCTCCCATACATTTCAATGGTGTTTTATGGGGTTGTGTATAAATAGCGTTTTCCTAAAGTAATGTTCTAAATTTTTGGTTCAAATCATTGTGTGGTCTCTCCTGCCCGGCAACCAAACACTTTTATTGTGTTTATTGTTTTTTTCCTGCAGCATTGTATGTTCAGGTCTGGCAATGCAGTGTCCTTGTCACAGTGTTAAAACAATGTCATTCCATGTGTTTTCGCTCTGCTGCTGGTGTTTATGTGTTGAGAAACAAATAGTTTGATGCTAGAGCGCCTAGTTTTAGAGCGCCGACGCTGGTTGTGTGTCGTTTTTTTCTTAAATATGGGCTTCAGCACTGGGTGCCAAACACATTCAACTGGTCGCTGGAGCGTTGTCCTATTGTTAGATGTAGCGTCCTCTTGGGCACTTTGACCTCGGGGCACCACCTAGCATTCTCGATTGGCTCTGCAGTGAATCAGGGAGAACACTTCTACAGCGCCCTCCAGACATCACATTCATCAATGCTGGACAGGGTAGTACAGCGTCACATGTCCAGCCACTACCCTAGGTTATAGCGCCAAACACCCACTTGCAGCAGACGCTCTAAGCGCCGCTACATAGACGCTCAAATGGCAACTAGTCTTAAATTAACCTCCCAATGCCTGTATTGCTGTCAACAGTGCTGGAATTTTTGGGTCAGTTTAGGACCTCCTAGGGAAATCTTTTATTAGTGGTACTTACTATACAATCACACAACAAAATTCAGTGTTATTACTACAGCTATAAATTGGGCCTGATTTATCAAGCACTTCTGGCAGACAATGCCATTTCAGTGAAAATTAGAGTAGTGCAAAATATGATTTGTACATTTTTCCGCATGTTGCTGCACTGCTAATGTTTTAGTAAATGCGCTTCTTGTAGAGCAGCAACATGCTCAAGTGTGAAAAAAATATATATTTTTTTACCGCGCTAATTTGCACCTATGTGGCAGTGTCTGGCAGAAGTGCTTAATAAATCAGGTCCGTTATATAACGTACCACATTCAGTACAATGCACTACTCTGCAGTGAAATCCTTAAATCATACAATGGAATATACACGATTATTAGTTTAATATACACATAAAAAAATTACTGATGTGCATTAGTGAACAATATAATCTGCAATACACTATAAAAATCCCCCAACAAACACTATATATAATCTGAAAAGACACTGGACAATATATAGGGCTAGCAGATCTATAACATAATGTATTTTTCGGCCTATAAGGCACACTTATTTCCCCCAAAAGTGGGGGGAAAATGTCAGTGTGCCTTATCGGGCGACTGTGGGAAAAAAATAAATAGGAAAAAGTTGACTTACCTCTCCATGGCTCGCGCTGTCCCGGATGCGGCGGAGGCAACTGCACCAGCACACACATACACTGGCCTGTTACAGTGGTGGGCATTGCTGACGCTTGAGCATCAGCCACGCCCACAACTATAAAATGGTCGGGTGTTCACTCTGTGTGCTGGCGCCGCAGAGAGCGAGAAAGCGGTGGAGGCAGCTGTATCTGCCGCCTCCTCCGCGGCGCCTGTACATGCAGAGGGAACACACGGCCTTATACAGCGGTGGACCTGGCCGATGCTCGAGCATTGGACACGCCCACCGCTGTATAGTCCGGGTGTCTCTGTCTGCTCGGGCCGTGAAGAAGTGACAGGGACAGTGCGAGAGGTAGAGGTATCGCCGCTCGCACTGTCCCTGCCACTTTTCCATGGCCCCAGCAGACAGACACCCGGACTATACAGAGCCCATCGCTGTATAAGGCCGTGTGTCTGTGTGTGAAGACAGCGGGGATGATTAAAAGGTGAGTTTACTTCTTTTTTTTATTTTTTACTTTTGCCTATAAGGGAAATGGAAGGGGGGTATGCCACACTACCTATAGGGGAATGGAAGGGGGGGATGCCACACTACCTATATGTAAATGGAAGGGGGGGATGCCACACTACCTATATGGAAATGGAAGGGGGGGAATGCCACACTACCTATAAGGGAAATGCCACACTACCTATAAGGGAAATGGAAGGGGGGTATGCCACACTACATATATGGAAATGGAAGGGGGGGAATGCCACACTGCCTATAAGGGAAATGCCACACTACCTATAAGGGAAATGGAAGGGGGGTATGCCACACTACCTATAGGGGAATGGAAGGGGGGGAATGTCACACTACCTATATGGAAATGGAAGGGGGGAATTCCACACTACCTATATGGAAATGGAAAGGGGGGAATGCCACACTACCTATAAGGGAAATGCCACACTACCTATAAGGGAAATGAAAGGGGGGATGCCACACTACCTATAAGGGAAATGGAAGGGGGGTATGCCACACTACATATATGGAAATGGAAGGGGGGGAATGCCACACTGCCTATAAGGGAAATGCCACACTACCTATAAGGGAAATGGAAGGGGGGTATGCCACACTACCTATAGGGGAATGGAAGGGGGGGAATGTCACACTACCTATATGGAAATGGAAGGGGGGAATGCCACACTACCTATATGGAAATGGAAAGGGGGGAATGCCACACTACCTATAAGGGAAATGCCACACTACCTATAAGGGAAATGAAAGGGGGGTATGCCACACTACCTATATGGAAATGGAAGGGGGGGAATGCCACACTGCCTATAAGGGAAATGCCACACTACCTATAAGGGAAATGGAAGGGGGTATGCCACACTACCTATAGGGGAATGGAAGGGGGGATGCCACACTACCTATAAGGGGAATGCCACACTACCTATAAGGGAAATGGAAGGGGGGGATGCCACACTACTTATAAGGGGAATGCCACACTACCTATATGGAAATGGAAGGGGGGGGATGCCACTACCTATATGGAAATGGAAGGGAGGGGTGCCACACTACCTATAAGGGGAATGCCACACTACCTATAAGAGAAATGGAAGGGGGGGAATGCCACACTACCTATAAGAGGTATGCCACACTACCTATATGGGCAATATAAAGGGGGGGGGAATGCCACACTACATATATGGGCAATGGAAAGGGGGGGATGATACACTGCCTATATGGGAATGGGTAGGGATGCCACACTGCCTATATGGGAATGGGGGGATGCCACAGTGCCTATATGGGAATGGGAGGGGGGATGCCACACTGCCTATATGGGGAATGCGAGGGGGTAATGACGCACTGCCTACATGGGAATGGGGGGATGCCACACTGCCTATATGGGAATGGGTAGGGATGCCACACTGCCTATATGGGAATGGGAGGGGGGAATGACGCACTGCCTACATGGGAATGGGGGGATGCCACACTGCCTATATGGGAATGGGGGGATGCCACACTGCCTATATGGGAATACGTAGGGATGCCACACTGCCTATATGGGAATGGGTGGGGATGCCACACTGCCTATATGGCCTATATGTTAATGGGAGGGGGGATGCCACACTGATTATATGGGGAATGGGATGGGGGGGATGTCACACTGCCTATGGCAAGTAGGAAGGGGGGAATGCCGCACTGCCTATGGGATGGGGGAATGCCACACTGTCTGTAAATGGGTGTTATAGCACAACATTTGGCTTAGAATATTTTTTTTCTAGTTTTCCTTTCCCAAATCCTATGTGAGTCTTATGGGCAGGTGCGTCTTATAGGGCGAAAAATACGGTTATACATTATACATTATACAATCTAATCTATAAAACCTTAATCATCTTCCATATAAAATGTAATGGGTGTAAAAAAGAGTACAATGAAATTCCTGCACTACACATATCATAATCTGCAATACACACTATGCAAGCTCTGTTCCATAACACACAGTGGTATGACCACAATACACCATATACAATCTGTAATCTAACTGAAAAAACTTTTACTACAAAATTATGTTAAAAGGAACCTTGTAGGAAAGCATCATACTATGAGATATTCCACATGGATTGACAGGATACACAGGAAGGCAATACACTGTATACCAGTACTCAGCCTTACCTAATATTAGGGCCTGGTGTGTCTTAGTTGGATTGAAGAAAGTTGGGCATCCAACTCCACACATACCGTTACTGACAGCCCAGGTTTTCAGGAGTCATTAAATTAATCAGCCTGCAGCCATGGAAGCCTTGGAAACGACTGGATCACAGACAGTCAGGGCTCCCAGCCTGGGAAAAAGGCGCATGCTATGTGAGCCATTGGAAATGGACCCGAACATAATGTAACTGCTATAAGTTGTACCACCTTAATTTGTTTGTTTGTTTTGGGGTGTTGGGCACCAGACTTGCACCCTATGAGTCGGGAACACATAGGGCCTAATTTATCAAAGCACTATGCTGGATTAACTTTGGTTTAAGCAACATGGTGTGCTGGTTTTTATGTGCAAGCTACATTTATCAACGTTTGTTCACATTAGTGCATGTCAGCACAGTGTAAGACAGGCACTTACTAATTCATCAGTTTACAGATCACATTTGTGTTATTTTAATAAATGTTTACCTAAATGCAGCCAAACAGGTGATCCCTAGGTATTAGAAACAAAAAGGCGCTCTATCGGTGAGGGATTGGGTAGGAGAGGTCCTAAATATCTGCGAGATGGAAGACCTAACAATGTCACTCCATGATAGGGATATTCCGGGAATCGGAGGGGTTTGGGGCCTTGTTCGGCCAATTGGCCCCCGGGTTGCGTCCGCACCGCTAGACCCGAGTTGAGTGAGAAGGTGCTGGGGCTCCGGAGGGAAGGCCACACCCATAATATCGGTGTACCCCCCGTTGAGGGGATCTGCTGCATGGATCTCTGCTGGCCGGTTCCCCCCCACCCCCCGACCCCTTTGCTTCCCCGGTGACTCTTACATGTCCCCCCCTACCCTTCCCCCCGTGTTATGCCGGGCCCGGAGAGAGGGGCTCCCGGGCAAACCAGAAAAGAGAGGTGGAAGAGCCATCTAGAACTTAGAAGCATAGAGGTATTTATAACACCGAGACTATATCCAGTGCCCTCATTGGGGGCTATAGAATAAGCTACCAGATGATGTATGAATCTTAGTTATGAGATGCTGAAAATCTTGAACGTCAAGTGTCAATTAACAAACTTTCAACGCCTGTTTGCCCTGCTCTTGTATTAGATAAATGTAAAGCTAAAATGTTCTTATAGAAGACATTTGTGTTTTCCCTGATCTTTGATTTTGTCCTTATAGACCACATTTATATTCTGTTAATAAATGTTTTCCAGGCGTTGAAAGTTTGTTAATTGACACTTGACGTTCAAGATTTTCAGCATTTGGGTTTTCTTGTTCTTTCCTTGGGCATCCCTGTTACGGATGCCCTGAGCTGTTTAAAATGCCTTGGAAAAATGGATCTTAATGCACACACTGTCTGTCCAAGCTGCCTAGCATTGGCGCATACAATGAACAGATGTGCAATGTACGATCCAGGGCATTTCACATAGGCTGGGGCATCCCCAAACAGGGAAGCCAAGAAAAGAGAAGGACCACAGGCTGTAGTGTCTCTTTTTTTACCCAACACGCTAGCAGTCATGGTAAACATTATTTTTTTTTTATGTTTTTATATAAGCATTTTTAAAGTACAATACAATACAACAAGTACACACAATATTGAAGGCAAGAGGGGAGAGGGGGAGGACCAGGTCACACGTCTACATCATGCGCAAATTCTGCCATCTCATAACTAAGATTCATACATCATCTGGTAGCTTATTCTATAGCCCCCAATGAGGGCACTGGATATAGTCTCGGTGTTATAAATACCTCTATGCTTCTAAGTTCTAGATGGCTCTTCCACCTCTCTTTTCTGGTTTGCCCGGGAGCCCCTCTCTCCGGACCCGGCATAACACGGGGGGAAGGGTAGGGGGGGACATGTAAGAGTCACCGGGGAAGAAGAGGTCACAGAATTATTTGTGATTTTTGGGGAAAAAAAAAAAACGTTTAAAAAGAAGAAAAGGTTCATCCATTGAAATGTATGGGGGAGCGACAGGTAGCGAGAGGTCATACCTGGCGCTGTGCAAGGCTGAACGCTGGCGCTGTTCGCAGAGGCTTTGAAAATGATGAATCAGACGCTACATGGCGTTATCCCAGTCGCTAAACAGATACTGCTTGATAAATGAGGAATTGTGTGCCGTGTCCGGCATTCACCTGTCGCTATCTGTCGCTACCTCTCATTAACCAGGCGCTACCTGATGCTATCCCTTCTTAAATAACCCCCTTAGTGTGCAGTCAATTGCTTATTGTTTTGCTGGTACAAAATGCATATTTTTATCTTGATTTGGAAAAAGTTAAAATAAGTAATTTCCATTGTATTACTGAAAGTCATTCATAAACATACCACCTACAGAGCTGTCTTCAACTTTAACTTATAATTAAGGCTCCTTTCCTTTGTTTACCTTGGTGCATGTCACATAGTTGTTATCTGCTGAACATGATAGAATACACAAGGGATGATTGATATTAATTAGAAGAAAGTGAAACATAGACTTCAAATGTCAAACGTTGTTTGTTAGATATCATTAAGTGAATGAACACTTTTGAAGCCTATTCCTAGGGTAACAAAGGAATGTGTTTAATTATTTGTAATTCATAGCAGATGGAAAAACAATTCACATAAATAGTAATGTTTCCTCAGTTCCATACATGTTTAAAACTCTAGTACTAAAGTATTCACAAATTGATGAAAAAATACATGAGTAAACTAACCACAAGTTTGTATGAACATTGTTTCTTCTTAAAGCCTCATTTTGGGGCAAGTCACAAATAATCAACATCTTATAAATGTAGCAATGGTGAAAAAAAACAAAATTCACAGTCATAGAAACATAGAAACATAGAAGGTTGACGGCAGAAGGAGACCATACGGTCCATCTAGTCTGCCCTTATATGTATACTGTATGTACTCTTTGAGGCTGATTCATTAATAGCGACAGATAGCGACTGTTGAGCGACTGTAGCGGTATTTTGACAGCGAGCGCTAGTAGTCGCTGTGCTTGGCCATTGTTCGGTGGATGATAGCGACTCAGTCGGTGTGCCGTAATGTTGAATACAAGATGCTGACAGGTTCGCTGTTGTATGGGAGCGCATGATAGCGACTGGACATAGCGACCGGCACCCACCATATTCATTAAAAAATCAGCCTTAAAAATTCCTAGCGCTGTGAAATGCATGTTTAAATCCCAGAGCGCAGTAGGCGATGTGTTAAAAGTAGTTTTTTAACCCCCTAACCACCCCAAAAAAAAATGGAATGATTTTGAAATAATATTCAAACCTGAATAGTTTAAAATCAGATCTGTAATATCAATTCTGCAAAAAAAAAAAAAATTTTTTTTAAATCCCCCAAAAAAATACATTTTCAAAGAAAGAAGTGTTCACAGATTTTTTTTTGAAATTTAAAAAAAATATATATATTAAAAAATAATTATTAATTAAAATACATTCTGCCATTGAAATGCATTGGAGAGCGCCAGGTAGCGAGAGGTCATACCTGTCGCTGTTCAAGGATGTTCGCTGGCGCTGTGGGATGAGGCTGGAATAATGATGAATGAGTTGCTATCTCAGTCGCTAAGCAGTATCGGCTTGATAAATGTGTGATTGTGGAGGGGAGCCGGCGTTCTAGTTGCGGTACCTGGCTTTACTGGCCGGCTACCCAGTCGCTATCTGTCGCTATCTGTCGCTATTCCTTGATAAATAAGGCCCTTTATCTTAGGATAGATGTGTGCTTATCACAGGCATGTTTAAATTCAGTGACTGTTGATTTTTCAACTACCTCTGCTGGAAGTTTGTTCCAAGCATCTACTACTCTTTCTGTAAAATAATATTTTCTAACATTGCTCCTGATCTTCCCCCCGACTAGCTTCAGGTTGTGCCCCCTTGTTCTATCATTAAGTTTCTTCTTACAAACACTTCCCTCCTGAACCTTATTCAATCCTTTCACATATTTAAAGGTCTCAATCATGTCCCCCCTCTCCCTTCTTTCCCCCAGACTGTACAAATTAAGTTCTTTAAGTCTCTCCTGATAAGTTTTAAGTTTAAGTCAAATGACCACATCAGCCTAAACATTTTCTCCTACAGGGTCTTGGTGAAGGAGCACTGTTTCATGTAGCCCCCTTGCCTTGCATATATAGAGTAATATGTTGTCTAACCATAGGTTACGGGGAGGCTGATTCATTACTTGCACCAGGTATTAGCAGATGAGCGTCTGTATAGCAGCGCTTAGAGTGACCGCTAGTATTTAAGTGGGTATCGGGCGCTGTAACAGAGCGCCTCAATCGCTGTAGTAACCTGGCCGGCATTGAAGAATGAGATATATGTTGGGCGTTCTAACACCAGTACAGCGCTGCAGCGAGCGAAAGGTAGCACCAGCTCATTGCAACAGACTCTCAGCAACTCACCATATTCAACAAAAAAGACTCGCCAGACGATGTGTGATTAAAGTCTGTTTTTGAACACATATCCACCAGTAACAAAGCAAAAACATATGGAATTACATTGTTGTAACATTGTGACATTAATACTTTAATGCCAGACCTGTAATGACAATTCTGCATAAAAATATAACAAATATAAAAAGTTTTCAAAAATGACTCTTTCTAGGCCAGGAGAGGTGACACAATTATTTAAGAGAAAAAAAACAATTAAAAACAAAAAACCCTGTTTAAACAGAAGGAATGTCCATTGAAATGTATGGAAGCGCGTCAGGTAGCGACGGGTAATACCTGGCGCTCTGGAAACTAGAGCACGGGTGCTATATGCTGAGCTGTCTGTAATGATGAATCGGACGCTACATGGCGCTGCTAGAGTCGCTCACCAGAATCGCCTTCATAAATGTGGTTTTGTGTACAGAGCCCGGCGTTCACCAGACGCTGTCTGCCGCTATGAGGCACTACCTGCCACTATCCCTTGATGAATAAACCCCCCAGTCTGCCCAACATTTGCATTGATGCATCGAGGGATTCTCAACCTTTTGTTGAGTGTGCACCATTCAAAGCAGAACAAAACCCAATGCAGTCGATTCCAGGGCTGGACGCTGGACTTCCCCTTGGTCATCCTAAATTGGGATGCCCTGTAGTGTGAAACCTCCAGGGCAAAGCAAAACTCACCTTCTTCCAGGCTCCCTCGGCGATGTAAACAATGATTAGCCACATCTCCAGAATCTTTGGGCTGTGCACACGCTCCCACCTCCAGCCATTTATATAGGCTGGGGATGGGAGTGCGCCTGCTGCTGGGGATGTGGCTGCTTGCACTCATGAATGCCACAAATAGACATATTACATATGCAAAGCAAACGGCTCTGGGCGAGAGCATGTGTTGGCACTGTAGGGCTGGGGTGAGATATTCTGGAGGATTTGGGTTGTTTCACACAGCGGGGGAACCCCAAATAAGGATCCGCTTTAAGCGATTCAGTTGCTGGCTACAATTAAATAAAATGGTTTAGATTATAAAATATAGGCGCCCCCTGACTCTGTCTTTGCTGCTGCCCATCACTCGCCACACTCCTCGTCCCACCTTTTGTGAGCAGAGCGAATGATGTCTTCCTGCTGACATCATCCCACTCCCGGTGCCGACAATCTCAGATGCAGTACTGATCGCTGGAGAGCAGGTGGAGGGGCAGGGGTCTCAGATCCTCTGACTCCCCACCAGTCCTCCAGCGATCACTGCCAGCTGTCATCGGATCTGTGCAGAACAATAAGCGGCACTGGACACAGGAACGTAGGCAAGTAAAGAAAAAATAAATGAAATTTTTTCTCTGTGTGTGGTCTTTTATGTATATTTAGCCCATTGTGAACTGGTAAGCGATCCATGAGACCCCTACACCAGTTCACAAGGCTTGGGGGTTGGCAAGTCACCTGTGGCAAGAGGGTGACTTGCCATTACCCCCTGGTGCCCCATTTCCTGCCTCCCCAAAGCCCAGGGGGCAGGAGACCCCATGGCTTGTGAAGGCTGTGTGGGCTTGTAGCCTTCACCGAAGCTTCCGTGTCCTGTTCTACAAGGCCTGTATAGCTGGTGTCCAAGCTGGTTATGCTGGGAAGGGGGGAACCCATGCCGTTTGAGGCCCCGTCAATGTCAGTTCTCACACATACCTTAAAATATCTAATGAAAATAAGTACTGTTTAATGCTTTATTTCTAAATAAGGCACAAATTAAAGAAGGGTATGATTCAGTAATGGGAAAAAGTTGGAGCATGATTTGCACCTGAAAGATGTGACAATGTATTTGATTTGCTTTTTCAAATATATTTTAAACCAGAACTGAACCCCAATTTGGGGGCCCTGGAGTCTTATAGACCTGATTACCCCCTCCCCCAGATCCCCTGTAAAATATACGGAGGTGAGTTTCGGCTGTGCTCTGCTATACCTTTAGCGGGTCATGTGCCTGCACCAGGCCTTTGTGAATGGCCAGTGCAAGCATTTTCCCTGCTAATGGGGATGTGGCTATCTGCATGCTCGGCTTGATTCTGATCCATTCAGACCTTAGCCGAGCGCACTGATTTCTGCGCACCCATGCATGCGCCATTGGATTAGCAGCCCTTTAGCAGGGAGCGTGCCCATGCCAGGCATTTGGGAATGGCCAGCGTAGGCATACTTCCTGTTAAAGGGTAGCGAAGG
The DNA here is from genome assembly GCA_027917425.1 of Gastrophryne carolinensis. NCBI lineage: Eukaryota > Metazoa > Chordata > Amphibia > Anura > Microhylidae > Gastrophryne > Gastrophryne carolinensis. Next base: position 130,366,128 of record CM051236.1, read on the forward strand.
ATGCGGCGCCAGGGCCCTCACATCCGCTTGCATTAGATAAGCTCCTGAACTTCTATGAATCACCCTCTTTTGCAGGAGTTGGTTTGAGGAAAGCGCAATTAGATAATTTGAGCAGCTCCTACTTGAGGGAAAAACCTGTATTCCCTGGGAGAAATGTAGATGGGTTACATCTGTTCTAACTTAGGTGTGGACCTAGGTGGAGAAAAGATTAGTGTAGGTGCGCTGTGGATAAAAGAGTTTAAGTTAAAATAGGCAGGTTTACAAGGGAGAGTAAATAATGGGTTAATGTTCTCCGCGATCCTGTGAGGAAAAATTGGTTAGTATATATACATAAAAGTATTTTAATTAAATCAGAAACAACTAGGTATCATTGCCTCTGACTAATTAGGCCTCAAAAATTGTTGGAATTTTTAATCTTGCTGTCTGAGGGATTTCTCCTCTCAGGTAGCGTTGGTGGATCCTAGATGGTTTAGAGGTTGTAGGTCGGCATTGAAATGGCATTTCAACGCCGACCTACAACCTCTAAACCATCTAGGATCCATCAACCACATTGCTCCAACCCGCTAGAAACTCAACTCATCCTGAACAAGGAATCATCCACCACAAACCAGCTCAAAGAACTCAGAATACAGGGCCAATAGTGTATTCAACACTGACCAATCTGTATAACGCTACCTGAGAGGAGAAATCCCTCAGACAGCAAGATTAAAAATTCCAACAATTTTTGAGGGCCACACCTAAGTAAGAACAGATTAACCCATCTACAATCACCCTCTTTTATCTCATGCCTTCTCCTGAAATAAAGCATGAAATGCTTCTTATCCTTATGAGATAATTTAAGGAAAGCTTATTACTTTAAAGCCTAAATGTAGAAAGATGTAGTAAAGATTAGAGGTCAGTGTAATAAATACTTCAAGGCGGGGCCTAATCTCATTGTGCAGGCATCCAATAGGACTCACATGTAAGATGGAGGACACACTAAATTTGCCACAAGTAATGGTTTGTAAAAAATATATATAGCAATTCAGAAATAAATATTTTCTATAGACCTGCCACAATATTAAGTGGGTGATTTACAATGTGCGCTAGTTGCGAAAACTGTGGCGAAGTGAGCAAGAGTGTTTGCACCACAATTTGCTGGCGAAAGTCACAGGTATTTACATTGAAAATTGGTTTGGAGAATGCTGGCGATATGCTGCCGAACTGCTGTGGCAGAATTCTTTAGGAAATAAAGGGGGTTATTTAAGAAACGCTGATGCCAAGTAGTGTCACGTAGCGCCATGTAGCGTTGGGGGAACACTGGGCACAGTATGTGAAAACTATATATATGAAAGTCAGTCTGGTGAGCGCCTCTAATAGCGTCATGTAGCATCACATGTATCACTAGCAGTGGCTCCGTTTAAAGTACCGGCGCTCTATGTTCAGCAGCTCCATGTAGCACCTGTCGCTCAGTAGCGCTGTCCCATACATTTCAATGGTGTTTTATTTAGTTGTGTATATATAGCGTTTTATATATAATGTTCTAAATTTTTGGTTCAAATCATTGTGTGACCTCTCCTGCCCAGCAACCAAATACTTTTATTGTGATTTTGTTTTTTATGCAGAATTGTATGTGCAGGTCTGCTGTTGCAGTGTCATTGTCACAATGTTAAAACAATGTCATTCCATATGTTTTCCCTCTGGTGCTGGTGTATATGTGTTTAGAAACAGATTTTTATCACATAGCTTCTGGAGCTCGATGATAGAGCGCCCAGTTTTAGAGCGCTGATGTTGGATGTGTATAGTTTGTTTTTAAATATGGGCTTCAGCGCCGAGTGCCGGACTTAACTGGCGCTACCTATCATTCGCTGTAGCATTGTCCTGTTGTTAGATGTAGCGTAGTCTTGGATAGCTTTGACCTCGGGACACCACCTAGAGTTCTCGATTGGCTGTGCAGTGAATCAGAGAAAGCGCTTCTACAGCACCTACCACACATCAGATTCATCAATGCTGGACGGGATAGTACAGCGCCACTTGTCCGCTTGCTATGCTGGGTTACAGTGCCCAACACCCACTTGCAGCGTCTACTAGCGGGCACTCTAAGCGTCGCTACATAGACGCTCACGTGGCAATAAGTGGCGTTAGCCTTAAATTAGTCTCCCTATAAAATTTTGCTGAAAACACACTTTTATAGCATATGAAAATCCAGAATCTCCATTTGTATAGTCCAAAAACAGTGACATTTTTTTTTCAAAGAGCAAAGCACTGTGCAACCTTGCAAGCCATGCTGTAATTAGTTGCAATCTAAATGTCCATCATGTCTATTAAATTGCTAATGCAACCTAGTTAGGGGCTAATTTAATAACAGGCTTAAAAAGAAACATAATCTTTGTGAACCAGTTTCCTATCCCTGAGGCATAATGATGTGTGAATCCCATGCGACCACTATGTATATTCCAGCAATCCCATAGCACATGCACAAGCTGCGACTGCATCCCCAAATATACCTGTAGCTGGGGTGCGTGCCCGCATCAGGCATTTGTGAATGGCTGACGTGGATACGGCTTTTAGCTAGAGGTGAGCAGGGATGTGGCCATTAGCATGTATGCTCCGTTCAACTTGCTTGCCGCTGTGACTTCAGAGTAGCTAGCAGAAGCTGAATGGAGCACGCTGATTGGCTGTCTGCCTGCATTTGCACAGTGCAATCATCGAAAGGTAAACTTTTAATAGCAGTTACACACATCAGGGCATTCCGAATCTGTATGTCCGCTCAGAGAGGAGGAAGAACATCCGGAAGAGTGGAGCATTTCAGGTGCTGTTCCTATTTAACGTTCAGTCTTAGGCCCTTATTTATGAAGGAATAGCGACAGGTAGCGACTGGTGAGCGGCCGGTAATGACGGGCCCCGCCACAAGAACGCCGGCTCCCCACCACAATTACACATTTATCAAGGCAATCCTGCTTAGCGACTGAGATAGCGCCAGATAGCCACTCATTCATCATTATTCCAGCCTCAGCCCACAGCGCCAGCGTCCGACCTTGAACAGAGACAGGTATGACCTCTCGTTACCTGGCGCTCTCCAATGCATTTCAATGGAACAATCTTTAAATATTCATAATTAATTGTTATTCATTTTTTTTTTTTTTAATGTGAACAATTCTGTGACCACTTCTGCCATTTTAAATAATTTTTTTAAGGTAAAAAAAATTAAAAAAAATGTACAGAATTGATATTACAGGTCTGATATTAATGTATTCATATTACAAAATTATTTTAAAAACTTGTTATTCTAAGTATGTCACACACCCCACTTCAAGAAATTCATAACGTGTGGGTAATACTGACCTGTAGAGGGCGATATGCAGAGATGCCAGGAAAAAAGAGAGCCCCTCCCGGTCCATAAATACCTGGGACCACCCACCCAGTCTTCATCTCTGCAGTCGGCGAGCAAATCAGAAGATGTGGTCTCCTCCTTGCACAGGGGGATTTCAGGTAGCCAGGATGACTCCCGGCCCTTTAGTTATCTATTTCCGCCTGGATCTTTTTTTTTTTCTGTTACCTCATGCCTCCCAGTCTAGGCTGACGGTCCGGGTGAGGGTAGAAAAGCACCCTTGGTGCTTAAGAGCAAATGCTCTCCCGTGAGACCCTATATAAGAGGGTAGGCAGTCATCCGGGACGGTGACCCTGGTTTGGGATGCCCCGTCCCTTGGCCTTACACTTTGGGTGGTCCCCTCCGTTGGGTAATGCCCTCTAGCGGGATAGCGGAGGGTAGGAGCAGAGCCCCTTATTCGGTGTTAGGTCCAAATTTTGTAATCATTAATTCTTAATAATGTTTTAATGTATAATTTTTATAAAATTATCCTCCCAATAGTTATTAACTTATTTATTACTTCATAACAGCGTGTATTTCTCTTTCAAAACGGTGCTGTGGCCGCCATTTTTATGCAGGCTTTCTCCCTGAGGTAAAAGGGGCGGGGCTGGGCGTCAGGGTCAAAGCCATGGCCCGCTCCCCTCCTTCTGTCTCTTTTGAGACCGGCGCCGCGCCGCACATGGCTGCGGTGCCGGCCTTTTTGCATTGTCATGGCGGAGGGGAGCTTCTCCCCTCACGCTTTCACTCTTGGGGGCGGGGCCGGGCTTTCCAGCGCTGCGGCCCGCCCCTGTGTCACAGGCACCGCTGAGGTGCTTTTCTCTGTGCCTGTTTCCTCAGAAGGAGCTGGCCACGCCCCCCTTCTCTCCTCAGAGCTGCTCTTTACCTCACGGAGAGAGGAAGCTGTCTTCAGGACTACAGTGAGTGGCCCGGCGGGCCCCCCTTCTGTCCCATCACCTATAATTATATATTTTTATGTCATATATATATATATATTTTATACTCCGCTTTTCTTATTAGCCTTTTTTATTATGTCTTTCAGATATAACCTACAGTGGTGTTAGGGGGTTTCTCCCGGTCCTAGGGTCCCTGGGTTCTTAATTGGCTTATTGCAAATCCTCCCACTTGGGACATTAAAGGGGCATCCCGGGTTGCTTATATGCGTAATTCTCTCGGTCATTGCAACCAACTATAAGTTCACCTTATGGAGGCCTCCCCGGATACTGGGCTCGGGCTCCCCTCGGGGCAATGCCGGAAGTGTATGGGGTGTGGGGCATCCCTTACTGGCGATGATGTATTTCTGTGTATACCATGCGCACAGCAGACTACTACGCGTCAGTCCGGACCCCAGGCGTCTGGTTCAGCGCCGCCGGTCTCTCCTCCCCCCTCCCAGTTTGATCCGTGCCCAGTCTGACGTTGTCATGGGCGGGCAGTTGCAATCGGAGATGTGTGCCCGATTGGCCAACCTTGAAAAATTATTCTCCAGCACGGTCACCAGAAAGGCTCCAGCTAAGAGAAAGCACTTGTCGCCGTCTTCACCGGCGGCCGACTTGGATGATCTTGATAATCTGGACTGGTCTGATTACTCCCAACTTGAGGAAGGGGAGGTATATGAAGAATCAGATAATTCAGACGATCAGCAGTTTGTGGGTGCTGATAACGAGCGGGGCTGGGGGAGGTCTTCGGACACTCCTAATGTTCTGGCTCAGATGTTTGAGGTTTTGGCTATTTCTCCTCCTGAGGCGGTTCCACAGCAAAAGGGGGAATTTTTCACGCTCCACGCTTAAAGATGGTGAGGATAAAAGCATTGACCAAATGGCTTGTCATGGTTTTGCCAGTGTTGGGTCAGCCATGAGGCCGGTTTGTGCTTCAGCGCTGCTGGTGGTGGCTACCAGGTCGGTGGTCAGGGACCTGTTGACTTCTTCCTAGTTAGATCCGGATAGTGACGAGTTCCTTGGCCTTAAAAGGTGTGAATTGTTTTTGTCATTTGTACTAGCCGCCTTGGATGACACACTGATGATGTGTGGCAGAACGTCGGCTCTATTAGTGACTATTCGGCGTTCGGTTTGGTTGCGCCAGTGGGCGGCTGATTTTGTGTCTACAAAGTCGCTGACCGCTCTTCCCTTTGTGGGATTACGGCTCTTTGGTGAGAAGTTGGATTCAGTTGCCAAGGGTGGTAAGTTACCTCAACGCAAAAAACAGCGTCGTCCCTTTCGGGGGGCGGGTTCCTTTGCTCCTTCCTTTCGTGGGGCTAGAGCTGGCAGAGGAATTGTTTTCCCCGCAGCCAGAGGAGATTCCTGGAACAGGGGCAGAGGACGTGCCCGCCCAGGATACAGCTGGGGCTCTAAGCCCAAACCCGCTGCCAAGCCAGCTCAGCAATGAGGGGGCGCCCTCACCCATGTGGGTGGGGGGACGGCTGCAACACTTCTCCCAGGTCTGGGACCGGGAGGTCTCGCACAGATGGATCCGGGAAGTGGTGACTTCCGGCTACAAGCTGGAGTTCGAGCTCCGGCCCCCTCCCAGATTCCTCAGGTCTCGGGTGCCTTCGGACCTTCTGGCCGCGCAGGAGCTCCAGGCGGCAGTAAAGAATCTGTTGGATATGGCAGTTATTTGCCCAGTGCCCCCCTCAGACAGGGGTCGGGGCTTTTATTCCAATCTGTTCACGGTGCCCAAGAAGGACGGCTCGGTTCGACCCATTCTGGATCTAAAGATCCTCAACAGGTTCGTCCGTCCGCGGAAATTTCGCATGGAAACGCTGCGTTCAGCTACCCATTCTCTTTGGCAGGGGGACTTTCTGACGTCCGTAGACATCAAGGACGCCTATCTGCATGTGCCGATTTTTCCAGCGCACCAGAGATTTCTCAGGTTCGTGGTGGAGGATCGACATTTTCAGTTTGTGGCACTTCCTTTCGGTCTTACCTCGGCTCCAAGGGTTTTCACCAAGGTGCTGGCCGGGGTGATGGCTCTCCTCAGAGCCCAGGGTATTCGCATTGTCCCTTATCTGGACGAGCTTCTCATTATGGCATCTTCCTTCAGCCAAGCGGTATTGGACACCAGAACTGTGGTGTCCACTCTGGAGAGATTCGGGTGGGTGATCAACTACCCCAATTCCTCCCTTTCTCCGTCCAGGTTAGTGTCTTTTCTGGGAATGTCCCTGGATACTTCCCAGGCCAGGGCGTTTCTTCCTCAGTCCAAGGTTCTCTTGATTCAGGAGTTGGTTCGACTCCTCCTGTCTATCCCTCGTCCGGCCATCAGACTGGGGATGAGGCTGGTGGGATTGATGGTAGCCTCCTTTGAAGCGGTTCCCTTTGCTCAGTTCCACACAAGGACACTCCAGCTCCATCTGTTGGCGGCCTGGGACGGGTCGCCACTGTCGTTGGATCAGTCCTTCCTGATGACCCCCGAGTTCGGTGCTCCCTTCAGTGGTGGCTGGATCCAATCAATCTGTCGAGGGGCAGATCCTTTCTGGCCCCTTGTTGGGAGACGGTCACCACGGATGCCAGTCTATCAGGATGGGGGGGTTCTGGAAGGATCGTCAGTTTCAGGGACTGTGGGGGCCTCAATGTCCAATGAGTCCATCAATGTTCTGGAATTGAGGGCCATCAGGATGGTTCTGTTTCGCTTGACTCATCAGTTGCAAGGATTGCCAGTTCAAGTCCGGTCGGACAATCGGACGGCGGTCGCCTACATCAATCACCAGGGAGGGACTCGCAGCAGGAGTGCCCTCAAGGAAGTGTCTTTGATTCTGGCCTGGGCGGAGACCCACGTCCCGTACATTTCAGCAGTTTACATTCCGGGAGCGGAGAACAAGGAGGCGGACTCTCTGAGCAGGTTCTCAGCTCGCCGGGGGGAATGGTCTCTCAGCCCCAAAGTGTTTCGCTTGATTTGTCTCAGGTGGGGGTCCCCGGTGGTGGACCTCTTTGCCTCTCGTCACAATCACAAACTTCCGACATTTGTGTCTCTCTCACGGGATCCACTGGCTCTGGCAGTGGATGCCATGTCTCTGAACTGGAGGGATCTGGGGTTTCTGTATCTGTTCCCTCCGTTTCCCTTGGTGGCCAGAGTGGTGCGCAAGCTGGCCCTGGAGGGTGCGTCAGCAATTCTGGTGGCTCCAAGGTGGCCAAGACAGGTTTGGTTCGCAGATGTGGTAAGGTTAGCAGAGGATCAGTTCGTTCTGCCCCTGCTGCCGGATCTGCTCACCCAGGGTCAACTACGTTATCCCAATTTACCAACGCTGGCTTTGACGGCGTGGCTGCTGAAACCTCCATCTTGAAGGAGGAAGGTCTTTCCGATGCTGTGATTCGAACTCTCATTAGTGCTAGGAAGCGGTCTTCCTCTAATATCTACTATAGGACTTGGAGGTCTTATATTGATTGGTGTGAGATCAGGGCGTTGCCTTGTAGGGAATTTTCCATCTCCAGAATCCTGGAGTTTCTTCAACATGGTCTGGACCTGGGGCTCCAGCTTAGTACTCTGAAGGGGCAGGTTTCTGCCCTGGCGGTGTTCTTTCAAAGGTCATTTGCCCTACATCCTTTGGTTAAGACTTTTTTCCAGGGAGTCTTCCTAGAAAACCTTTGCTCCCTGTTTGGGATTTGAATTTGGTTCTTTCTGCTCTTCAGGATTCTCCTTTTGAGCCCTTGAATGATATTGCCTTGTCTTCACTTACGCAGAAGGTGGCCTTTTTGGTAGCCATCACTTCGGTTAGGCGTGTCTCTGAGTTGGCGGCTTTGTCCATTCAAGCCCCGTACTTTGAGGGGCATCAGGACAAGGTGGTTTTTCGTTTCAAGTCCGATTTCCTTCCTAAGGTTGTTTCTGCCTTTCACCTAAACCAAGACATTGTTCTGCTATCTCTGGGTCCTAATCCCAGCAATGACAAGGAGAGGGCCCTGCATTCTTTGGATGTGGTTCGTGTTGTGAAGTATTATTTGGAGGTAACGTCTTCCTTTCGTAAGACGGATGCCTTTTTTGTGGTGCCCTCCGGGCCCCGAAAAGGCTTGGCGCCTGCCAAGTCTTCCATTAGTAAATGGATCCGTCAGACCATAGTTGGGGCCTATTCTGCCAAAGGGAAGGTACCCCCTTTCCGTGTTACTGCTCATTCTACTCGTGCGGTTGGGGCGTCCTGGGCTTTTCAGCACCAGGCCTCTGTTGAGCAAGTTTGTAAGGCTGCTACTTGGTCTTCTGTTCACACTTTTTCCAAGTTTTACAAGGTTGATGTTCGGGCCTCAGCGGATGCTGTGTTTGGCCGCAAAGTTCTGCAAGCTACAGTGGTTTAAGTTGTGCCTTGTTGCCTTGTTTTGGATCCCCTCCCTTTATGGACACTGCTGTTGGATGTCCCACACATTATGAATTTCTTGAAGCGGGGTGTGTGACATACTTAGAATAATACCATTTTGTGAATACTCACCTGTAAAATGGGTATTATAAGTATGTCACACACCCCGCTTCACCCTGCCCTTTTGTATTCTGGATCCTTTATATGGTGAACTTTGCGTTGTTATGCTTTGTGTTGGGCTCTTCCTGGTCCCTTACCTTACTGCTGTTCTTATACTGGGTAATGAGTGGGAGGTCCCAGGTATTTATGGACCGGGAGGGGCTCTCTTTTTTCCTGGCATCTCTGCATATCACCCTCTACAGGTCAGTATTACCCACACATTATGAATTTCTTGAAGCGGGGTGTGTGACATACTTATAATACCCATTTTACAGGTGAGTATTCACAAAATGGTATTTTTTGGGGTTTCCAAAAATATGATTGTTTGGGGGTTAAAAACTACTTTTAACCCATCGCCGCCAGCGCTCTGGGGTTTAAACATGCATTTTACAGCGCGACAATTTTTTGAGCGTGATTTGTTAATGAATATGGTGGAAGCCGGTCGCTCTGACCAGTCGCTATCATGATCACCCAATATTCAACATTACGGCAAACCGACTGAGTCGCTATCAACTACCGAACAACGGCCAAGCACAGCGACTACTAGCGGGCGCTCTGAAAATGCCGCTACAGTCTCTCAACTGTCGCTACCTGCCGCTGTTAATGAATCGGCCTCCCCGAAATTAATTCTATTTAATAGAGTCATGTTTTGCTAATCGCTAGCTGGACAGTTTTGTTTATTTTATATTTCCTCCCTTTATAAACTGTCAAATGTTTTACTAATCCTCAGTTGTGTAGTTTGCATTGTAAAAAGCTGTAGAAAAACGGCTCTATATTCCTAAATGTGCCATTTTAGTTGCAAACAGAATTTTATTCTCATGTGAAAATGCATAAGGGAGAGTGATTTATATAAAGAAATATGAAGTCAAATAAATTAGCAGCTAAAATCTACTAAATCTACTAAAAAAATACAAATGTGAACAAATTAGTATAAAGCTTACCCCTGCTCTCCTATAGAGGGCGATCTCATCATACAACAATCCCGTCCAACTTTACAGCTTATCCTTCTGTGGATGCATTTAAATTTACTTATAACAAATATATATATATATATATATATATATATATATATATATATATATATATAATGATTTAACTAGATGGAAAGAGTTCATTTATGCTGTTTATAATCAGTTATGAAATGTTATGCCAGATAAATAATGACAGGAGTGCATGGGCTTGTGCTTTATTGCTGTAGACAATTTTCTCATTACAATTAAAAACTCTTATAATGATTATATTATTTTGTAATGAATACATAGGATCTTATTTAAGAAAGGATAGCGTCAGGTAGTGGCTGGTTAATGAGAGGTAGCGACAGGTAGCGACTGGTGAACGCCGAACACGGCAAGCAATTACACATTTATCAATCTGTTTAGCGACTGGGATAGCGCCATGTAGCGTCTGATTCATCATTTTTACAGCCTCAGTGAACAGCACCAGCGTTCAGCCTTGCACAGCGCCAGGTATGACCTCTCGCTATCTGTCGCTCTCCCATACATTTCAATGGACGAACCTTTTCTTCTCTTTAAACGGGGAATTTGTTTTTGTTTTTTTTTTCAAAATCAAAATTCTGTGACCTCTTCTGGTATTGAAAAATCATTTTTTCACAATGTTTTCATTTTTTATATATTTCTTCAGAAATGACATTACAGGTCTGGCATTAAAGTGTTCATGTTACAATGTTGTTACAATGTAATTCCATATGTTTTCGCTTTGTTACTAGATGATAGATGCTGGAAAACAGACTTTAAACACACCGCCTCCTGCGCTCTGGGCTTCAAACAAGCATTTTCCATCGCCAGAGATTTGTGAGGCTGTTTTTTTGCTGAATATGGTGTGAGTCGGTCGCTATGAGCAGTCGCTAACATGCGCTCCCATACAGCGCTGTACTGGTCAAATAGCGACTCCTCACAATGTATTCAACATTACTGAACAGCGACTGAGTCGCTATGAAGTAGCGACCCACGGCCGAGCACTGCGACTACTAGCGGGCGCTCTGAAAATGCCTGCTACAGACGCTCATCTGTCGCTACCTGGCGTTAGTGATGAATCAGCCTGCCCGTGTTTTTTAAGGCAACATTGCTGTAGTGGTAAGATAAAAGGTAAATAGGAATAATCACAGAACAACTGCTTGGAAGGGGGGGCAGATAATTTTTTCTCTAACTAAAAGTACACCCCTAGGTGTTACAATTCATTTGCAAACATGTAACAATTTTATTGCTGCATTCCAGTTGTTTTGAACATTTTGCTGATCTGAACTGTGTTTTTAGAGGTAGGTAAGAACAGTCAGTTGATGAAAGTGTGTTTCTTTGTTTTATTTATAGCGTACATTTTATGCTTTGCATATTGGCTTAGCATAACAGAAGTAAAAGTGCCTAGAGATCCTATTTCTCTTGCGATTTACATGGCTTTGTGTTTAGTTTCTGTACCTAATTTTATTGACAAAGAAATATTACATCTGTTTTTTTTCCTAAAAAGAACATAGGAATACTTAAACCAGACCAACAGCCCAATAGTTGGAAAAAAAAGGTTTTCCTTTCCCAGCATCTCACCCATGCTGCTGCCAGGATTCAACTGATGTGGAGGCTGATTCATTACTAACGCCAGGTATCCGCAGATGATTGTCTGTATAGCGTCGTTTAGAGTGACCACTAGTAGACGCTGTAAGCGGGTATCGGGCGCTGTAACAGAGCGCCTCAGTCAGTGTAAGAACCTGGCCCACATTGATGAATGAGATGTATGTTGGGCGTTCTAACAACAGTACAGCGCTGCAGGGATTGAAAGGTAGCGCCAGCTCAGTATGACCGACTCTCTGCGCTCCACACCATACTTATCCAAAAACTACACACACAGCGTCGGCGCTCTAAATCTGGTCGCTATAGCATAGAGCGCCAGATGCTGTGTGATTAAAGTCTTTTTTGAACACATATCCACCAGTAACAAAGCGAAAACACATGGAATGACATTGTTGTAACATACTTTAGTGCCAGACATGTAATGATAATTCTGCATAAAAATATAAAAAGTCAAAAATGTTTCTAAAAGTGTTTGTTTGCAGCCAGGAGACATCACACAATGATCTGAGCAAAAAAAAAAAAAAGTCAAACATGCTGTTTAAACACAAGCAAATGAACGGCCATTGAAATTTATGTGTTGTGGGCTGCGGGCCCATCTTGCAGCACTTCCCTCACCTCCGTTGCTGCTCCCGCTGCCTGGGTAAGTGCTGTGCGCCTATCTCGCTATTTAAGGGGCACTTCCTTTTCCACCAGTGATCTTGGTCTTCCTTTGTATGCAGAAAGTCTGTTGTTTTCAGTATTGCTCACTCGTTTACCGACCTTTGCCTGTCTCCAACTCTGAACCTGTGCTGCCAACCCTGACCTCTGCTTGAACTTTTACATCACCTTTTGCCTGCCTCCTTTGTACCACGCATTACCTCGGCTGACTGTGTGGCTGAGCCGCTAGTGGGGGGTAGCGACCTGGGGGGTGTTTTGCCGCTGCAAGACCAATCTGCTTTGCGGCGGGCTCTGGCGAATACCGGTGGCCTCTTAGACTCCACTCCCCTGACGCGGCACTCGCTATCAGTAACACGGTCACAGCGGATCCACACCTGTGCTGCCACCTGAGGTGCCACTGCCTGATGCCTCTGAATTAACTGCAATAGTGGCTATGCAGTCTCGCCAAATTAACCAGCTCTCCGCCATGGTTCAGCAGCTCTTATCGATTCAGCAACAGCAATTGCCACCAGCGCCCCAGTATTGCCGCCACAGCCTCTAGTAGCATCAACTTCTAGAATCCGTCTCTCCTTGCCGGCTAAGTTTGACGGGGATGTCAAGTTATGCCGAGGCTTTCTTACCCAGTGTTCTATGCATTTGGAAATGTTGGCAGACCAATTCCCCACTGAACGTGCTAAGGTGGCCTTTGTTATTAGTCTGCTCTCAGGAAAAGCTCTGGCCTGGGCTACCCCATTATGGGATTGCGAGGACCCAGTCACTTCCAATATACTCGCTTTTGTCTCAGAGTTTCGCCAGGTCTTTGAGGAACCAACCCGGGCCTCGTCTGCAGAGACGGCCCTGTTGAACTTGGTTCAGGGCAACCTGTCCGTTGGTGAATACGCCATTCAGTTCCGTACCCTGGCATCTGAACTGTTTTGGAATAATGAGGCCTTATGTGCCTCCTTCAAGAAGGGACTGTCTAGCAATATTAAAGATGCTCTAGTCGCACGTGATTTGCCTTCATCTTTGACTGATCTCATCCATTTGGCCACACGCATCGATGTGCGTTTTTCCAAAAGATGTGAGGAACTCCGCCTGGAAAGAGACTCTCAGCCCCCTAGGAGGGCATCCCGTTTGGCTCCTGTGTTTCAACATCCTATGACTGCACATGGGCCTTCCAGTGAGGAGGCCATGCAGGTGGACTGATTCCGCTTAACCCAGCTGGAGAGAACTCGCAGGAGAAATGAGAATCTTTGTTTGTATTGTGCTGGCTCAGAGCACTTCCTGACAGACTGTCCTATTCGCCCGCCGCAACAGGGAAACGGGCGCACCTAGTGAATGTGGGAGAGGCTTCCCTAGGTGTGTGTGCCACCTCTCCATGGCTTACGGTTCCTGTGCTACTCACCGTTGCAGCTACCATCTCCTTGAACCTGACTGCCTTTGTGGATTCTGGCTCTGCAGGAAATTTTATCGAGGCCTCCTTGATTAATAAATATAACATCTCAGTAAATCGCCTCTATTCATCGCTTCGGTTAATGGTGACAGGCTTGATTGCACCGTGCGTTATCGCACAGTACCCCTCCTTTTAAAGATTGGACTTTTTCACCAAGAGAATATTGAGTTCTACGTGGTCCCTCATTGTACCTCTCAGATTCTCCTCGGCCTACCCTGGTTTCAATGTCACAACCCCACTCTTGACTGGAATACCGGCGATATCAAGAGTTGGGGTGCAGGCTGCTACAAGAGGTGTTTGAAGTCCGTTCCGGCCAGACCTGTTCCTGCACCTGTTCCTGCCTCTGCTCCACTTCCCGGCCTGCCTGCGATTTATCAGGTCTTCTCAGATGTTTTCTGCAAAAAGCAAGTGGAGGTACTTCCACCTCACGGTCACGGTCAAAGAGATCCTGGCCTCTAAATTCTCCAGAGGCAAAAGATATTTTTTGGTCGACTGGGAAGGCTGTGGTCCAGAGGAAAGATCTTGGGAACCAGAAGAGAACATTCTGGACCATAGTCTCATCTCAGATTTTCTTGGTCCCAAGAAGAGGGGGAGACTCAAGGGGGGGTACGGTTAGGGCGAGCGCTGCGGGCCCATCTCGCAGCACTTCCCTCACCTACGTTGCTGCTCCCGCTGCCCGGGTGAGTGCTGCGCGCCCATCTCGCAGCGCTCCCCAGTCCCTCTCCTTACCCGCTCTTGCCGGCGGGCCCGCGGCTTCCACTAGGGGGCGAGCGCGCCGGATTCCTGAAATTTAAAGGGCCTGTACACCACTGATTGGTGCCTGGTCATCCAATCCTGCATCCACTTCCCCAATTTAAGGGGCACTTCCTTTTCCTTCAGTGCCAGATCTTGGTCTTCCTTTGTATGCAGAAAGTCTGTTGTTTTCAGTATTGCTCACCCGTGTACCGACCTTTGCCTGTGCTGCCAGGCCTGACCTCTGCTTGAACTTTTACATCGCCTTTTGCCTGCCTCCTATGTACCATGCATTACCTCGGCTGACTGTGTGGCTGTGCCGCATTTGGGCAGTAGCGACCTGGGGGTCACTCGCCGCTGCAAGACCAACCTGCTTTGCGGCGGGCTCTGGTGAATACCGGTGGCCTCTTAGACTCTGCTCCCCTGATGCTGCACTCGCTATCAGTAACACGGTAACAGCGGATCCACACCTGTACCGCCACACCCGGTCCGTGACAGTATGTCAGAGCGACACTGAGTGAAAGGTAATATCTGGCTCTCTGGAAGCTAGAGCACCAGCGCTATATGCTGTGCCACCTGTGAAAATACATCAGACACTACATGGCGCTGTTAGAGGCGCTCACCAGATTCGCTTTCATAAATATGGTTTTGCGTACAGCGCCCAGCATTCACCAGATACTACCTGCCGCTTCCAGGCACTACCTGGCACTATCCCTTCTTCAATAACCCCCATAGGAATACTTAAACTGGACCAACAGCCCAACAGTTGGAAAAGAAAGGTTTTCCTCTCCCAGCATCTCAGTCATGCTGCTGTCTGGATTCAACTGACAATGCAAAGTAACAGGAAGGTCAGCAGAACTTATCAGGAGGTCTAAAAATGATTTTAAGAATATGTTTCCAAGGTTTTGTTAATCAAACTTACCCTGAGGAGATAAAAAGTTACATATTCTGATAATAGTGGGGGATCTTGGTTCTCTAATTCTTCTTAGTCTATTGAATGATGGCAGATCTGGGTTTCCTGTTATGGAGATCATGAGATCTGGGGTCTTCTTTTATTAGTTTGATAAAGGTAGCTATAGTCAGCTGGAGAATCATTCTAGCCTAGCACTAGGAAGGTATTAACCTGACAAAAGCCTCAGTCTTTGATTTCAGGATCAAGGACGAGGCACTGGAAACAGCTAAGGGAAGATGGAATTCCCCTTCCAATTGGAGCGAAGAGACAGCAAAGGACTGACACTGGAATCAGGTAAGCTGCCAGGTAATGGGTTTTAAAGTTTGACTGGTCAGTCCCTTTAGCCCTCACATGAGTGACTTGCCCCTCTGCAACAGAAGAAAACAGTGTGGCTATGAAACAAACCAGGACTCTAAGATGGATGACCAGCAGAAAAGAGTGGCTGATGTTCTCACTAACTAACTATGGTTCCATGAACCATGGTCAGAAATAACCATAGTCCCTCTATAATATTCAGCAGTGAGGCAGTGGTAAAACAAAGAACCAGCCGTCCAGGTGCTCACTGCTTTGTGGCTCCTCTCCTACGGCTGCTTTGTAGCAGCCTATCAGTCTCAATGGCCAGTGCCGGTTAGCGCTGATAGGCTCGGCCGCTGGCGATCATGTGGGCGCATAACTGCAAGCAGTATATCAGTGTGGCCAGCACCCAGGCCTATCGGCGCTGGCCTTGGAGTATGATAGGCTGCTCTTTTTACTGGCAGAATGCACAGCGGAGCGGCCTGGGTCGTGCTGCCCTGCTGCTGCATATTAAAGAGGGACTATGGTCATTTTTGACCATAATTCCCCTTTAATGAGTAAGTGGGCCATGCAAATCTCTTTGTGTCTATGTAGGATGGGCAGATTTTTTTCTGCTCCCAGTCTAATGTTAGTTTGGACTTCCAGTCTAACGTTAGTTTTGTCTCCCAGTCTAACGTTAGTTTTGTCTCCCAGTCTAACGTTAGTTTGGCCAGTAAACAAATTGCAATGCAAGTCAATGGTTTAACTGTCTAACAATCTGAGAGGGATATCTTTATATGCAAAAAGAATGGCAAAATATTAAGCTGTGCTAGAATTATTGTGGGGCAGGGCTATGTCTTCTTGGATCTTGTACTTAGAATATTCATTGTGAACTCTGTAACACTTCATTTGTAATAGTCCATATACTGTATGTACATAGTACATACATGTACTATTGTAACTACTACTAGCCACTACTGTTTGTAATAACTGCTGCTTTGTACAGTGCTATGGAAGATGATAAGAATGTGCATTTTTTAATGTCTAATATGTAACAATAAAGAATTATGTATTTTAGGAATAACTGAATAGTATGTCTCAATTGTTTACGCCAGGTGCACCATTGTTTCTTTTTTATGTAGGAACCTCAGCCCCATGTGGGAAAATTTGCTGCCTCAGTTGGCTGGTATAGAATAAAGATTGGAGGTTTCGGCTTCACCAATCAACTGTAAACATTTTTTTAATGCCATAAACCTGATTGGATTATTAGTTGAAGCTTTCTAATTAGCTAGTGACACTTTCCACAAATTATTAACTAAGAACCACATTTGTGATGTAAGTTGCCATTGTGTTATTTGAATGAATAGTCTTGGAGGCCGATTCATTAATAGCGCCAGGTAGCGACAGATGAGCGCCAGTAGTGTAATTTTGTCAGCGGCAGCTAGTATTCGCTGTGCTTGGCCGGGGTTTGCTTGTTGACAGCGACTCAGTCGGTGTGCGGTAATGTTGAATACGGGCTGGGGGGTCGCTGTTTCACAGGTTCAGCGTTGTATGGGTGCGCCTGACAACGAATGGCCAGAGCGAACGGCTTGCTGCAGAATCATTAACAAACACGCTCTGAATTTTTTCGCGCTGTGAATTCCTTGTTTAAACCCCAGAGCGCTGGCGGCGATGGGTGAAAAATTGTTTTTAACCCCCAAACAACCATATTTTTTAATTGTAAAATTATACAAGTTTTTATAAACATTTTTTTTTTTTACCTTAAAAAAAAATCCTAACATTGCAGAAGTGGTCACAGAATTTTTGACATAAAAAAAAAAAAATAAACATTAATAGGAATTAATTATGATTAATTAAAGATTGCTCCATTGAAATGCATTGGACATCGCCAGGGAGCGACAGGTCATACCTGGCGCTGTGATGGGATTAGCAGCGGCGCTGTTCGTTGCAGTCGGCTACATGATGAATCCCGCGCTAGCTGTCGCTCTCGCCGGCGCTAGCCTCATTTAGCGTTATAAATGCGTCATTGTGACCGCTGCCGGGCGTACTTGAGTCGGTAGCCGCCGTTAGCTGGCGGTACCTGGCGCTCGTCAGACACTACCTGGCGCTAGCCCTTGATAAATAAGGGCCTTGGTCTTTTCTATGTGAGCTGTCCATTAAAATTTTCAAGGTGCTTGAGATTTCTGTAGATGTCTTATACATTTTGTGGGACAACCCACTTCCCTTGGCATATTAAAGCAGACCAACATCCGTTCGGGTGCAGGTGTTGGTCTACGGGTGGCATCCAGAATGCTGGAGCCCCCCCCACACACATAACCCCCCCCAGAACCCCCGTAATCCTTACCTTAGTCTCGATCCTCCAGGCGAAAAACAACACCAGAATTGGCCACCGATGCAGGCTTTTTCTTTAGCCGGAACATCAATGCCCATGTGAACGCCAGGTGGCCAACCGCTGTGCTGTATTCACAGGGGAGGATCAAGGCTAAGGTAAAGATACTGGGTGTTCTGGGGGGTTATGTGTGGGGGCTCCAGCAATTTGGATGTCCCCAAAAGACTGTTGTATAGCAGCAATACAAAAACCCACACCTGCACAGGTGTTTGTCCTCTTAAAAAAAAGGTATCAACACTAAAGTCTCACCCTTACCATTTAACCTCTTTGGGCATGGGAGATCTGCTCATGTGGGGCAATTATTTTATGGGGTAGGTCCTCCTTCTTGCCAAGTCTCCTCTGTTTATGATAGCCTTTGTTCTTCTCCCCTAAACTAGCTAATGTTTGTTGCTCATAGTGCCCCCTGACCTCTGTGTCCAAGTTGCCCATGTATCTGCTTGCTCTTTACCTGCTACAGTAATGTTGCTAGTGTATTAACCTGTGTCTGCTGCCCTTTTCTTCTAGAAACCATAAGATGGAACATTCCTTGAACGTCCAATGTGTGGTGGGTCTGGATCTAAGGTTCTTCAGCGTCTTGGCCGGCTTTCCCGGCTCCAGCCACGGCACTTTTATCTTGCGGCACTTGAGCCTATATACTTGTTTTGAGACTGGCGATCAGAGTGGTGTTTGGCTTCTGGGTAAGTGTGTGTATTATTGTTGCCTGTCTGCGTTTCTATTATTTGCCTTGCATTTGCTATGTTGGATATTATTATCAGCTGGGCCCCATAGTATTTTTTTTCTATTTTTTTAACGTTGGCTTTTAAGGTTCCTGCCCTCCCTCTGTAATTGTGTGCTCATGTCCCTAGTTTCAGTCCCCATTCCACCTGTTCCTAGTATAACTCCTTTGTGTCTTAACATTAGTTGTTCCTGCAAACTTTCTGTCTAATGCCCCTGAAAATACTGACCTACTTGTCCTCCATCTAATCAGCTTTACTTCTGGTAGCTATTTTTCATTTTTTGGGACGTTTTGCCCTAATGGTTCCCCTTCCTTATAGCTCTCTTTGTGTGTATGTTCGCCTTTTTTTATGATTGTAATAAAAAAAAAAAAATTTGACATGGGGTCCCCCTTACCCAAAGTAACCAGCCCGGGACCAGCTATGCAGGGCTTGTAGAAACAGGGCGCAGGGGCCAGCGTTTGTGGCCCCTGGCCCTGCAGGCTACAAGCCCGCATAGCCCGTGGCCACGGGCTCTTCTGCCCCCCCCTGGGCTTTGGAGAGGCAGGTAATGGGGGTGCCGGGGGTTAATTGCAAGTCACCTGCTAGCCACAGGTGACTTGCCATCCCCCAGCCTTGTGAACTGGTATAGGGGTCATGGACCCCTTACCAGTTCACAAGGGGTTAAATGTAAAAAAAAAAGAGGCCACACACAAAGAGAAAAAAAAATGCTCTTTATTATTTTTTTTTTACTGTACTCACCTCCGATCCTGGGTCCGTCGCCGCTGTCCCCGTTCGGAGCCTCCTTGCCTCACACCCGCCCTGCTTTGATCACCACCGGCATCTGACAGATGCCGGAGCTCGGAGGGGGTATAGGAGGAGCGGGATGACATCATCCCGCTCCTCCCACAAAGGGTGGGGCTAGGGGGCCGCCATTAGGAGAGGTGAGGACCCGGAAGAGGGTCCTCACCTGAAGCCTGCGGACCCCTGGTAAAGAGAAGAGCCGGGCGGAGGGATCGGGCAGGCAGGTGAGTTAATGACATTGTTATTTTTTTTTCTTTTACAGAGAACTGTCAGCGGCGGAAACGGGGGGGGCGTTTTGGGCCCCCTCCTGAAGAAGGGAGACGACGGGGGGGATCAGATGCCCCCCCCAGTAAGAGGAGACCCGCAGCTTCACACAGATACCAGAGGGAAGTTTTTTTTTTTTTTTAGTTCTATTTTTAAACTAGCAGGGGGAAATGCCAGGCACATAGTTTCTACGAGCTTGGCACTTAACGGTAGGAGAAGCAACCACGTAGACACTACGTGCTTGGCATTTAAAGGGTTAAAACATAACTTTTACCAATGCATTTAAAAAGAGTGTATCCCCAGTGCAAGATGTGCAAGATATGTGAAAGGCTACTTGCCCCTGGCTGAGTTGGGTGATGCATTTCGGGATTGGGGGCCCCTTAGTCTTACGTCGAAGTGTGGTGATGAGGTAGGGGAAGGAGGTGGAAAACACTAGGGGGAATCAGGTAAGAACAAGGAAGAAGGAGGTAAGTTACACTACAGGGATGCACACTACATGGAATGCCCATAAGGAGCCAGCAAGGAAAAGGTCACCATGCAGGGAAGCACACAAATATGGGATGCCTCCCAGGTGGGGTACAGCGAGGGTAATAAAACAACCCATGCATATTCCGGCATGCCAGCGAGAACACCAAGATTCTAGGACTCTGCAGCAACCTGGAAACAGGTACAAACTCGGCTTCCGAGGCTAGTTCACAGGCCAAAACCGTAAATGTGAGAATAAAATAAAAGCTTATGCAAATGACTTATGATTGTGTACGCTTGGTTGAGAAAATCTCAGGTAAAGTGGATACAAGTATTACATGATATTACCTCCAATATGATCCCCCCACAAAATCTGTGCCCACAAACTTGCCCCGGGGGTCTCTCCTGCTTTTATGGAATCCAATGGAAACACCTGACTGCCAGGGCCAGGTTTCACTGTGGGATTGCTGACACAAGTAAAACTGGGGTTCACAGGGTGGGGCGGGGTCAAAATGGATGCTAGACCTCTTTACTCGAACTCGAATTAAAGCAATCCTCCCAGTGAATGGGTGCTTGGCTGCATAGTGACAGGCTAGGGGGGCATCCAGATTGGAGACCCCCCGCACAAAATACCCCCGAGGATCTAGGTTCTTACCTGAACCTCGATCCTCGGCCGAGGTCCTTCTTTCCATGCTGGCCCACGTGACTCCCCACAGCCAATTGAAGGACTGCATTTCGGCCAAGGGTGGGCGTTACGGGGAGTATTGCATGGAGGGCTCCATCAATCTGGATGCCCCCCAAAGCACCCTTTTGCAGTGGAATGGGTGTGGGACCACTTTAAGACTGATTTTGCTATAAATTAAAATTCATTTGTGCTAAAAGGCACTTTATAAATCATATATCTGAATGAAGATCTAAAAAATCTGAATGAAAACCAATATTTCAAAAATACAAAACATAATAGTTAGCAGATCCCCAATATATTGTGCATTATCTAAAACAGAGCAAAACAAAATCATGTATTTCTCAAATACACTGATATTATCTCTGTGCTAATCCAGTTAAAAAGTCTGATGTTCCTTGGCTTGTTTGAATTAAGCTGGAGTATCAGCTTTCCTGAATACATTACTTATTTGTTTCAGGGAATAGCTGCTCACATACCATTTTGCAAGTTAAATACTAAAGCTTTTACATTCCAGCTGCTTTTCCCAGGATATATAAAGACACAAGACTAATGGACATTCACGAATGGACATTTATATGTACGCCAACACTAGAGCCTGTCCATTTGTTTTTATACATGCTTATGTAGCAAGTTTATTTGCTTTACTTCCCAAATGGCTCTCCCATTAATAACAGCAAATGTTAATGAAGAGTGATGTCATATCATGCTCGCTACATTCTGGTAATATAATACAGGAGTGTTTCCTTTTAAGCTTTCAGTGATGACTTGCCTTGAATAGGCCAACATATACAACACCGCAGGACAGTCGATAAATGGGAATTTATTTACATAAACAGACACTGCACCTATTAGTATTCCCCTCTTGTTAATGCAAGGGGGAAACAGCTATTCTTCAAGGCAGGTACAATGAAGGAAAGCAATTGTTGGACGTTTGTCAATTTTTCTGAGATCAGAAATACAAGGTAAGATGTTCCCTGTACGCAATGGATAATGGAATCAATTACATTCCATTTCCACAGAACCTTAAAGGGGGCTGCTATGCTGGTACAGATGTGTTCTTCTTTACTCTTCTCATAGTTACACATAGATAATACTGTAGAAAAAAGACTTACAGTATGTTCAACCAAAGGGCAGGATTAAGAAGTTTGTTTATTATCTAAATATAACTACTAATAGTTATAACCGTTAATGTTATTATCTTCTTTAAAAAAAAGCATGTAATACATTTTTAAAGTCGTCAGCTCTTGATGCTGTAACAAGCTTCTGTGGGGGGCTATTCCACAGATGAGAGAATGAGCATTTGCCCCAGAATTCCTCTGGACACAGCTAACACTCACAGTCATTCATGGCCAGTGCAATGCAGAAGGTGTGCAGTCATAGAGGCTGATTCACTACTAGCACCAGGTATAGCCAGATGAGTGTCTGTATAGCGACGCTTAGAGCAACCACTAGTAGACACTGTAAGTGGGTATCGGGCACTGTAACAGAGCATCTCAGTTGCTCTAGTAACCTGTCCGGCATTGATGAATATGATGTGACTGATGATATGACTGCAGCGAGCAAGAAGTAGCGCCAGCTCAGTGCATCCGGCACTCGGCGCTCCACACCATATTTAACAAAAAACTACACACACAGCATTGCCGTTCTAAAGCTGGGCGCTGTAGCACAGACTGTGCCAGACGCTGTGTGATTAAAGTCTGTTTTTGAACACATATCCACCAGTAACAAAGCAAAAACACATGGAATGACATTGTTTTAACACTGGGACATTAACACTTTAGTGCCAGACCTATAATGACAATTCTGCATAAAAATATAAAAAGTCCAAAAAATGTATTAAAGTGTTTGTTTGCAGCCAGGAGACGTCACACAATGATTTGAGCAAAAAAAAATAATAATTGCCAAACACACTGTTTTACACTAATAAAGCCCCATTGAAACGTATGGGAGAGCTCTACAGAGTGACAGGTACTACATAGTGCTCCTGAGCGCCGGCGCTATATGCTGAGTAGCATGGATTAATGCATGTTACATGGAAATCGAGAGGATTCTGAGAAGCAGACCAGTCAGAGGCTTGGTGTGGGAGAGAATGTAACTGCCTTTTTGTTTTTGTGGTAAAGAATTGGTAAAATATACAGAGTTCATATGGTGAAGTTTACATAGAGTTGTTGTCTCTGGAGATGAATCTTTTTTTTTCAGATGGAGGGAGAGTCCCCTATGTCTTTAGAGATGATTTGACATGAATACATGCTTTTCCATATTTTTCTATTGGTGAGATATATATATATATATATATATATATATATATATATATATATATTAGTTAACCCCCCGATCAAATCCATTTAAAGCAGACCAAAACCCACTGAACTTGTGAAATACATTTGGCCAAAGCCTCTGCCAATATTCCCTTAGGGTGTGGAACTAGAAAAGGATATTTTCACTTTTCGAATTGTCCTGGAACAGTCATTGCATAGGTATGGCAATGGCATCATTGCCACACACATCAATGGGGCAATGTATGGAGGAGGCAGGGCTTTACAGCTAACCATTATCTGGGAATAGAGTGAAGCAGGAGCACTACAAATTAGCAAAAGGGGGGGGGGGGATTCAGGGGATGCTAGTTAAGAATGTGGGTTTTGATCTGCTTTAATTATGTATCAGGACATTTTTTCTATGAACTGGTGCCCAGAACTGGACAGCATATTCTGGATGAGGGTTTAAAGAAGCAATATTACATGCCTATCACATGGATCCAGGCCTCTTGTATTGCATGTTATTTAGTGTTGGGTGAACTCCTAGAGTTTCAGCTTCGACAAGTTTGGACGAACTTTGAACAAAAGTTTGGTTCGGCTACTCAAACCCGGTCCCAATTGAAATCAATGGGGAATACAAACTTTGCGGGCCATTCTTGCTCTGGGGGCCTCTTCCTATGCCTATGGCAGGCATGGCTGTGATTGGCCAGACGTGACACGTGATCCCGCTCTATAAAAGATCTCAGAGCACTGTGTAGTAGATAGGGAGAGGTTGCTGCACTTTCAGGGACAGTTTATCTGTGTAAACATAATTTGAAAACCCAATTGTCCTTTTTAGAACACATAGCAGGGGAGAGGAGGCTAGCTGCATCTCCAACTCTTTTTAGGGCACCTAGCTAGAGAGAGAGAACAGTTCAGAGAGGGACAGCTAGGGAGAGGGACATAGCAGCATATCTGCCTGTTCTCATTGCAGTCTGAGTATGGGCAGATGCTGGGGCACATTTGGGCTTTGATAAAACTAGTTAATTGTTGGCACACCTTGCATTAGACTCTTTTGGTTTTCATGAAACTCTGCATTGTGTCCCTGACCAGGCACCTGCAATCTAAACATGAGCTACAGTGGCAGAAACACCTAAAAACCATGCAAACACCTGAGGCACCCTGTGCTGCTTCGGTTGACTCAAGGTCACCTGTCTCCCCCCCAAAGGAAGGATGTGAAGCCACCTCCAGCAGCATCACCACTATCACCAAGCATATCTACACCATCTCAGGGATGCGTTCAGCCTTCCATCCTGCAAACTTCAGAGTGAAAAAAGAAGTTCTTACATCTCACCCACGAGCCCTGGCCCTGAATGCGAGGTTGTTGTCCTTTGAAATGCTCCCATTCTGCCTGGTGGAGCAGGACGGTTTCAATGATCTCATGGCGGTGGCTGTTCCACAATAAGCCATTCCCAACCATCACTACTTTTCTCGCCAGGCCATCCCTGCCCTGCACCAACATGTTGTTGACAAAATAAGGTGTGTACTGGACAATGCCATTATTCCAGTGTCTACATCACCACGGACATCTGGACAAGTAAGTATGAGCAGCAACATTACATCTTTCTAACTGCCCACTGGGTCAATGTAGTGGTGACTAGGACTGAGGCGCGAAGCACTTTTATCCTTCCACATCCAAGGATTGCTAGACATCAGTCAGTGCCTCCTGTTGCCTCCTCCTCCTACTCTGCTTCCCCTGAAAGCAGTTAGAACAGCCCTCACACCCCCAATTTGAGCACTGCCATCGGGAAGTGGCAGCAGGTGGTACTAAAACTCATCTGTCTGGGTGAAAGACCCCACACCGCCTAGAAGCTGTGGGTGTAACCTTGTAGCAGCTGAGCTGGGTTGATGCACCTTCCTTTGTCTGGCGCATGTGCTCAACTTGGTGGAGCAGAGCTTTCTCACACATTATCCAGAGGTGCTGGAGCTGCTGCATAAAGTATGTGGCATATCCATGCACTTTTGGTATTCCCACTCTGCTGTTGCTCGCCTCTCTACACTTAAGAGGAACTTCAGCCTTCCTGGCACCGCCTCATATGTGACTTGCCGACAAGGTGGAATTCAAATTGGTATATGTTGGAAAGGGTGTTTGAGCAGCAGCAGGCTATAGTGGAGTTCCAACTCCAAACTGCCTGGGTGAGTAAAAGAGCAGACCACCAGCACTTCACCACCAATTTATGGGCCTCCATTAGGGATATCTGTGTGGTGCTGCAGTGCTTCCAGTATGCCACCAATCAGTACCAATATGGACAGTGCTGATGACACCATCATCAATGCTACCAGCCCCATCTTTTGCCTTAAGGCCATGCTGGAGGATGTGATGGTTCCACAGTAGGAAGCAGAGGAGTAGGAAGAAGGCCCATTTTTCCAGACATCAGGGCTGTGCACACATGGCTTGCAGAGTGGATTGCTGGGCCAAGTATTCCACTGTCCAGCCAGTCATCAGTTTTGGAGGATTCAGAGAAGTAGAAGGAGGACTTTTTCCCACAGCAGGGTGGCACCCAGTGCAGCTCATGGACATTACTGGACACTGGCTGGAGGTAGGAGCAAGAGGAGGTGACACCAGAGCTTCTCCTTGACTCAGGAGCAGCGACACTGCATCTCTGTAACTGCCCACTAGGTCAATGTAGTGGCAGATAGGACTGAGGTGGTAAGCCCTTTTATACTTCCGCAGCCTGGCTCACATGATCCACTACATGCTCCAGTGCCTGTGCAACAACTGCAGAGTTGCCTGTATAGTCACCAGTGCCAATTTCTGGGTGGCCACCCTGCTGGATCCCCGCTATAAGGACAACATCACCTCCTTGCTACCAGCACTGGAGTGGGATAGAAAGATAGAGTACACTGGTGGATGCACTATTGGTGAGTTCCCAGCTGACTTTGAGGGCTCAGTGGTGGCACAGGGCAGAGGTGGGGGAGAAGCAAGTCACCAATGCAGCATGGCCACAATGTGGAACAACGTATTGGATGACTACCTGTCCATGCATCTCCTGGTACTGAGCAATGGGTCCTCCCAATTCAGTTGCTGAGTTACTAAACTAGGCACATGGCCAGAGCTTGCCCTCTATGCCTTAGAGGAGCTGGCCTGCCCTGTGGCAAAAGTTTTATCAGAAATTGTGTTCTGCCCACGGGAGGTGTCATCACTGACATCAGGAGCCATCTATCCACAACCAACGTGGACATGCTTAGATTCCTTAGGATGAACCAGGGATCCCAAGGGACTTGGCTGTGTCAGCACCTGAGTGGCTAAAGTGTTTGCTATCTCCTCATTCTTTACCTCTTGCGCTTAAACCACCATGTCCACCTTCACTAGCTCCTCCCCCCCCCCCCCCGAATCCCTGACACCTCTAAAAAAATGTATTATCTTGCTCACAGCCGCCAGGACCGTGATCCCTAGGCACTGGCGGACTAACGTCACCTCCTCCCTGATAGAGTGGTATGGGGAGGTGGAGAATATAAAGGATGGAGGAACTGTCACTGGAAAGAGTCGAGGAGGGGGCTGAGAGGTTCTCTAGAACATGGACCCTGTGGGAGGTGTTGCGGGACTCTCCGGGCTTTCGGGCACTACTGGAGCATGACTGATAGATGGGAGAGGGTGGGGGGGATATAGTGTGCTGGGCAATTTGGCGAAAATGGTGTTGGGTGTGGGGGCTGGGGGTTCGGGCGGGCGGTTTTGCCCGTCTTGGCCGCTTTTGGGCCCAATCCTGGGTCCAGGTCATATCCCAGTCCCTAAGTGGCCATGGGTCATTGTATGGCGGTTCCCAGTAACAAAATAAAGATGCAAAGAGAAGTATTGTGCTATCACGTCGCCTTGTATGTTATGTCTCTTCCTTTCCCTTTTGTATTTTGATGCCATGCTTGGCTACAAAACTTCAATACATATTTAAAAAAAAAAGTATTATTTTAATACATTTGGTTATGTATATATGTATATATTTATGTATGTATATGTTAATTTAGGTATATATTTATTTCTTGATGTTAATGTTTATTTATGTATATATGTGTGTATTTATGTTGATATTTATTTATTAATTGATGTTGCTATGTATTTATTTATGTTTATAGGTATATATTTATTTATATATGTTATAAATGATTTTTCATTTATTAATTTATGTATATATTGATTGATGTATTTATTTATTTATGTATGTATTTCTTTAATTTTTTTTGTTTTCTGTTATTATTTTGAATACTTTTCCTAGCCCATTTTGTGCAGGGCAATTGCCCTGGTTTTCCCCTCGATTTGCAGCCCTGTAACCCTTGCTATCCCCATTTTACATCCAATTTTGGGCCCCCAAGTTTGTTTCCCCAATCACTTCAATAGGGATCGGGTGGTGTTTGGAGAACTAAACCAAACTTTGGTGACAAGTTCGGCCAAACCCGATCTTCTCACAGTCTCGCTCATCAATAGTAACAATTCTCAATATCTGCTGCGGATGGGGGTCTGAGGAGTATGCACACATACAAGTCTCAGCATGCTCTAATAACAATTTATAGGTGAGGACCCAGTGTATTATTCCTTTCTCTTGTTTTATTGCAAAATGTAGAAACTACAACCAGCACTTATATATATAAGCCACATTTTGGTTAGGTTACCAGCTGAAAAGTGAACACAGTCAACCCTTTAACTGCCAACCTACCTAGGGATTTTGTCACCCTTTGTTGCCATACCATTTTTCACTATTTTGAACTATACATATTCAGCTGTGATTTTTGAAGTGTTTTCCCAAGAACAATATATATAGTTTTTCAGCAGTGTCTGAGCTTTAATATGAAATGTCTTGTTTGTTATTTTCTCAATATTTTGGGGTGAAATATGTGCAAAAAAATTTTAAAAATACATTTTTCACAATTTGTTCAATGATTTGTAATAGAAAATGTAGGTTTTCCAATAAAAACATATTGTGTGTAAAAGCACATGTGTGGGTAGACACCCATTAGTGCCCAGGAGACTCCCCCAAACTGAAACAGAGATTGTCAGATAAAATACAACTGCTATGCGCACTGTCACGGCCACTGCCACCTCCTTACCTGGCCTTCGCTCCCCCGCCGACTCCTCTCGGCGGGATGCACGTCTGCTGCAGCCGGCGGCGGGTCGGCGTCGCTCCTGCCCGCCCGCCGCTCGGCTGTCACGAGCAGCCGCTCAGGCGGCTTCCGGCTCGGCGGCGTCGGGAGCGGTCGCGCCGCTCTCTGTGCGGCGCGCTCCCGGCGCGTGTCCACGCACACGCGCGCGCGCGTCTAACGTCCTCCTAAAGGTGATTTAATTGGGCCAATGAGCCCTAGTTATTAAAGGGCATGTGCCCAAATACAGTCCGCCTCCCTATAGTGAATTGGGCCAATGAGCCCTTGCTATTAAAGGGCATGTGCCCTATAACACAGTCCGCCTCCCTATTCAAACTGGGCAATCAGCCCAGAGATCCCAGTTGCTCCAATCACTACACTCCTCCCCGCAGCCAATCCAGTCAGTCCCCATCCTATATAAGTACTCACCCTGCAGTCAGTCGTTGCCCGTTATAGCGTGCTACTGGGTGCGATTCTGATAGCTTATTTCCTTGTGATTCCTGCCGTGTTTTTGACCATCCCTGATTGCCGCCTGGACCGACCTTGCTTGCTCTTTGACCACGATTCTGCCTGCTCCTCTGTACCGCGAACTTCTGACCTCCCGTTGTGACCCTTGGCTTGCCCTGACTACTCTTCCGTCTAACCCTTCTGTACCGTGCCTCCTCGGATTGACCTCCCGTGTATGACCCCTGTCCGTTTATTGCTACTCAGTCTAGTCCCTGGATTCATCTGCCTTCCCCTGCATAAGTCAGCATCCTTTGTGCTAACAAGACCTGGGGGCAACCGTGTCCGGTGAGGCGTGTCTAGCGTCCCGGCAAACGGGGGCTTGCTATAGGCGAAGAAAGCAGCAGAGATTGGGGGTTGCTGATTTATTGGAAGGTGGGTGTCTCCGGGACCTGACATTATAACGGGCCCCATAAGAAGAAATACCTTCTAGATGGAAGAACTGATACAACAGGTTCAAGCTATGGCCACTGCCATCAACCAGCTGGACCAACGAGTGGCCACTCAAGAGAGTCGTCAAATGCCTGCGCCAGTGGATCCTAGTCCGGCCATCGAGCCCAAGATTCCTCTCCCGGAAACATTTTTGGGGGATCGGGCGAAGTTTTCTAACTTCAAAAATTCTTGTCAGCTCTACTTCCGCCTTCGACCCCACGCGTCTGGATCCGAAGCGCAACGTGTTGGCCTGGTCATTTCACTCCTCCAGGGCGACCCACAGACCTGGGCGTTTGGTTTAGCTCCGACTGATAAAGCCTTGCAGTCGGTCTCTTCATTTTTTTCGGCCATGGAACTACTCTATGCTGACCCAGATCGGGCTGCGACAGCGGATTCCAAATTACGGAACCTGAGACAGGCTAAACGTTCTGCTGAAGAATATTGCGCAGAATTTCGGCGATGGGCTATAGATTCGAAGTGGAATGATCCGGCTTTATGTAGCCAATTTAGGATTAGACTCTCTGACAACATCAAGGACACCTTGGTGAATTATCCTTTGCCAAAAAACCTAGACGAATATATGCAGCTGGCTATCAGGGTGGATCGACGTCTCCGCGAGAGACGCCAGGAAAGAGGCAAGGACCAACCTTGGGGATCCTCACGTCAAGAGCCAAGTTTCAAGGGGGCAGCCGCTTCCTCTCCTTCCTTGTCACCTGAGGAACCAATGCAGCTTGGTGTTACCCATCTCTCTCAGGCGGAGAAAGTTCGGCGCAGATCCCAAGGCCTCTGCCTCTATTGTGGTAATCCGGGTCATTTTGCCAAGACCTGCCCGAACAAGGCTCCGGTGGCGGGAAACTTCAACGCCTAGATCCTGCAGAGGGACTTCTTCTAGGCGGTCAGGTATCGTTCCCTCCTGATAATCGGGTACTCCTACCCGTTACACTCTCTTGGGGTCCTTCCCGGACTATTGCCTCCGCCTTCATTGATAGTGGAGCGGCTGGCAATTTCCTAGATAGATCCCTAGCCATCACTCTTGGGATTCCGTTTATTCCATTAGAAAATCCCCTTCGGGTCCTGGCGGTTAACAATAAGCCCATTGAGGGGGGGTTGGTCTCCTACAAGACCCCTTGGGTAAAATTAGTCGTAGGGTCTGCCCACTCGGAAGAAATAGAATTTCTGGTTATTGAAAGTTCCGTATCCCCTATTGTTTTAGGATTTCCCTGGTTAAAGGTCCATAACCCAGTGATAGATTGGAGGTCTGGGGATCTGGTGAAATGGAGTCCTTCATGTCAAAGTCATTGTTTCTCCATATCCCTTAGAACCACACCTATTGTCCTTGATGGGTTACCTCTAGTCTATGCAGATTGGGCAGACGTATTCTCGGAAAAATCCGCTGACATTCTTCCACCCCATAGGGCCTACGACTGTCCTATTGAGTTACTCCCAGGTACTATGCCCCCTAGGGGGAAACTATATAATCTCACTAGATCTGAAGAGCGGGCTATGAAAGATTACATCACCGAAAACCTCCAGAAAGGTTTTATCCGTCCTTCCACCTCCCCTGCCGGTGCTGGATTCTTCTTCGTTGAGAAGAAGGACGGCGGCTTACGCCCCTGTATTGACTATCGAGGGTTAAATAAGATTACTGTAAAGAATAGGTATCCCCTACCATTAATCAATGACCTTTTTAATCAGGTCTCTGGGGCCCAGGTCTTCTCCAAGTTAGACCTTCGAGGGGCATATAACCTTATTCGCATTCGGCAGGGGGATGAATGGAAAACGGCCTTCAATGTAAAAGATGGGCATTATGAATACTTAGTGATGCCATTTGGGTTATGTAATGCTCCTGCAGTGTTTCAAGATTTTGTCAATGACATATTTCGTGATTTTTTGGGTCAGTTTCTCGTGGTCTATTTGGATGACATACTGATTTTTTCCCGCTCCCTGGTGGAGCACCGTCAACATGTCAAAGCGGTGTTGCAGAGATTGCGGGAAAATCGTCTGTATGCTAAAATCTCCAAATGTGTTTTTGAAGTGTCTGAAATCCCGTTCCTAGGATTTATAATCTCCAAGCGGGGGTTGGTGATGGATCCTTCCAAGGTTTCTGCTATTTTGGAGTGGGAACAACCTAGAACCCTAAAAGCGCTTCAGAGATTTTTAGGATTTGCGAATTTTTATAGGCAATTTATAAGGGGTTTCTCGTCCATAGTGAGTCCTTTAACAGATCTCACTCGTAAGGGCGCTTTTGTTGAGGAGTGGCCTCCCTCAGCTAAAAACGCCTTTCAAGTGTTAAAAGAGACTTTCACCTCCGCTCCCATTTTGATACATCCCGACACCCGGCTTCCATTTCTATTGGAGGTTGACGCCTCGGAACTGGGAGTAGGAGCTGTTCTTTCTCAGTATGCAGGCAATCCTGAGAAACTACATCCTTGTGCATTCTTCTCTCGGAAATTTTCACCCGCTGAACGCAATTACGATGTTGGGAATAGGGAACTATTGGGTATTAAACTGGCCTTTGAAGAATGGCGTCACTGGCTAGAAGGTTCCCTGCACCCTATCACTGTATATACTGATCACAAGAATCTAGAGTACTTAGAGTCCGCCAAGAGACTCAACTCCCGTCAGGCGCGCTGGGCACTCTTCTTTTCTCGATTTAATTTTATTATCACCTATAAGCCGGGGAAGAAGAATGCCAAAGCAGATGCCCTATCCCGTAATTTCGGGGATAGTAAGGACCAGAGCGGTCCTCCAGAATCGATTTTGCCTTTAGGTTGTGTTGTGGCTACTCTTCTCCCTGACTTGTCTAGCTCGTTAATGCCATTTCAGGTTGATACTCCTCCTGGTAAACCCTCTGATTGTTTATTTGTCCCACCTCATTTGCGTCTGGCCGTTTTACAGGAACTACATGATGCCAAGTCTGCCGGTCACTTAGGCGTTCGGAAGACCTTGGCTATCGCCAAACGTCATGTCTGGTGGCCCACCATCCGACGCGATACTTCCGCCTTTGTCGAAGCATGTCCGGTATGTGCTCGGAGTAAGGCTACTCATGGGTCTCCTACAGGATTATTAGTTCCTTTAGAAATTCCTACTGAACCATGGTCGCACATATCCATGGATTTTATTGTTGATCTCCCTCCATCACAAGGGAATTCTGTAATTTGGGTGGTGGTGGACCGCTTCAGTAAAATGGCACACTTTATTCCATTGATAAGACTTCCGTCGGCACCGGATTTAGTACAGTTATTCATTAAACATGTTTTTCGCCTCCATGGTCTACCGCAGAATATTGTTTCAGATCGAGGAGTTCAGTTTGTATCCCGTTTTTGGAAAGCTTTCTGCAATCGTTTAGGTATTAAAGTGTCGCTCTCTACCGCCTATCACCCTCAGTCTAACGGACAGACTGAACGGGTAAATCAATGTTTAGAACAATATCTACGCTGTTTCGTCTCCGATCGCCAGGAACAATGGGCGGCATTCATCGAATTTGCAGAATTCGCCTTTAACAATGCGCCGAGCGAATCTACTAGGTTTTCGCCTTTCTTTTGTAATTACGGTAGACATCCTAAGGCATCATCTTTTTCTGGTCCTTCCTCCAACTTGCCGGCCTTGGAGGAATGGCTACGAGAAAGGACAAAAGTGTGGTCTGAGATACAGACTAACTTAAAGAAAGCCTCTAGAACTTATAAAATCTTTGCGGACCGACATAGGTCGCTAGAACCACCATTTCAGGTGGGTGATTTGGTCTGGGTCTCTACTAGAAATATTGCCCTTCGGCAACCCTCGTCTAAGCTAGGGCCTAAATTTATCGGTCCGTTTCCTATTATTGATAAACTAAGCGACGTTACCTTTAAGGTCAAGTTACCTTCATCCATGAGAATTCCGTCGTCCTTTCATGTTTCTTTGTTAAAATCTGCCAAAAATATTCAGGTGTCGTCTCCTCCCCCGATCATAGTGGAAGATGAGCCTGAATATGAAATTAATAGAATACTCGACGCTCGGGTGCTTCAAAACTCTTTACAGTATTTAATAGATTGGAAGGGTTTTGGTCCTGAGGAAAGATGTTGGGTACCGGCCAAGGATGTCCATGCCAAAACCCTTATTAATAGGTTTCACCGGGAGAATCCGGATAAGCCTGGTAAGGGTCCAGAGGCCCCTCGTGAAGGGGGGGGTAGTGTCACGGCCACTGCCACCTCCTTACCTGGCCTTCGCTCCCCCGCCGACTCCTCTCGGCGGGATGCACGTCTGCTGCAGCCAGCGGCGGGTCGGCGTCGCTCCTGCCCGCTCGCCGCTCGGCTGTCACGAGCAGCCGCTCAGGCGGCTTCCGGCTCGGCGGCGTCGGGAGCGGTGTCCACGCACACGCGCGCGCGTCTAACGTCCTCCTATGCTCTCCGGCGGCGCTGCGCACAGCGCGCCCGCCGGAGGTGATTTAATTGGGCCAATGAGCCCTAGTTATTAAAGGGCATGTGCCCAAATACAGTCCGCCTCCCTATAGTGAATTGGGCCAATGAGCCCTTGCTATTAAAGGGCATGTGCCCTATAACACAGTCCGCCTCCCTATTCAAACTGGGCAATCAGCCCAGAGATCCCAGTTGCTCCAATCACTACACTCCTCCCCGCAGCCAATCCAGTCAGTCCCCATCCTATATAAGTACTCACCCTGCAGTCAGTCGTTGCCCGTTATAGCGTGCTACTGGGTGCGATTCTGATAGCTTATTTCCTTGTGATTCCTGCCGTGTTTTTGACCATCCCTGATTGCCGCCTGGACCGACCTTGCTTGCTCTTTGACCACGATTCTGCCTGCTCCTCTGTACCGCGAACTTCTGACCTCCCGTTGTGACCCTTGGCTTGCCCTGACTACTCTTCCATCTAACCCTTCTGTACCGTGCCTCCTCGGATTGACCTCCCGTGTATGACCCCTGTCCGTTTATTGCTACTCAGTCTAGTCCCTGGATTCATCTGCCTTCCCCTGCATAAGTCAGCATCCTTTGTGCTAACAAGACCTGGGGGCAACCGTGTCCGGTGAGGCGTGTCTAGCGTCCCGGCAAACGGGGGCTTGCTATAGGCGAAGAAAGCAGCGGAGATTGGGGGTTGCTGATTTATTGGAAGGTGGGTGTCTCCGGGACCTGACACGCACCTTGCAGTTTTTCAAGAAAAACAATCCGTTACAATTGAAATACCCCCCACAAATAAATATATTCTCTGGTACACACCTCAAGCTTTTTAGGCGTACCAGCAGTGTTGACATGAGCACAGTTTTCTGGGAGTAATCCCTCACAGATTTAAGCATGTGCGTAACACTAACTTTTCTTGAAAATTTCAACTCTACAGACAAAGTGCGCACCTTGCACCCTTTTTCAACCAAAACAACCCTTTACATTTGCAATACCCCCCACAAAGCATATATTCCCTTAAAGTGCACACCACTTTGTCCACTTTAAAGTGGACCAAAACCCACATTTTTTACTAGCATCCCCTAAATTGCTCCCCCTATGAAGAGCAGCTTTTGCCAATTTTCACTGCTCCTGCTTCACTCTAATACCAAATAATGCCGTCTGTTTTCACTGTAAAGCTCCACCTCCTTCATTCATTGCCACTGTTGTGTGTGGCAGTGATGTCATTGCAATGACTGACTCACTGCAATCTCACACCCAGGGACAGCTAAAAAAATCAGTGTTCTGAGACAATTCAGAAAGAGAAAATATCAATTTCTATATAGTTCTATACCCTAAGAAGGGGCTTTGGTCAAATGTATTTCATAAGTTCAGTGCGTTTTGGTCTGCTTTAATGATAAATCTGTCAAAGGGACGGCACAAAATGGTAGTTAGACACTTCTGTGAATGCCTAAAAGCTTGGCTTTTACTGAAATCGATAGCCTGGCCTTTTTTCAAACAAAATGAGAAATTTATATGGTTTTACGGGTGAGACTGGGCCTCATTGAATTTTATTTTTCTAGAGATTCAGATGGCAGTTATTGTGCTTTAAAACCATTTCTAAAAATTATCCAGAAGTTATGCTGTGTTAAATGGAAATAAAAACCAGCACATTGTGTTTCAATTTGTTTAACTTTGCTATCATTTTTTCTGTACTGTTTATAAGACCTCTTTATAGCAATACATACAACAACTTCAAAATAGAAATTGCACC
Source organism: Gastrophryne carolinensis (assembly GCA_027917425.1). NCBI lineage: Eukaryota > Metazoa > Chordata > Amphibia > Anura > Microhylidae > Gastrophryne > Gastrophryne carolinensis. The sequence goes on from CM051236.1 coordinate 130,401,270, forward strand.
TAGTCAGGTGTCAATTTCTCAGAAAATGACTCCTCAATCCACACCGTTACCCAAGAGATCTAGCAATGTGATAGAGGAGAACCTGTAAACATGGCATGCATATCAGGCTGTATGCTAGTAAATGTGCTCCACACATCCATATTCATGTGATAAAGTAAATACAGTAAAATGCAACCACATCGGCAATGGGTTTGCCACCCCATTTTCCAGGTCAACAACTGAAAACATTTTTGGTCCCATCACTATTACATTTATAAAACTGTACAGTTTTGAAAGTTTTAAAATAACTCTATACATCATCCTTAAATGGGTAAGCATGTAATAGTGTCTAAAGAAAGTCATCCTGGGAGCTGATTTAACACAGAAATCAGTCATGCTTGCCCAGATGATTATCCAACTATAGAACCCCCCCTTGCATGGCAGGTTCTGAGCAAGGAATATAGGTACATGCTGCCCTAGGTACCTTTAGTGTTCACATCCCTCTCCTCTCCCTTAATCAGTACACTGACCCCTCAACTGATAAAGTGCAGGTCTCCAGATTACAGGGGACCAGAAGCCACAGAGCAAACTGTGGCAGACACCTTCTCCAATATGTATTTGTAAAACATGGCAATGCAGTGCCTGGGAGTGCCTCAGGGGCCCCTACCAAGTATGTAGATACATGCAAACTCCTTTGCTTAATGTTGCACCATCACTATTACCCACTCCTAAACAGCGTGTTTACCCTTTCTTTTCTGCCACCCAAGACAGCCACTTCACCCTAAGCCTGATTCAGAGCCTCTCTCGCACGCATTCCTGCCTGGGAATGACGTCAATGGACTGTATTTGGACGATTTTCCGTGTTGGGTGATTGAGGGAGGCATTTTTGGGGCGAGTTGCTCTTTTTGCGGGAAAACAAGGTATGCATATGCAGAGGTGTACATAGCCCTGAAGGGGGCCCCATACCAGGGCCCCCACCACAGGCCCCCATCATGAGCTGACCCGACGCCCCCGACACTCCATGCGCCGGTCCGCAAATGTCTTCGGAGAGGAGAGGCTTAGACAGAGACGCGGGGCATGTGCGGCACCTGACAGAGCCACTAGGCGCGTGCGTGGCGACGCCCGAGCAATCGGCCGTGCACGCAGAGACATCAGGGAGGCGGGAGGCGCAAGCAGCATTGGTAAAGAATGTGTAGGCCCATGTCCTAGCGCAAAGGAAGCGGCATGGCTAGGTAAGTATTTGGAGCAGGTACATACTGCAGAGGTGATGGAGGCAGCGTGCACCTGGCCCCCTTGTTCCACAGGCCCAGGGGCACATGCCTGCAATGCCCCATGGTAAATACACCCTTCACCATATTATTATTAAGGCATCCGTATGTCCGTAAGTGTGTGCGTTAAGCTTGTTCTTGCACGTGATTCTGAGCCCTGATTTGGTCATTTTCAGGCCTATAAAATCCATAGGTTTCCAGTTCAAACTTATGCCCTCTTTTTGCTAGTGGGACCTGACCTACGCACCTATGATGGAGCTCCTTAATGAGTTCTGTGAAGAGTATGAGTGTTTGCAGCAGTGGGGGGCTGTTAACCATGTACCTTCCAGAGCTTAGGAATACCTGCCATCGGCTGGATATCAGATGAACCGCCTTTCTCTTGATTTGTCCCCCCATCACAAAAAAGGGGCATGCAATTGGAGGTATGACCAAATTAGCAGGCTGCCTCCAATTTTGAGAGAATGACTCCTTGTCAGTTGGCATGTCCCAGCCTTTGCTGAGCCGCGCCATGACTAAATTTCTCGATGGCATGGCTGTCCTGCAGGAGAAATGCATTTCTTTTCCTGACAGTATGGCAGCCTGGAACGCGGTGAGGTTGGGTTTTTTGCTGAATAGTGAATAAGGGTCACAAGTTGTTGGGTTATGGCACAACTCAAGATACAGTTAAACTTAAAATTGGTTAAAAAACATGTGCCTGTCCGTCTTTCAAAAAGTTTTGAGACCAAAATTCCAGCATGGCTGGTTGGGGCGATGTTGCCCGGCTTTCTTTGTTGGATGCTTGCTGTGCCTCCAGCCTGCCCAGCCTTTGTGTGGTGACCTGGTTGGCCTCCACCGTAGCCGCAAGCTGCGCCTCCATCAGTTGGTGGTGGCACTGCTGCTCCACAACCACTGCAGCCAGGTCTTCATGGAGCAAACTGGCAGTCCGTCGCACTTTAAAATATCTATTGGCATATTGCCTAAAGGTGGTCCTGTTGGCCCGCCAGTTTGCCCCCATGATTTGTCACTGCCTCACCAGAGACAGGCGCCACCTGGCTGCAGAGCTGATTTCCTCATGGGCCCTCTGTGGAGCTGGTGGGCTGCTGCTGGCAGAAAGAAGATCTTGCTGCTGGGAGTAGTGGTGATTCTCAGTGTCCATAGTGCCAGCAGCAGGTGGGGGCATACAGATAATATTGGGGATCTCATCCAGATTCTCGTAGCTCATGAATTTCAGCCATGAGAGGTGCTGTCTATGTGGAGAAAGGTCAACATTATTGTTTATTTGGGTCAATGTTACCAGACAGCCTCCAAGGCCCAAAACTTGGGATTATCCTCCTCCTTCACCCTGCTCCTTGGCCTTTGCCAATTAAGCACAATTTTAAGCTCACATTTACCTGTCTGGACTCCACTCCCTGGGTGCCTGGAGGGTGGGTGGGCATTGATGGTGGCTCGGTGGTAGGCATGCCATCTGTGGCCACAGGTGCAGGGTCTTGAGGGTGAGGTGAAGTCAAGGTAAATGCACTGTTATTCACTATTTGTTCACTTTGAATTTGTGCAAGCACATGGGGTGTGGGGTCTAGGCTGTATTGCAAGGTCTTGACCCTTCCACCCCATGGCTTGCACATGAGGTTTAGGGCAACCTCAGGTAAGCTGCTCCCATTTTATCTCTTGCATTGTATGTCCCAAATGGGGCTCTCATAGATTAGAGTTAGGACTGCCCCCATAGAGGCACCTTGGCGTGGTGGTGCAGCTTAGCATACTTCTGCAGATGTGTGTGACCGAGCCTCTGTTTTTACCAGATTTAGAGACAGATTATAGGTTGGTCTGCAAGCTAACAGGGTTGAGTGCTGCGGCTCCTTTAAGTCTTTAGTAACCTAATTGCCCTGCTGACTTGCACCTCCCAGGTTAGTTATAAAATGGTCTGAGCAGCTGTCACTCCCCTTTGTTCACTTTAAATGCACTGTTAGTTTACTCTTTACAGTATATGTGCCCCTTCAAAATCACAACAAGGGCACACTGGAAGCCACAAAGATGTAAGGGCCCTAAAATTATGCTGCTACCACCATGTTATGGGGTTACATTTATAGACTGACAAATCACCTTGGTGTGTGTTGTATGTGTGTCCCAGGCAAGCCCTGAAAGTTGGGTGTGCATGTGGGCACTCAAGTTGGTGGGTTTGGTCATCCTCCCCCCCTTGGCCAAGCTACAATTAGCAACCAGGTCTTACCACTAATGGGCACATGCCACCTATTGATGTCCAAGGTGCCCGACACCCAAGGTAGGTAGGGTACGGCATCCCCACCACCCACTCCTCAGCATGGTTAAATTGCAGAGTCTTGGGGAGGCCCCTACCAGTTTGCAACCTAGATTCAAACAAAGGAAAGGTTGGCTTTAGAGAGTTGTCCAATGTTTCAGACACAAACATCCCTCTGGTTGATCATCACTTACCCCTCAGCCCGCCTGGCACTGAGTTTCCGCCATACCACCACCATCAGGTCGTCCCATTTTTTCTTGGCCTGGGCACCATCCTTGGATTCTGTCCCCGCCCCGTCATGTTGCAGCAATCCCCATAACTTCTCCTGCAACACTTTGGGGTTCAGCAGGACCGGACACAGCCAACCAATCATAATTTTGGGTGATGCCATTCAGCAGAACCTCCAGCTGGGCATCATTAAATCAGCTACTCTACTTGCCCCTAGTTTTTGCCCAGGGTGAGTGGCCAATGCGTGGTGTCTTGACTGAAGTGGGAGACAATATGTCCACTCCCATGCATGGAATGGATTCCAGGCTACTGGCCAGGGAAAGAGCAGGCTTGGCTGCAGCAATGCTACTCAGCCTTCGGCTCTGCAATTTGCTCCACAGGGGGCTCTGCTGTGGACTCCTCAGTGGGGCCGGCACTGGATGCCACACAGGGCTGTTCCGGGAACCCTTATTGTGTGACTCCTACTGCTGATGCCTCTGACTGCTGTGGGTGACTAGCTCAGATTGGCTAGTGTGGGTATCAACAGGGCAGTGCATGCAAAATGAACGGCCGGGCCTGGGGCTGTGGTACCTGGACCGGATGCTGTGCATTCCACGGCCATGCCTGTGTTCCAGGCTCTGGGGGCTGCAGTGGTGCTTATTTTGTGGCATAGTGAGCTCCCAGGTAAGCACTGCCATGAAAGTCTGAGGCTCATCTGTGTTCTTTTAGAATAAGTGGATGGTTAAATGGACATCAGTTGAGTTTATTTAACAGGCCAGCACAGGCACCAGCAACCTATAGGCTATATGGGCGCATCTTCAAACATTACAGGGCCACTATACCACGCAACCACACTGACACGTTTGTATGTGACTCTGGGGTGCCTAAGTAATTTTTGCATTACATTTGTATCTGAAGAAGTAGTGGAGAGGAGATTTAGGTGCTCCTTTTAGCCTCACTGCGTCTGTGCTTGCAATCCGCCACTGCTGTGGGAAAGAGAGCTGGCTGTGCCATGTTGTTGAGCAGTGTCAGCCAACACTATTCAACAGTAGTGGAGTGGAGAGTTAGGTGTGCCACTTGGCTTAAGTGCATCTGTGCTTGCAATACGCCAATACTGTGGAATAGGACTGCTGGAAAGGTAGCATAGACATACACTAGCTTATAGCAGGCTTTGGTGCTTGTGCTGTCACAGAAAAGTACTTAAAGGGCAAGGGGCATGCATGTGTACTTAAAGCACACCCAAACAGAGACGGACACAAGTTAATAATGCAAATCTATTTGTTCTTTGCAGACTTTCTCTGAGGAAAGTTATGACTTCAAGCCCAACACACATGAAACAAGGACGTTGGCAAAGGAATTGTCAACCCATGTGGGTGGCAAGGGGACGTCGCCTTACACCTTCACCCAAATAATGCAACACTGGTCGGACCTCAAACAGCAAAAGCGGAGAGTCTACAGCCAGAACTTCCCATGTGAGTGGAGGTACAACAGAAATGGTGATCTATCACAGTTTTGAGTGATGTTTAAAAAAATTGCATTCTATTTTGTAGTTGCAGAGTTCTGGCTGCTCAACAAGCCGACCCAGAGATGAGGGATCTGACCAGTGGGGCCCAGAAGACAGGGTGTGGTTGTAAGATGGTGGCCCCAAACTCTGCCTTCCTCTTCCTCCTCTCAAGCCTCCCCACCACCAGCCACGGTGCATGCTGAAGAGGAGGGTGTGTTGGGCTTGGAGTCGCCCACAGCTCCTGCACACTCCAGTAGGCCAATACAAAAAAAAAAAAAAAAAACACAGGTTGTGCTGCATGTTTGATAAGTGCTGGTGTATTGTGCGTCTCTGTCCCTACATAATCATCCGAGGGTGAGTATGCGACAATGGGGCCACCCAAGACGGAAGTGGTGCAAGGCTCAGGTGCGTTTCAACACAGTGAAAACAAACACTACACAAGCATTACACAAACAACACATGCACAGAAATTCAGGTTCTTTCCCTATACAGAACATGAAGAAGGGATGACGCCATGGAGGAGGGTGGCCCCCTAAAACTATGCAGACAACAGTTGCGGTAAGTATGTAAAATTGTGCATGCATGTACAGGCACACATGTATAAAAACAAGTGTTAATTTATATAAAAAATACTTGAGAAAAATACAAATATTTTTATTACCCATATTTTTCGCCCTTAAATTGCCCCCAAAATGCCAGATGCCCCCCCCCCCCCGGGAAAGGGGGACCCCACTCCATTTTTTTCTTTGTTTAACCCTTTACAGTACGGATAGTAGTTGCATTTTATTTGTAAATGTTATAAAGTGCTCATTTCAGTTTGGGGGATCTCCTGGGCAAGAATGGGGGGGGTACCGATACATATGTGGTACCGTTGTAATCAGGAGAAATGGGGTTTTCACATGTAATATGGTTTTCTTTAATAAAATTAATGTTTTATTTAAAATGAAGGAGAACATTTTCTAAAAAATATTTTTAAATTTTATTTTTTTTTAACTCAAAAATATTTTAAAAACAGTAGAAAAATTACAAGCCTAAACTCTGCCACACAAAATATATACAATTTTCCTGGACATTCCTGCAATAATCACAGTTATACATAGCACAAAATGGTGAAAAATGACTTGTCAACAGAGGGTGACAAAATCTCAAGTAGGCTGGCAATTAAAAGGGTTAAAAGTATCTATGCATGTTGGATATTGTTCTGTTCAGGGGACCTTGTGCTTTCAGATTTAGCTTGTTTTTTTCTTGTTTTCATATTGATATTTTAGAAAAACATGTTTTATTCTGCTTTTGTACACATTTTTTAGGGAAACCTTGTGCAACCTAAGAATTCTTTGAGGGATTACGTTCAGAAAGATGAGCCCACTACAACAAGCTGGGTATGCTTAGAAAGCTTAATGTGTGTACTTTCAGAGAATATATGATTTGTGGAGAGTATTGCAAATGTAAACGGTTGTTTTGGTTGAAACAGTGCAAGGTGCGCACTTTGTCTGCAAAGCTGAAATTTTCAAGTAAAATTACCCTTATGCACATGCTTCACTCTGGGGCAGTACCTATGCATGTTGGGTATTGTTCTGTTCAGTGGACCGTGTTTTTAAGAATTAACTTGTCTTTTCTTGTTTGCATATAGTTTTTGTTTAGAATGTGGCTTTGATTCTGCTTTTATATTCTTCTTTTTAGGGAGAATTCATTGAGGGATTACTTCCAGAAAACTGTGCCCCACATCAACAAGCCTATTATGCCTAAAAAGCTTGAGGTGTGTACTTCTAGAGAATATAAGGAGAAGGTAAGTATGTAGAAGGACATGCACACTACATTGGTACACTAGAGGGGGACAGCAGGAAGCACCTTAAAATAGCAGGAAACACAAAAAAAAGGTGTATGTCGGAATGCAACCGAGTGACATGGCACACAGAGAACAATGGAAGCAGCACAGCAAGTTACGGCTGAAAACAGGCACAAACTCACCTTCCGATATGAGTTCGGCAGCAAATACCATAAATTCTCAACTAAACCATATGCGTACGCAAAGCAAATACGGTCGCTTTTGCGTTTTGGAACGCAGCTCTGAATCATATGAGCATTTGCAAACTGCCTCCTCCTAGCAAGCCCTCTCACTCCCAGCACCAACAGTTGCCCACCCTGGACCAAGGACAGCTCCACGGGCCAAGCTCACTTGCTTCAAAAAAGAAATCATAGGGTCAAAGTGTAAAACTGGATATCTCGACCATCTCTGCTTCAATTTCAAAACAGAAAACAGGACAATGCCAAATGTAGCCTGACACAATGGGCTAATAATTTGCTTTGCTTGTTTTATCACTTTAATATTTTAATAATAACATCTACCTTGTACTGCACAAAAAATATGATGGAGCTTTATGAATAAACAATACTAAAAATAATCTACACATTGGGGTCGATTCACTACTGGGGAATTCTCACTACTTTTTTAGGAGAGAAAACTGAATCTGAATTTCATTTTCTACCTTGGGGATGATTCAGAGCCAGGTGAGAATTCTCACTCCCTTTTTCAGGAGAGAAAACTGCAGTTGACCCTTATTACACCTGGTAGACAATGAAAGTCAATGGCAGTTTTCTCCTCTAAAAAAGGAGTGAGAATTCTCACCTGACTCAGAATCGACCCCATTTATGACGGAGCTATAGTCAATATCAATGTGGAAATCTGCAAAACCTGGCCTGTTGGTGGCCCTTGGGGAGGAGGGTTGAGCACCCATGCTTTAATCTCTGTAAATCCTGTATATTACAGCACAAAAGGTAAATCAAGGAAAAAGAAAACGGGCAGATCCTTCAGCACTCGTACACTTGCATGCGTCTGACTCGTGTGTTATTATAATATTATTATTACTGTGCATCAGTCTCTATTTCATAAACCGCAGTTTCCTTTTTTTCAATTTCACTTTTCTAAATCATCCTGTAGAATGATTCAAGGCCTTTTTTGGTCACAGAATCTAAGAAATGAGCACTAGCGCCATATATAACCCTGTTTTAACCAAAAAAGAAGTGCAAAGTTGTGTGGGAAAATATTTTAAGAAAGTGCTATAAACTCCATGTGTAGCGACATATGTTTGTTTTTCTTAATCGTCTCCAATTAAAACATCTAAACATAGCAATGTGTTCTGGTGGTAATCGAATAACCACACTAATGAAAACCTGCGAGATGAATAAGGCAAGCAAACATTGGGAAAATGGGGTGAAATTGCAGCGTAATTACATTTTATTTTATTCCACAAAGGCACTGTCACTGTAAAGCAAACTGCATTTTTCTGCCATTTGTTTGTATTCTTATCGGCGGGAGTTGGAAATTAACAGCGTTGCTAGTTTGCATTTACTGTTAAGCCTGGAGAGCGAGAGATTGCTTTGCAAACAGCACAGTTATTATGTCTGCAGTTGGTACTCTTTGTATAAATTATTGATCAGCTGGCTTATTGCTCTTTCTGCTTAATGGATACAAATATCTGCTTGAGCAACTTTTATTACCTGTTGATAGATGAATTAAGACATGTTGTACTGGAAACAAGCAATGATGGCAAAGTACAATTAAATAATAGCACAGTGTTTGCTGTCATTAATAAAGATAATGCAGTGTATGAACAGGACTTGCTTAGCATTTCTGTATGTTTAGTACATTTATGATTTGGCTGCTGCGTGTGTAAGCTGTATAGTGTCTCTAAGCAAACGGTTGGGTGCCTGAAGCTGACTGTTAACCTGTTCGGCTCCAGGATGGGAAGCCGTGAATCATGTGTTATTGTGCATGTGTTGAGCTTAATAGTGGTGTTGAGTGTGCCAGCGCTGCCAGCAGCGATGTAAAACAACTGATGTTTTATGCAGCATGCTAAAGCAGGCACTTTTATATGTCCTCTCTGTTTCAGGCTTTCAGCAAAGCCACCTGCTGGGGGAAAGCTGCACAATAAGGATCCTGCAATATTTAACACTAAATGGTCAGAAAACAGGGGAAGCTGGCAATGTAGTCTCGGGTCACATGTAATATCTTATCAATTAACCAAATGCTTCCCAAGTAACTTTGGTAGATTGTTCCTTAGTGCCATGGTGATGCTGAAAACATCTAGCCGAAGGCAAAATACACATTAGGGCTGATTCAACACCGTGGGAATTTGATTTCTGTTTCTGTCTATGCATTTTCCTGTGCCATTTTTCAGTTTTTCTTTTTTCCCTTTGCAATTTTTTTTTCCATGCATATGCACAAAGGTAAATATTTTCGCATGCGAAAAATGTGCAAGCATGCGAATGCATGTTCGCATTATTTAGCAGAGTTACCTGGCCTTTTCCATGCGATAAAAAGGCGCAAAGGTATGCAGAAATTGCTCTCCACAGTTACCTGGCAAGTGTGGACAATTTTCATGTGAAAATAGACTTTTCTACTCGTATATAGTACTAACACTCTCATATTTCCTAAGCTATGGAGCAAAAAAGCTTCAAAATTACTACTCCTAATGTACTTAGGCTAGGCACAAATTGCAAGCAAGGACACTATTTACCCAAACACATACTTACATGTCAACGCATATCTGCAACCAACTTTTTTCTGTTTGTGTGTGTGTGTATATATATATATATATATATATATATATATATATATATATATATATATATACACCGTATTTTTTGCCCTATAAGACGCATTTATTTTTCCCCAAAAGTGGGGGAAAAATGTCCGTGCGCCTTATCGGGCGAATGTAAAAAGAAAAAAAGAAAAAAAACTCACCCGTTCCCGGCGCTCCTGCGTTGTCTGCCACACTGCGAGAGGCCAGAGGAGTGGCAGGGGCTCTGTCCCGGTCCCGCCGCTGCGATCGCTGTCTTTTCAGGCAGCGATGACAGCGGCGGGGCCAGAGACAAAGCCCCTGCCGCTCCTCCATCTGCTGCCTCTTCCGGGCTCAGAGCACACACGAGCACGAAGGTTCGGGCTGCCCGGACCTTCGTGCTCGCATGTGCCCAGGAACAGCAGATGGAGGAGCGGCAGGGGCTCTGTCTCTGGCCCCGCCGCTGTCATCGCTGCCTGAAAAGACAGCGATCGCAGCGGCGGGGCCGGGACAGAGCCAGCTCGTGAATGGCCCACCCCATTCACGGAGCCGGCCGCTCGGCGCAGCGGTGTCAGTGGACAGGTGAGTTTAACTTTTTTTTTATATATACATGGCGCCTGCCTATACTAATGGGGGGAGGGGGGTGGGAATGGGGAGAGAGGGGCCACACAGCGTATACTAATGGGGGGAGGGGGATGCCACACAGCCTATACTAATGGGGGGAGGGGGATGCCACACAGCCTATACTAATGGGGGGAGGGGGATGCCACACAGCCTATGGGAATGGGGAGAGAGGGATGCCACACAGCCTATGGGAATGGGGGGAGAGGGATGCCACACAGCCTATGGGAATGGGGAGAGAGGGATGCCACACAGCCTATGGGAATGGGGGGAGAGGGATGCCACACAGCCTATGGGAATGGGGAGAGAGGGATGCCACACAGCCTATATTAATGGGGGGAGGGGGATGCCACACAGCCTATACTAATGGGGGGAGGGGGATGCCACACAGCCTATGGGAATGGGGGGAGGGGGATGCCACACAGCCTATGGGAATGGGGGGAGGGGGATGCCACACAGCCTATGGGAATGGGGGGAGGGGGATGCCACACAGCCTATGGGAATGGGGAGAGAGGGATGCCACACAGCCTATACTAATGTGGGGAGGGGGATGCCACACAGCTTATACTAATGGGGGGAGGGGGATGCCACACAGCCTATACTAATGGGGGGAGGGGGATGCCACACAGCCTATGGGAATGGGGAGAGGGGGATGCCACACAGCCTATGGGAATGGGGGGAGGGGGATGCCACACAGCCTATGGGAATGGGGGGAGGGGGATGCCACACAGCCTATGGGAATGGGGAGAGGGGGATGCCACACAGCCTATGGGAATGGGGAGAGAAGGATGCCACACAGCCTATATTAATGGGGGGAGGGGGATGCCACACAGCCTATACTAATGGGGGGAGGGGGATGCCACACTGCCTATGGGAATGGGGAGAGAGGGATGCCACACAGCCTATACTAATGGGGGGAGGGGGGATGCCACACAGCCAATGGGAATGGGGGGAGAGGGGGATGCCACACAGCCAATGGGTATATGGGGAATGGGAGGGGGGGATGCCACACTGGGTATACGGGGAAAGGGATGGGGGCATGCTACACTGTCTATGGAATGGGGGAATCCCACACGGCCTATGGGAATGGGATAGGGGAATGCCACATTGTCTGTTATGGTGCGTTTTTGGTTTAAAATATTTTTTTTCTTATTTTCTTCCCCCAAATCCTAGGTGCGTCTTATGGGCAGGTGCGTCTTATATGGCGAAAAATACGGTATATATATATATATATATATATATATATATATATATATATATATATTCATATATTTTATTTATATTGTACATAAGGGGAGCCATTTCGCACAAGGAGAAACGGTGCGCTACTTTTTAGGAGAGAAAACTGATATTCACTCTCCTGAAAAGTAGCCCACTTTTTCACCTTGTGCAGAATCAACCCTATTACCAGGAAGTATAGGAAGGGCATAGGTTAGCCGGGCACATTTCAGGGGGAATGTTGCATACGTTTAGGTGGGTGAATACAGGAGGAACACAGAGGGGTGAGTATTGATAAATGTAATTCACAATAACATTTTAAAAGACCACTTGAAAAGCAAAAACAGGAATAACAATTTAAAAATAGATATATTAAAGAAAATTCTACATGTCTAAAAATAATTTTGATGCGCACTCCCAAATGCACATGCCCCTGGAGACGCATATGTACGCGCACCCTGCATATGCGTATGGGGGTGCACGCACATGTGCGTGAGAGTGGTCACTTGTGCAATTAGGAGTGTGCACACGCACATTTGGGAGTGCTCGCAAGTGCATCTGGGGATGCTGGTCTAGGAACACATAAATAAAGGGAAGAAGCACAGCCTGTTTCAAGCAAGTTCTCAAGCTCTTACAGAACCTGCTCATTATACGGATTATTATGCAGCATCACAGCTCCAAGGGCCACCCCCACTTGGTTAAAAAAATAAATCATGGGATGAAACTGTTTCTTCTTCAATTTAAAAAGGGAAAACAGTTTAGGACATTACAAATGCAATTTTAACAATTGCATTTGCCTATCACTTTAAGCATGTGTCAACCATTTTCCTTTGCAGTTATTGTCCAGGTAAAAAATGTAAAAACCCTATACTGAGCGTATACAGAGCCTAGCGGTATGACCCTTACCTGATCACTGGAGTGCTGCACCGCCCAGTACGATCGCCTGTTGATTTTGTATTCTTGAATTGGGGAGCCACCGCTCCCCAACAGTGTGGTACCGGCACACTTGCTCCATTCAATGCCAGTCAGAGAACTAGTCATCTGTGGGGGACAAAAGATGAGTATAACTTTTTAAGGACTTTAATGCTTTAAAAAAAAAATGTGCGACATTTAGATCTTTTTTTCGAAGACTTTAGAGATGAGCGCCTTAATAAACTTAGTAAAATAAAGGTCTTAGCCATTATAAACCAAGTGCTTATTAGTATACTAGTTAAAACACCCCCACCACTGGGGACGTGATCCTGCATATGCGCCGTAGGACCCTGGAAAGGTGGGGTTTTAAACAGTAGGGCACACCAATTTTGGATGCCCCTGGGGAACGAAACAAAACTCAGGTACGTCAAGTTTTGTTCCACTTTAAGTAGCTGTAGTGAGACCACTAGAGGGAGTGTAATATAATAGTTTATATCTATATACTTTACATATAGCATATATGGATGAGTTACACCAACCTTCTCCCAACCCAAATACTCACCTGCTCGGCAGTCCCATGGCCAATTGGAAGGCATTCACAGTGACTGCTGTGGTGCAAGAGGCCACCATGAGCATGATAGATGGATTAGCCCACCACTGCTGTACTCACTGGTTGATCGTCATGGTCAGTTCATGGTCAGTTGCCAAAGGACATAGGGGATGGTATCCTAGCATGGGAAGACATGGGGGTTTCAAGCTATGTGTGTGAGGATCCGGGGATCAGCTGATGCCCTGCTGGTGGCTTTACTACCTGGCATGAAGTTTGGACAGCCAACAGTGGGTGTGAGCAGAGCCCCTGGATGTTCTATCTGCCTCTCAGCTGCTGCACCTGTTGTTAGGTCTATATAGGTGGGAAACACCTTCTAAGTGGAGCAACAGGGTTTTGTTTGTGTTACTTTGTTGAGCACAGTGTGGCTTACCTCTGGTGCTTCTGAATAGTAGTCTCTGTCTCTGTTGGAATCCTGTAGCAAGCAGGCCTCTCCCTGGCTTACCTGAGACTGTTTGGTTATTCCGTGTTCCTAGTCCTCGATAAACCAGGCCTCCTATCCTGGAGGTTGCTGGCTCCTGTCCTGGGCCCTTGCTGAATGCACCAGCACCTTGGGGTCCCTCTGTGTTTCCCTGTATTCAGTGCTAATTTTAGTTTTGTTTATGTCCTGTATCTTTTTGTTTCCTGATGTCAAGGTCCTTTTGTTTTGTTTCTGCCTGAATCATAAGTTATCCTTTGATTGCCTTTTTCTTAATAAATTCCCTTTTAGTTCAATCCGACTGGGGAGCACTCCGGGCTGACAATGTGGAAACCAACCTGTATGCTTGGTGTGCCTGGCTAGTGGTCTCTAGGGGAGTGATCCCACACTGTTTGCATCTCTAGCTTTAGCTTTTGATTTGTTTAGAGCACCTATAAACTTTTCAATCTTCCCGGTCAAATGATAATGCCAGGAAGATTGCCTGACAAAGCACATATATTTGGGAGTTAGAGGTGGTGTCTGATTTGTCTGGTCTGCTATAAACTTTATGAAGTTTGCAAATACCCCTGGCATTGCCCATGTGTGTGGCCCAAACAGGCCTCTCCAACACTCCCAGAGCCTAAGCCTATGTGGGTAGGCATACAAAATGAAACAACATTTTGAAACATTTGCTGTTATGCGCATCTACACAGTCTGCGCACCTGCATCATGGTTTCACCTGCAACATGATGTCTTTGACCTGGCTAAATCGGGACTCTTCTCTCCACTTCCTGTGACCCATCATCTTTTGACAACTCCCTTTGGCTTCCAACCTGTCCTCATCTGAAAATCCACTTTAGATCCAGGCTCAACTGTTAGGGCGAGCGCTGCACGCCCATCTCACAGCATTTCACCTACCTCCATGGCTGCATGCAGCCGTCATCCAGCTTCCCTCAGGGCTGCTTCCAGCTGCCGCCCTTCCCCCAATGCTTTCTCCTTGCATGGTCAGGTGCGCACACGTCTCCGTCCACTAGAGGGCGAGCGCACAGGATCCCTGAGATTTAAAGGGCCTTTACAGCACTGATTGGTGTTTATGTCATCCAATCCTGCATCATCTTCCCATATTTTAACAGGCACTTCCTTCCTTCAGTGCCGGATCTTGGTCTCTCCATGCTTGTTGAAAGTCAGACATTCTTGGATTGCTCACCCGTGTACCGACCTCTGCCTGTCCCCGACTCTGAACCTTTGCTGCCTGCCCCGACCTCGGCTACTCACCTTTACCGCGAACCTGTGCTGCCAGCCCCGATCTCTGCCTGTACTTACTACGCCTTTTTGCCTGCCACTTGTGTACCTCACTGAACCTCGGCTGACTGTGGGACTGGGCCGCTGTTAGGGGGTAGCGACCTGGGGGTCACTCGCCGCACAAGACCAACCTGCCTTGAGGTGGGCTCTGGTGAATACCGGTGGCCTCTTAGACTCCGCTCCCCTGACACGGTACCCGCCATCGGTTCCACAGTTAAAGCGGATCCACACCCGAGTCCGCTCCACCCGGTCCGTGACATCAACTTTTGTCAAACCCAGTCTACTGATCTTGTTTCATCTCAGCACTGCTCATGCACTCCTTGTTTCATGTGTATTGGCTTGGTTCTAGTTGTGGGATCCCAGGTTCCGCTGCAGCACATAACTATGCTCACTATCACGGGCTTAAAAAAACAAGGTTCCTGGGATTCTGGTTCCATTGCCTGTGGTGGAGGACTCTTCCAACAAACTGCAGTCCAGAGGAGTAGCTAGGCTTTCTGGCACCCAGGGCAAAGATTCAATATGGTGCCCCCACCTGTTCTCAGGCCCCCCTTTGGTGTCCCCCTAACCTGCAAGTGCCCCTCCTGCCCCCCCCCCCTTGCTACGCCTCTGCTGCAGTCAGTTCTGCATCTGTATTGAAGCTCCATCTGGCTGGTCAAGCAAGCCACCATTGATTATGATCCCAGCAGAACATAAAACTGGAATATCCATCATATTACTCAAACAGACAACATATCCTGTAATGTAGCAACGCAGCTAAATGTTTACTTTAAAGTGGGAGTCCAGTCTTTTCATTATTATTGTGTGCCAAAATAATGTCTTCAATGTGGTAAGGTTATATGCTATTTTCTTTCTATTTGTTTGCAATTCTGTGTTGTAAAATAAAAGTTTTCCCTAGCAACAATGTGTTCCCTTAGCAACTGGCGCATTTGGTGTACAGATCAGAGACTTCCTCACTCTGGCTTGCTAATCATCAGATTGACTAAGGCAGAGACGACAGGTTCAACCCATTCTGCTTAAATGCAGCCTCTTTTGATAGGAGGGAAAATAATCTTGTATTTCTAAGAGCTTTCAGCTGTGAGCAGGGCAATGCTTAGTCATTGCAGCTAATGGGTTTCTACTTCTGGCTAGGAATAAGGGAGAATTCCATAGAGATTTGATGGATTTTTTCTGAAACAGCGCTCTCAGGTGTAAATCAAAATGCAGCACCCACATAACACAAATATAGTGTATGGCCGCTATTTTTACTAGATATACAACCACAACTGGACAAAACTGCTTTAACTGGACGGTCGCACACCTAATCAATTTAGCAACCTAAATTACAGGAATGTGTTCCCAGGCCATGCAATTCCCTTAATGTTTCTTCCCTATTGTTCCTCTTTCCCAAGAGCTTCAATCAATGAATACATGGAAACCACCAACTGATTGTTATTCCACCACTGAAAAACTTTTCAGGAATCTATGCTGTCAAGGGATCCGTATTTAATGTTTTCTATTCTTCTGTCGTAAATTAAGTGCTTACTATAATTTGCTGTTTTGTTTTCTTTTTCGTGCTGTTTTTTATTTACTACTAGACAGCCTTGTATTTTTGTTGGGATGTCGCAATTTCGAGTTAAACTATTTTTCTCTCAAATTTATAGTAGCCAGGGCTGCAAATTGTAACCATTTGAGTTTCCTGCTTGTGTCAAGAGATGACTTATTGTTCTGAAATCAATAAGGCTGTTTAAAATTCAAAGGCTTGCAAATCGTTCTGTTTGTCCTTTGATAAGGCCCGCTCTGATTAAAATGCGACCAAGAAAGCTTAATTGCTGAACTAATTAAGGAGCCTTTAATTTCCTCTCTATATTTATTTGAGGCAACTACGTTTAAATATTCGGATCATGGAAACTGGTGTTACTATAATAAACTTTATGAGATAAACAGGATTCAGACTATGCTTTGTGTGCATGATGGAAAGACAGCATCTTATTTACACCCGTTATTGATTTTTCCTTAGATGATAAACGAGGCCTTGATAAATGAGAAAATGTGAAGTCTATATAAATGATATTCTGTTACTGACTGGTACTATATTTGTAGATTATATTTTACATTTGAGAGGTTAATGTCTCTAGCTGGCTCTGTCTTTCAGTTTATATGTACTGTAAATATATATATATATATATATATATATATATATATATATATATAAAATTATTTATTGTATACATTTATTTTTTAGAGTGTACATTGAGAGGAAAGCCTGCTTTTATGTAGTCCCTAGTGGGTTGGAGACCCCATTTGGTTCCAATTAATAAGTGTAATATTGCAAGTATATGTATATGGGGGGCATAGCTGGTAACAATTCCATCAATAAAACAGCTGATAACTGGTCATGAAGAAGATGCAAAAAGGCTACAATCACAGTCCACCCCTTCAAACTGGACCTATACGCTTTTTTTAACTTGTCCAGCACGGACTACATGCAAGAGGCATCCCAAATGCCAGACACCTTCAACCATTAACCGATTATTTTATCTTTGCCCTTATTCCCCTAGGTGAAACCAAACCCAACGATTGTACTTTATGTGGTTCGTAATCAGACGGCGGCTGGCAAACTGCAGGTAACATGACCATTGGACAATCACACAATTGGATTCTACTTTGAATTCTCTTTACTGAATACTGACACCAACTGGGTTTTGGCCAGGAGGAACCTATATTTGGGTCGAATGTTACGATGCACATTGCATGTTATGAGGGGTTGTTCTGCCACACAAGGGGTGTTGGGGGCTCTGTCACACAGTCACTATGGGGGGGTGGGGGCTCTGTCGCACAGTCTGCTATGGGAGTGATGGGGGCTCTGTCACACAGTCTGCTATGGGAGTGATGGGGGCTCTGTCACACAGTCTGCTATAGGGGTGATGGGGGTATTCTGTCACACAGTCCATTATGTGTCGGTAGGGGGCTCTGTCACACAGTCTGCTATGGGAGTGATGGGGGTTCTGTCACACAGTCTGCTATAGGGGTGATGGGGGTATTCTGTCACACAGTCCATTATGTGTCGGTAGGGGGCTCTGTCACACAGTCTGTTATGGGGGTGATGGGTGGATTCTGTCACGCCACCTGCTATGGGGTGATGGCGGGGGGCTCTGTCACACAGTCCACTATGTGGTGGTGGGGGGCTCTGTCACACAGTCTGCTATGGGAGTGATGGGGGCTCTGTCACACAGTCTGCTATAGGAGTGATGGGGGTATTCTGTCACACAGTTTATTATGTGTCGGTAGGGGGCTCTGTCACACAGTCTGTTATGGGGGTGATGGGTGGATTCTGTCACGCCACCTGCTATGGGGTGATGGCGGGGGGCTCTGTCACACAGTCCACTATGTGGTGGTGGGGGGCTCTGTCACAGTCTGTTATGGGAGTGATGGGGGGCTCTGTCACACAGTCTGCTATAGGGGTGAGGGGAGGGATTCTATCACCCAGTCTGTTATGGGGGTGATGGGGGGCTCTGTCACACAGCCCACTATAGGGGTGATGCGGGTATTTTGTCACACAGTCTGCTATAGGTGTGATGGAGGGGCTTTGTCACACAGTCCATTATGGGTTGGTAGGGGTCTCTGTCACACAATCTGTTATGGGGGTGATGGGGGGCTCTGTCACACAGCCCACTATAGGGGTGATGCAGGTATTTTGTCAAACAGTCTGCTATAGGGTGACGGGAGGGATTCTATCACACAGCCTGCTATGGGGGTGATGGGGGGACTTTCTCACAGTCTGCTATGGAGTGATTCTGTCATATAGCCTGTTATAGGGATATGGGGGTGTCTTATTATTTTTTAATAAGGTATTCACAATATTAGTAGCATACCTACCACATTTTTTCCCGGGCAATACCCCCCTTTTGCAGCCATTTTGGTGCCCCCAAGTTTGGGTCCCCATTGGTCCCTAAGGAGGTCAGTGAATGGATTCAGAACAGGGGGGTTCGCGAGTGGGGGGGGGGGGGCACTGTGGGGCAGTCGCGATGCCGAAGAAGAGAAACCAAAAGTATTTTTGATCATTTTAAACAACCCAAAAACACTGCTATTAAGTTAAAAAAAAATCTATTACAGTATTCTTATAAACCTAAAAACAGGTGGAAAACCCACTTAAACTTGTCCAAAGTACTCCTTTCCATTTTCAGAAATTTTCCGTCTATCCTAAGCTCTGTCTGTTTAACACAGTGCAAACATAATTTGCAATAACAATGACTCATATGAAGCACGCTTATCTCCTGGAGTGCCTGCTTGTACAGTGTTGGCCCAATACACTAGATGGGACTACAGTTTCAGGTTACAGGTGATACACTGGAATCTTTGCATTCATTGAAAAACTTGCCTAAGATTTGCAAGTGATCATTTTCTGTTGTCTCACCTGCCTCTCTGTTATTTGCAAGCAACCTATGGAGGTCGGTTTGATCTTGAATTTAGAGGCCGATTCATTAATAGCGCCAGGTAGCGACAGATGAGCGACTGTAGCGTGATTTTTTCTGCGCCAGCCAGTATTCGCTGTGCTTGGCCGGCATTAGCTTGATGACAGCGACTCAGTCGGTGTGCGGTAATGTTGAATACGGGCTGGGGGGTCGCTGTTTCACAGGTCCAGCGTTGTATGTGAGCGCCTGACAACGAATGGCCAGAGCGAACGGCTAGCTTCATATTCATCAACAAATCACGCTCCGAATGTGCTGTCGCTGTCCATTCCTTGTTTAAACCCCAGAGCGCTTGCGGCGATGTGTATTAACTAGTTTTTAACCCCTAAACAACCATATTTTTTGAATGTAACATTATACATGTTTTTAGAATCATTTTGTAATATGAATACATTAATCTCAGACCTGTTAGATCAATTCTGCACATATTTTTTTTATTTATTTTTTTTACTTAAAAATAAATCCTAACATTGCAGAAGTGGTCTCCGATTTTTTGACATAAAAAAATAATAAAAAAAATTAATACCAATTAATTATGAATAATTATAGATTGTTCCATTGAAATGCATTGGACATCGCCAGGGAGCGATAGCTCATACCTGGCGCTGTGAGGGAATTTGCAGCGGCGCTGTTCGGTCCAGGCGGCTTCATGATGAATGCCGCGCTAGCCGTCGCTCTCGCCGGCGCTAGCCTCATTTTGCTTGATAAATGCGTCATTGTGACCGCCGCCGGGCGTACTTGAGTCGGTAGTCGCCGTTAGCTGCCGCTACCTGGCGCTCGTCAGACACTACCTGGCGCTATCGCTTGATGAATAAGGGCCTTAGGTTAGATTAGGGTAGGTTAAAAAATAGATGAATTGTTAATCTGCTTCTCAATACAATTGTGCTGCCAATAGCTAGATTATTTTTTGATCTTAAAAATAACTGATTTAGCTTTGATAGGAATTGGGTTATCACTTTGTGTTAGGAGAAAGTTGTGGATGCTCAGTTGAGCAATGTGTAGGAGGGATAATCTCAGTGTCCTGTACTGATTGTTTGTTCCAACGTGGCCTTGTTCACATGGTAGGGGTCCGAGGGATGACTAGAATGCAGAAGAAGAAATGAAGACTGTAACCAATCAGGAGTTAGGAATGATCAGCTTACAGTCAACCAATGAATACCTGGGTTGTGTTGAAACTAATGATTTTGCAGTTTTGTTTTACAGTTTGAAATCTATTTGTAATCTGACCTAATGTCTGATCTTGGCTGAAATATATTTAAACCGGATCTTCAGCATGATTTAATGAAATGCCCAAAACCCTTAAAAAACGATTCCCCTGCATCTGCAATTAATATATTTTAAGTTCTAAGTCACTTACTTATTATTCTTTCCCCCACCGGGCTGCAACTCTGTTCAGGACTCTAGGATAGGGGCGCCGCCATCGTGACTCAGAAGCATCACATACTGAGGAGAGGAGAGTGGGATAAAGTACAGGAGGCGGGGTTATAGCTGTGCTTTGCACAGGCAGAGCACAGCTGGAGTCAGGAAAAGGTCAGCAATCCCAGAATGCAGAGTGGCACAGTCAGAAGACACTTCCTGTTTGCAGGCTGCCTGATGCTCCAGGAGCTGCCATCTTAGATGATTAAAGGCTCATAACATGCAGTAGATGCAGGTAGGATGATTTTTAATGTCAGCAATCTGTATGTACAGGCAGGGCCGTATTTACAGCAAGGCAATCCTAGGCCTGTGCCTAGGGCGCTTGCAAGGCAGTAGGGCGGCCGTCCATGACAGCAGCAACAAAAAATGTTTTTTTTCTTTACTTCGCCCAGACTGCTCCGGCGGCGCTCTTCCCCCACCCCGTCTCGATGGCTCCGGCGCCCACACCCCCCTCCCCGCCTCGAAGGATCCTGGATCCACCCCTTCCATCCTTGCGAGGTGGCTCTGGTGCCCGCACCCCCCTCCCCACCTCGAAGGATCCCGAACCCACCCCTTCCGCCCTGGTGAGGCGGCTCCAGTGCCCGCACCCCCCTCCCCACCTTGAAGGATCCTGGACCCGCCCCTTCCGCCCTGTTGAGGCAGCTCCGGTGCCCGCACCTTCCATCCCCGCCTCGGAGGATGCCGGATCCGCACCTTCCGCCCTAACGAGGTGGCTCCGGCGCACGCAGACCCCCCCATCTTGGAGGCTCCGCCCCCCGCAGCAGCCGCGTCTCAGAGGTCCGGTGAGTGTGTGTGTGACTGAGTGTGTGTGTGAGAGAGTGTGTATGTGTGTGGCTGTGAGAGAGTGTGTGTGTCTGTATGTGTGATTCCTGCGCCAATCCATCCCCTCCCCCCGGGGCACCCAGAATCGGGATGCCCCACTGTGTGAAACCCCCCCAGGTCGCCCATAAACTCACCTTCTTTCCCGGTCCAACGGCGCATGTGCGGGCCGCGGCCGCATCACCGCTATCCTTCTAGCAGGATGCGTGCCCGTGCCAGGCACTCCCTGTTAGAGGGAAGTGCGAGATGCAGCTGCCAGTGCGCTCGGAGCCACTGAGCTTAGACGTCATTTAGACGGCCATAGCTCAGCGGTTCCAAGCGTGCTGATTGGAGGAGCGGGCGCACATGCGGTGATCGGGGGGGGGGTTCACACAGTGGGGCACCCTCAATATGGGTGCCCCGGGGGAGTGGACCAAAACCCAGGATAGTCAAAATCCTGGGTTTAGGTCCACTTTAAAGTGGAACAAAACACTCAGAGGATCTAGAGATCACAGGTCAGGCCCCTGACCTTCCCCAGGGACCTCCCAATTTGGAATGCCCTGGGGGTAAGGTCATGAAGCCAGCCCCCACAACACCTATAGACACTCACCTCTTCCCGGTCCAACGGTGCATGCGCAGGCTCTGGTCCAATGAAAGCCGGCCACTGTCACTAATTCTGCAGTAATTCGCCAGCTTACTCTCATTAGAATCAATGGGGATCCCAGCCTGCTGAATTACGCATTGACACTGGGCAGTTTTCATTGGACCAGAGCCCACGCATGCATCGTTAGAGCCAGGGAAGTGTTTACTGGACTTTCTGTGGGGGTTATACACAGCGGGGTATCCTGGCACAAAGCCAGCAACTGGTCCTGGTATGTTTTGCTCCACTTTAAAGAGGAATATCGGAGACTCCAGGACCATCCGAGTTCCACTCCTAGGAGCATCCTGAACTGGGATGCCTCGCTGTGTAAAACACCCCCAGAAGCCCCATTTTACTCCCCTTGTCCCAGAGCCGCGTCTCTGCACCACGGCCGCATCCTGGCTCACCTCTGCACGCAGCCGCACTCTGAATGGGCGCACCGCACACCGCACACGTGACGGCTAGGAGGTGAGCGGGGGATGTGGCCAGATGTGCACGCTGCTGCCTTCAGCGCCCCTCGCCTGCTTAGCTGTCAGTGGCGCCAAAGGGAGCCATACATAACCTCTTTTCTGCTTCTCTTGCTTACTACATTCCCTATCTTTCATATTATTTTTTCTACTTGCTCTTCTAATTCCTTTCTTCTCACACTCTCTCCTTCTCACGCCCTCTTTTTTTTCCATTCTTCTGCTGCACTGCTTCCTTATTCACAGTCTCAATCTCTCTTCCACTTTTCCTCCCTCATTTTCTTCTTTCTCCACCATCATGTCCGTCGCTATCCTGCTTTCTCCATCTCTCCTCACATTCTCACTCCCTTAGGCTGCTTTCTATCCCCCTCATTTCTCCAAACTTTGTCCTTCTACTTTCCCTCAAGCTTCTTCCACCCCCTCACTTTCATTTCTTTGTCTCTCATCCATTAGTCCTTTTTCTGATTCCTTTTTTTCCACCTTCCCTTCTTAATTTTTTACATATAATTTCCTCTCATACCCCCCAATCTTTTTCTCTTCTGCATTTTCTTCACCATGGCCTCCTTTGGGGTGTGTGAGGTGTGCAGTCACACAGGGTTCCATCCTGATCTCTCTGTAAGGGGGCACCAGGACATTCAAATTCCCTCTTTTCTTCTGTTTTCCTTTGTCTTGCTTTCTTTACATTCCCCTTTAATCATTTCTTTTCCCCTTCGTCCCGCTCTAGTTTTTACATTCCCTCCTCCTACGTTGGTTCTTTTTTTAATTCCCAAATCACCTCCTGCTTTTATTAACACTTTTATTTCTCTTCCGCAGTCTTTCTATCTTGCTCTCATCACCTTTCTTCACTCTCTTATTTAACCTTCTCTATGTTCTCCTTTGTTTTTCCACATTCACCCCTCTTTTTTCTACATTTTTCTGCTCATGTTTTATTACCCATTGCCTTTCCCCTCTCCTTTTCACATTTTGTCCATCTCTTTCTCTTGTCACCCCCCCCCATCATTTTTTCACCTTTTCCATGTCTTCCTCTCTTTTTCACATTCCCTCTTTTTTTCTAAACCTTCTGTTCATCTCTCTTTTCCACATTCCTCCCAACTTTGTCTTGCCACCTTCCTTTCATTATCCGTATGTATTCCTGTTTTTCCATCAGTCTCTTTTCTACCTTACTTTAGACTTTCTTTCTTGTTCTGTGCACCATACACCTTATTTTTTTGTTGCTGCTTTCTCTTTTTTCTCTTCTCAAGGTGAATATATGTGTGAGTTTGGGGCCGTCATCCTAACATCTTCTACAGGCTGACCTTTACCAAAGGCTGGCCCTGCTTTTTACATCTCTTCTACTCTTCTACTTTTTCTCATCTGTTTCCCTCTCCTGCTTCTTTATCCCCTTTCTCCTGCTTTCTTTTTACGTGTCTCTGTCACCCCCCTTGCTTTTTCACAGTGATGTTCTACCATGTGTCTACCATTTTGTTGTTGATAGAGTGAGACAGGGTTAAAGCCCTTTTTTCTTAAGACATTTATTGTAAAGCAGACCTACCTGACACACACATTTATGCTGTAATCCCCTTTTTTTCCCACTACCACCACCACTGCCTCACTTTGTGGAGCCCACTGGGGCACACATAAACACTCACCTTTCCCTGTTGCAATGGTGCATGTGAGGGCTCTCGTCTATTGTGTGCCGCCAGCCGTGACTATGTCATTCTGCAAACAGCTCTTATTGAGTAGAATGGGGAGCATGTGCACGCGCTGCCCATCCACAACAACGAAAGCAGCTTGGCAAGTGACATAGGCCCTTATTTATGAAGGAATAGCGACAGGTAGCGGCTGGTGAGCGACCGGTAATGACGGGCCCCGCCACGAGAACGCCGGCTCCCCACCACAATCACACATTTATCAAGGCGATCATGCTTAGCGACTGAGATAGCGCCAGATAGCGACTCATTCATCATTATTCCAGCCTCAGCCCACAGCGCCAGCGTCCGACCTTAAACAGCGACAGGTATGACCTCTCGCTACCCGGCGCTCTCCAATGCATTTCAATGGAACAATCTTTAAATATTAATAATTAATTGTTATAATGTTTTTTTTTTTTTTTTCAATGTGAAAAATTCTGTGACCACTTCTGCTATGTTAGATAATTTTTTTAAGGTAAAAAAAAAAAATTTGTGCAGAATTGATATTACAGGTCTGATATTATTGTATTCATATTACTAAATTCTTTAAAAATTTTTTTTTTTTTGGTTTCCAAAAATATGGTGGTTTGGGGGTTAAAAAACTACTTTTAACCCATCGCCGCCAGCGCTCTGGGGTTTAAACATGCATTTCACAGCGCAAGAATTTTTTGAGCATGATTTTTTAATGAATATGGTGGGTGCCGGTTGCTCTGACCAGTCGCTATCATGCGCACCCATACATCGCGGAACCTGTCAAATAGCGACTAGTCACCCCGTATTCAACATTACTGCACACCTGTGCTCAACTGTCGCTACCTGCCGCTATTAATGAATCGGCCTCATAGTCATAGCAGGCGGCTCTCATCGTACAAGACCCCGCACATGTGCATCGTTGGAGTGAGGAAAAGGTGAGTGGAAAATATCTTTCTTGGAGGTTTCACACAATGGGGCATCTAAATTCAGGGTGCCCTGAGGGAACAGAACAAAACCCGGGAAAATCTAGTTCCCATTTTTTTTTTCGCTTTAAACATCCGGGGGGGTTGGGGGTGTGACCAAACAGTGCCTAGGGCAGCACAAATCCTAAATATGGCCCTGTGTACAGGGTGTGGGAAACATATAAGATAGGCTCTTATTCAGGATGAAGGTCCGCTTTAAAGTGGACCAACACCCAGGGGGGATCGGCCCGGGAATCTATAAGATTCCCGGACCGATCAGATCCCTCCCCACGGGGCATCCGAAATCGGGATGTCCCGCGGGGAGGAACCCCCCAGGTGGCCCACAATCCTTACCTTACCGGCGATCCAACGGCGCATGCGCGAGACGCGTCCGCGTCTCTCGCTTCCCTCTAGCAGGGCGCGCTCCCGCGCCGGCCGTTTTGTGAATGGCCGGCGCAGGCGCGCTCCCTGTTAGAGGGAAGCGAGAGACGCAGCCAATGACAGCGCTCTGGTATGCGCATCCAAGCGGCTTTGGACGCGCATACCAGAGCGGCTCTGAGCGCTGTCATTGGCCGGACGAGGTCACGTGGGAGCGGGGAGAGGTGAGTTTTTGCGGCGATCGGGGGGGTTTCACACAGCGATCGGGGTGCCCCACCTAAGTGGACCAACACCCGGGATAGTCAAAATCCTGGGTGTTGGTCCACTTTAAGCCACGTTTTCCAGTAAACTGTCAGAGAGAGCCACATGATTGCATTCTGAACCTGTGTCAGTCTGTATTTGTTATGTGGCCCCTCCCTAGTCACCGGTGACTGCAGTGCGCCTAATTCGGATCCACAAGGCATCAGATCGGCAAATGGCCGTAATAGTTTGGACCTTTATTCTTTAGCCCAATTAAACAAACGAGACTTCGGAAAAAAAAAGCAAAATAACACTAACATTCATTTCTTAATTGTTTTGCATAAACACAGAGAGAGAGAGAATCAAGAAGACTGAGAGGAGACCGAAAGAAAAGTCTCAACTGATTCGATGGAATGGGGAGGAGCTAAGATTATAGAAGAGAAAAGCAAAAAAAAAAGAAGCAATAATAAAGGGTGATACATGGGAGATGAGAGGGAAAGGAGGTAGAGGAACAAGAGAAAAGTCGGGAAAAAAGAAGGGTGTGAATAGAGCAAGAAGAAGAATGTCAAGAGAGAAATAGAAAGGAAAGAGAGAAAGGGGAAATGGGCAGACAAAAAGTAACTCAAGAAACCATGGAAGAGAGAGGAGAATAAAAGAAAAAGAGAAAATGAGGGGAAAAGAGAGTGAGAAAAGACAGTGAAAAATGAAAGTGCAGGAAAGATAGAGAATAAAAATACAGAGAGATACAGCAGATAATAATATTGAGTAATGGAAGACATAAAGGAGACAGAGAGTGAGAAAAGAGAGTGCTACAGATAACTGACAGATAGAGAGAATGAAAGAATGAAGAGATACAGAAAACAGAGAGAGAGAGAGAGGGCGTAAAGACAGAGATAGAAGAGGCAGTAACTGTGAGGGAAGTAAAAGGTATAATAGAAAATGAAGGAATTGAAGACAAATATATGAGTGACAGAGAGAGGAAGTAAAGAAAGAGATACAAGAACAGAAAGGAGTGAATAAAAAAGAAAATGAAAAACAAAAATATAAATGAGAGAGGCAGCATGAAGAGAGAGAGACTTGGGAGACAGAAAGAGGGATGGTGTGTGGAAAGATTGAGCTACAGAAAATATATAAGGCGTAGAAAGCCTGGGGTATTATTCATCTTGCCTAGTGCAACCCGATTTGGGATTTCCATGCTGTGTGTATCTCCCTAGATCATCCGTAAACTCTACTATCCTGGAATCCCACAGTGCATGTGTGGGTCTCCAGCCAATCACTGGTGCCCAAAGGAAAGATGAGTTCACAGGTGATCTATGGGGATACAGGGGGTAATTGACTGGCAGCCTGCGCATGAGTTCGGAGCACTATGCAAAGCAGAATGGAGAGCGCGCTGCTGGCAGCAACCCCCCACTGCTCAGTGCCTACCCATGCCAGGCTTTTCTGAATGGCTGGAGCACAAATAGAGGTGAGAAGGTTGGTCCTGGTATGGGTTTGGCTGAAAGGGGATTTTTTGGGGGGGCCATTCGGGGGATCATGCATTGGGGCATCCCAAATTGGAATACCCTACTAGAAGGGAAACCACCAACCTTAGTGTATTTTAGAATCCAGAGCAGTGGTTACTGTGCTTCAAGGAGGGAGAGAGAGGGTGTAAATACATGGAGAGATAAATGAGAGAAAGGGGGATGAGGAGAGATAGAGGAGAGAAAGAGGGATGGGGAGAGATAGAGGGAAGAAAGAGGGGTGAGAAGAGATATAGGGGAAAAAAGGGGTGAGGAGAGTATACTGGAGAGAAAGATGGGTGAGGAGATGGGTGAGGAGAGATAGAGGGATGAAGAGAGAATGGATAGAGGAGAGAAAGAGTAGTGAAGAGAGGATGGATAGAGGAGAGATAGAGGAGAGAAAGGGGTAAGGAGATGAGGGATAAAGGAGAGAAAGAGGGGTGAGGAGAGATAGAGGGGTAAAGAGAGGATGGATAGAGTAAAGATAGAGGAGAAAAATAAGGGTTAAGAGAGATAGAGGGGTAAGGAGAGATAGAGGAGAGAAAAGGGGGTAAGGAGAGATAGAGGGGTAAAGAGAGGAGAGATAGAGGAGAGAAAGGGGGGTAAGGAGAGATAGAGGGGTAAAGAGAAGATGGATAGAGGAGAGAAAGAGGGGAGAGGAAAGGAGGAATAGAGGAGAGATAGAGGAGAGAAAGCGAGATGAAGAGAGGATGGATAGAGAAGAGATATAGGAGAGAAAGAGGGATGAGGAGAGGAGGAATAGAGGAGATATAGAGGAGAGAAAGAGAAGTGAGGAGAGATAGCTGATGAAGAGGAGAGAGGAGAGGATGGATAGAGGAGAGAAAAAAGAGTGAAATAGGAGTGAGTAGAGAATGGATAGAGGATGGATAGAGGAGAGAAAGAGGAGTGAGGAGAGGACGAATAAAGGCGAGATAGAGGGGTAAAGAGAGGATGGATAGAGGAGATATAGAGGAGAGAAAGAGGGGTGAAGAGAGGATGGATAGAGGAGAGAATGTGGGGTGAGGAGAGGAGGGATAGAGGAGAGATAGCGGAGAGAAAGAGTGGTGAGGAGAGGAGGAATAGAAGAGAGACAGAGGAGAGATAGAGAGGATGGATAGAGGAGAGAATGTGGGGTGAGGAGAGGAGGGATTGGGGTGAATAGGAAGATGCAGGTGAGGGAATGGGGAGAGACATTGACATGACACACAGGAGGGCAGAGAACAGGCTGTCGGGTGGGCGGGCACAGGGCAGGCTGGCTGGTCAGTCCTGTAGTTTATGTGACATTATAGTGCTAGGTGTCAGTGTCAGGCAGGAGATAGGGGCGGTGTGACCTGGGGAAGCCCTTTTGGTAATGAGGTAAGTTAGGTCGGGGTCAGCCCTGGGCAGTTATGAGGTAAGTCAGGTCGGGGGTCAGCCCTGGGTAGTTATGAGGGAAGTTAGGTCGGGGTCAGCCCTGGGCAGGTGACCCGGGGGAGCCCTCTTAGTTATGAGGTAAGTCAAGTCGGGGTCAGCCCTGGGCAGTTATGAGGTAAGTCAGGTCGGGGTCAGCCCTGGGCAGGTGACCCGGGGGAGCCCTCTTAGTTATGAATTAAGTCAGGTCGGGGTCAGCCCTGGGCAGTTATGAGGTAAGTCAGGTCGGGGTCAGCCCTGGGCAGGTGACCCGGGGGAGCCCTCTTAGTTATAAGGTAAGTCAGGTCGGGGGGAGCCCTCTTAGTTATGAGGTAAGTCAGGTCGGGGGGGAGCCCTCTTAGTTATGAGGTAAGTCAGGTCGGGGTCAGTCCTGGGCAGGTGACCCGGGGGAGCCCTCTTAGTTATGAGGTAAGTCAGGTCGGGGGGGAGCCCTCTTAGTTATGAGGTAAGTCAGGTCGGGGTCAGCCCTGGGCATGTGACCCGGGGGAGCCCTCTTACTTATGAGGTAAGTCAGGTCGGGGGGGGGGGGGGAGCCCTCTTAGTTATGAGGTAAGTCAGGTCGGGGGGGGGAGCCCTCTTAGTTATGAGGTAAGTCAGGTCGGGGTCAGCCCTGGGCAGGTGACCCGGGGGAGCCCTCTTAGTTATGTAGTAAGTCAGGTCGGGGGGGAGCCCTCTTAGTTATGAGGTAAGTCAGGTCGGGGTCAGCCCTGGGCAGGTGACCCGGGGGAGCCCTCTTAGTTATGAGGTAAGTCAGGTCGGGGGGGAGCCCTCTTAGTTATGAGGTAAGTCAGGTCGGGGGGAGCCCTGGGCAGGTGACCCGGGGGAGCCCTCTTAGTTATGAGGTAAGCCAGGTTGGGGGGAGCCCTCTTAGTTATGAGGTAAGCCAGGTCGGGGGGGAACCCTCTTAGTTATGTAGTAAGTCAGGTCGGGGTCAGTCCTGGGCAGGTGACCCGGGAGAGCCCTCTTAGTTATGAGGTAAGCCAGGTCGGGGGGGGGGGAGCCCTCTTAGTTATGAGGTAAGCCAGGTCGGGGGGGGGGGAGCCCTCTTAGTTATGAGGTAAGTCAGGTCGGGGGGGAGCCCTCTTAGTTATGAGGTAAGTCAGGTCGGGGTCAGTCCTGGGCAGGTGACCCGGGGGAGCCCTCTTAGTTATGAGGTAAGCCAGGTCGGGGGGAGCCCTCTTAGTTATGTAGTAAGTCAGGTCGGGGTCAGCCCTGGGCAGGCAGTAAGCCAGTGTTGGCGAGTGAGCGGAGGCAGCGAGTAGCCGGAGCCCCGCCCCCTGGCCGAGCAGCGTGTGACAACAACAAGGCATCGCACAGAGGCGCCCGCAGCACTCGGCTGCCTCCCAGTCTCTGCTCCGTGTGTCAGCGCTCAGCCCGCGCTCCATGTGCTGCATCACAACACCCGGCTCCCGCCAGCCTCCTCCCGTAACTTTCTAACGAGAGAGCCAGAGCCGGGCCCCAGCGCAGCTCCGACACGGGGCTTCATTCCTCCGGTGCAAGTTGTGCGCGAGTTGTGTGTCCCGCCGCCGTTGCCGCCGCCGCCACACACAAGGGACTGGAGGGGCTCCTATATGTCAGCATGGCCGTACCGGCTGCTTTGATCCCACCGAGCCAGCTGGTGAGCCCTCAGGCGGGGATCGCCTCGTCCGCTCCGTCCTCGTCCAGCAACTCTCCGACTCCATCAGTGGCTCCATCCTCCTCGTCCAGCAGCGGCAGCCTGTACAGACCGGAGCCCATCGCCGCCACCACAGTCACCCCCAGCCTGAGCAGCCCGGCCGCCCCCAGCCTCACCCTCCAGGGCAGTAACCCGGGGGGCAGCAGCAGCCCCAGCAGTAACCCGGGACAGCTGCTCCTCACCCCTATGGCCGGACCCCCAAGCGCCTCATCGTCCAGCAGTAGCAGCAGTAGCAGCAGCACGGGCTCCGCATCCTGCACCGGCCCCGCCGCCACCACCTGTCCCCAGAACCTGCCCGGGAAACCCGTGTACTCCACACCTTCCCCTGTGGAGAACATCCCGCAGAATAACGAGTGTCGCATGGTGGAGCTGCGCGGGGCCAAGGTGGCCTCCTTCACTGTGGAGGGCTGCGAGCTCATCTGCCTGCCCCAGGCCTTCGACCTCTTCCTCAAACACCTGGTCGGGGGTCTGCACACTGTCTACACCAAGCTCAAGCGCCTGGAGATCACCCCAGTGGTGTGCAACGTGGAACAGGTCCGCATCCTCCGGGGCCTGGGGGCCATCCAGCCCGGGGTCAACCGCTGCAAGCTCATCTCCAGGAAGGATTTTGAAACCCTGTACAACGACTGCACCAATGCCAGGTGAGTCCCGGGGTTCCGCGGGGGAGTCTCTGAGCCGCTCTGCAGCCATCATCACATGCGCACCTGCTCTTCAAAGTTTTACAGCTCAAGTCCTGCTGTGACTTATGGCTGCAGGGGACTTAGAAATACCCTCCTGCTAAACAGGACATTCCCAGTGTCCTACTTTTGATAGTCTTTAACTTTTGTGATGTTTGTTATCACTAAATGTTTATAACAATTATTTCTCAATATACATCATATACATGGCTATGGAGCTCCCAGCCTACTGCCTCTACGCTGCTCATAGATACTCACAGCAAACACTTTAGTCCTACAATTAACCCTTCAGTATACTCAAAGGAAGCCCACTCAGACTCCTGGAGAACATTGCAACTCCATGGAGGTAGGCTGTCAGGTAGGAGTGTTCTTAGAGGCAGAAGCGTACTGCCTACACCACTGTGATGGGCAAAAAAGTATCCATACCACTGTGATGGGCTAAAGGGTACTGTGCACACCACTGTGATGGGGAGAAGAATACTACCCACACCACTGGGATGGGCAAAAAAGTACTATCCACATCGCTGTGATGGGGAGAATACTACCCACACCACTATGATTGACAAAAGAGTACTACCCACACCACTATGATGGGCAAATGAGTACTATCCACACCACTGTGATGGAGAGAATAATACTACCAACACCACTGTAATGGGCAAACAAGTACTACCCACACCACTATAAAAGGGAGAATAGTACTACAGGGACATGAGTGATGGGCAAAAGAGTACTATACACACCTCTGTAATGGAGAGAAGAATACTACCCACACCACTATGATGGGCAAATGAGTACTATCCACACCACTGTCACTGGGAGAATATAACTACCCAAGCCACTGTGATGGGCAAAAGAGTACTATCCACACCACAGTGATGAGGAGAATAATACTACCCACGCCGCTGTGATGGGCAAAAGGGTATTACCCACACATCTGTGATGGGGAGAGGAATACTACCCACACCACTATGATGAGCAAAATAGTACTACCCATACAACTGGGAAGGGGCGAAGAATACAATACACACCACTGTGATGAGCAAAAGAGTACTACCCACGCCATTGTGATGAAAAGAAGAGTACTACCCACACCACTGTGATGGGGAAAAAAGTTCTACCCACACCACTGTGATGTCTTGTGTCCGCTGTCTAATGTTTAATTATTCATGTTTATTGCTTAGTAGTAACAACACGGTGACACTAAATTGAAACGAAATAGTATACTGGACACCTACATATAAAGTGCCAAGCAGTGGCCCTACACGGGCCAGACACCAACCAACACAATATTGTCAAAGGCTGATACAACATTATATATTGAATAAATTGCTCTTTAGAAGTTCTTCTACCCAACCAAACCTGGGCAGAGGTTGGTAGGACATTACTCTTGGGTAGAGGCTCGTCTGTGTACTGTGTTTAACAACTTGCCCAGGCTTAAATATAGACATCAAAAATACTAGTACAGATAAGGCAACTGTTTGGCATGTTGTGTGTTACTTCAGATGTAGCAGTCCTTACTTTGACACATGACACTTTAAATAAACAATGGCACAGAGCAAGATAGGGAGGTGGCTTCAAGGCATAAGAGTATTACCCACACCTCCCTGATGTCCTGCAACTGCTGTCATTTTTTATTTGATTCTGAATGTGTCTTTGTAATATTTGTATTAGTAACAACAAAGAAAACAAAATATTATTAAACACACTGTGCATACTCACACACTCAAATATATCTGTATACAAATATAATATAGAAGTGCTTCTAACAACCAGAAGTTGGGAGAACATTAGAGGCTCACCATAGACATTAATAAGTAATAGTATTGATAAGGCATATTCTGGGCATGTTGTGTAGCAGTCCTTACTTTGAAACTTAGCACACTGAATACACTGTGGCACAGAGCAAGGTACTGTTGGAGGGTGGCCCCACGGCAGAGGAGTACTCCTTGATATCCTGTTTTCACTGTAATTTTATGTTTGATTTTAGATGTGTTTTTTATGACAACATGACCTAAAAACTAAAATATTCTTAAGGCTAACACAACGTACATACACACACATACACACACATTATTTTATAGAAGTGTTTCTACCAATCAAACTCAGGAAGAAGTTGGTAGACTATTACTCTGAGTAGAGGCTCACAAAGTTAGTTAGTTAGTTAGTTGTACACCAACTTGCCCAGGCTTACAAATAGGCATCAGTACTGATAAGGCGCATGTTTGGCATGTTGTGTGTTACTACAGATGTAGCAGTCCTTACTTTGACCCTTACTACATTAAATAAACAATGGCACAGAACATTTTTCTGAATTCATCAATGCTTTTTATGTGAGAAGCTAACTAGTTAAATTATGCCTGTGAAGGGTCTCGCTCATCCAGGTCATGGAATATCTGGAGCAGTAAGTAAAGGCAACTGGATTTGCTGTTTTATATTGAAGTCATTTCACCACTCATCCAACTGGTTATTACTTGCTGTTTTATTTTCATTAAAATGTTTTGCTTGTCACCCAACGTCTTCAAAAAAGTAAAACAGCAAGTCCAGTTGCCTTGATTTATTCCTACAGATAAAGCTAAATAATGCTTGTCAAGTAAAGGATTGCCACACTGGACGTTAAAAAGGGACAACCTCAGATAATAGTGATGTCCACAGCCCTGAGCCTAAACGGTTTCCTACATTTGCTTCAATTAACTCTTGTACTTCAGCTCAGCTGGAAGGAAACACTTGCTGTAACGGTCCTCAGTTGCTGGGCAGGTGCTGCTTCTGGCATGTTTTGAATTGATCTCTCCTTGTTACACTTCCTACTTCTTCAAATAGATACATTCAGTTAACAGAATCTTGACTATCATTAGTAAGGGGGATTAATGTTAAACGATTAGCACAGTGCTGCTGATCTTCCCAAACTGATGGGTGACAGAGGGGCACCTGTAATAAAAGCTCTCTCTCTCTGCAAGGAAGGCTTATTTTGTGTAAATCGCTCAATACAATAACGCACTCTGCTGCAGTTTCAGTTGGCCTGGCCATGGTAAGTGCCGCTTTATTAATCCTGTGGCCTGGGCCTTCTATAGGCAGCCTAAAGAATGAGTGAGTCATTGCAATGGATGGAGGACAGTTTTACAAGAGTTTCCTGGAAGCGTTCACTCAGGGGCTGTGTGTGACTCACAAAGTGTATTCTAACTCTCCTTTACGCTGGGAGCCCCCAGCATGAGTAAAAACATTTTCAAACCACTGTTCTTTATGTAAATTGTAATCACATTAGCTCTGAAGTTATTATGAGATATAAAACTGTTGCTTGATCCGTCTGGATTTCTCGTGTAAAATGTCATAAATAAACCAAAGCTTTCCTAGCATTTTTTTTTGTAAGTAGAAGCTTTAGCAAGTGGTAAAACTACTGTTTGATCCCCTTTGGAAGCATTCTAAAACTTTAGTGCTGAGAAACAAGTAAAAGGCATTAAGGCAAATTGTTAAAAGGGGCGAGGGAATTGTGAGAGGTGTCTGGAGGGAAGCTTATTAAAATGCAGCGCTAAAAGTCATCTTGAAACATTAGACAGGCAACCAGAAGATTATTCCTGTAAACAAACAGAATAAACTAGGCTCCAGGGGGCTGGGGGATTTAGAGCTGCAGTTTAATTTGTGGCCTGCGCTAACCAGAATTTAAGATAGGTGTAATGGCCGATTGTGGTATCAACATGTGGCAAGCTGAAAGAATTCACGGGGGATTGGGATGTTTAGAGATGAAGAAAAGAGCAACTGACCCACTGGGACGCTAGAGAGCTGTCTTTTCCCATGGGGGCAGATTTCACTAACAGGCTCAGCTCTTGGTAGGAACCATAAATTCACTGACCCTTTGAAGGTTTTATTATCCGGCAAGATTACAGTACACATGAAATGTAAGTGTATAGAGGGGTCAATCAAGCTTCCTAATAAGCAGATGGGCATTCTGGCTACAGCCGAGTAGCCAAGTCATAGATTAAAGGAATTGTTTTTTTTTTTTTAGCGTGAGAACAGTTTATTATGTAACTGAAACCTATCTAAAGATATATTATAAATAATTATATTATACATTATACTATAAATAATTATAATATATATGTAGAGAGAGAGTAATGTCTTAATAGATAAAATGTTATAGTTATATTAAAAATATATTAAATGTATGTGTATGATGAGATAAGACTAATTTTTTACAGTTAGTATAGTTAGTATAATAAATTTTACATTTTGAAATTGAGGTAAAATGATCCCTAGAAAAAAAAAAACAGATTCCTTTATTTTAGTGAATACCATGCACAGTCTATAAATAATGCATGTTGTGTGCAAATTAAAAACACACCTTATAGAGAATAATGCTGATTAAAATGGATACAAACTTAGTGCACAAAATGCCTAATAAGGCATAAAAATTCAAATACATTCCTAAATATTTAGTAAATGACTAGACTAAATATTTTACAGAATGACTAGGCTCAATATAGTTGATTAAAAACATACTCTCAGCAGAATATTTGCAATAAAAAAGTAACATGAGAATTGCCTCGAAAAAGTTTGGCTTAATAGTTTACTCCGACTTGTTAGCTCGGTGGTGTACTGTACAAAGCAATTACACACAGGACACAATCTACACACATTCCCAAACTTAATGTTCCATTTTGGAATGCTTTTGTTCCCAAGCGTTCATTTGCAGTTAATTAGTTGATATGTTTATCACTGCTTACTTGTGGTTCTGACCTCTGACCCTGTCTCATTTATTTATTATTTTGTCATACATGTTGTTCCAAGGTCACTAAGCATGACTTATGAGTAAAACAGTATACTTAGCAGAACATTTGTTAAGCTGCAGTCATGAAACACACAAGATTACACGAGTTTGGAAGGTTTAGGATCAGCATTTTGGGCCATTTCTCAAAGCCTAATAAACATGATCCCCTGTAGGAAAATGTGCCTTTAGACTTTTGGTGTTATCTGCTGCAGCTTTCAGCTTTTTGACTAAATTGATGTTGTCATTCATTTATAAGTAATAATTAATGATTGAGCTGGTAGCCAAAAGCAGAGGAGCTTAATCTTTGTTTTAAAGTTCTAATGGGGAATTGTGCAATACTGACTTCATTTCTGATTCCTGGAATTTATTGTCTTGTAAAGAAAAATATTTATTGCCTAGAAATATTGTCTCCTCCTATTGGGTTGGCGTTTTTTCTGTGTTGCAGATTGGAGATTTATAGTGTAAGTGATATAGATGCAGGTGACAGTTTTACTCAGTTATTGTAAATGGAGGTTTGGATCTTGATTGCCATCTACAACATTCTCTTCTGTCAACTTCAAGCCAATTACACAGCTAGAGATTAAATGGACCTATTATCCACAATTAGACTGATTGCAGAATTATACACACAAAAACTAATATATATATATATATATATATATATATATATATATATATATTGCATTATTCACTTAGATTGTAATTTTAATGCATATAATTATATATGCACTTTATATGTAACATTATTTATGTGTTTCTTTAGTTGTCATAATCTTTAGTGTTAAATACTTTTTTTTGCATGTATTTGTAATTGCATCTCGTGTCCTCTATGGACAATAGAATTGACTCAAATTTATCCTCATTTTTTTTAATGCAGTAAGTTGTTAACTATACTGCAGATACCGAAATCGTACAGACTTGTACAGATTATGTATTACATAATCTTACCAAATAATTGTCAAGTTCACCAAAAGGGTTATGTGAAATAGAAGATGCATTTTTATTAAAGCTAGAAGTCACATTTTGTTGATCTATCATCTTTGGAAAAGTATATCTTTGGAAAATCCATATCACCTGTCATAATCAGAATTTACTATCTATAGATTACCCTTCCAAAGGCCCTCAGAGCAATTTACACTTAGCCATTCTGTTACTACTCAATTACAGTTGGATAGCCAGAGGCACAATTAAATGCAGCTTGCCCAAGGTCAGACAAGTCACTTGTACTGTCACAGGAAAACACCAAAGGTTTTGCTACCTATATTAAACTCATAGCTAAAGGAAAATCAGAATAAAATTGCTGTCCAGCAAATCTGAGTGGACTTCATTCCAGCAGGAATGCGCAAATAGTGCATATAAAGTAGGGTTGAAGCGGTTAAGATTAAGAAGGTATTAATTCAGTAATAAAAGAGAATCAATATAAGCACATATTAACATTATAGTTTGCTAGATGATTAAGAAAAGGATTAGACATGAGACCTGTAACTAGGAAACATAATTGTACAAAAATATCCCGAAGACATGGATTGACTGATGTTGCAAAACTGATTTAAAAAAGCCGCTGAATGGTATTTAAATCAATAATTTTTGATCTATAAACATGGTTTCAAATATGTAACAGGCTTTTAATTCAAAGCACGTTTCTGTGTTGTAATATACATCAGGTAGAAATGAACTTGGAAATGTGTACCCTAACACATTACTCTATATTAACATTACAAATGTGACCTATGTGGAATGTGTGCATCCACTCAAACCTATGTAGCTACCTTCAGTATTTAGATGGCGACATATACATACAAGCAGATGGCAAAGCTTATGTATAACACATGATAGATTGCATAGTGTGCTGTGACTTTTCAACCTCTTCAGGCCAGTTAGTGCTATCTGTGCAATTATTATATGTCTTGAAATGTCAATTGGTGGTGCAGGAAAAGCATATGATGGATGATTCCATAATTTAAGTGCTTACCCTCAGTATGTAGAGTGTCAGTCTCTTCTGCATGCTCACCTCTGTGGACACCCAGCTGGAAGTATCCTTGGCAGAGCATGTTGGTTTTGTACAGGTAATAGAGCGCTGCGTAAGGCTATTAACATTTTTACTTGAAAACATAGTGTGAGCATGTCAGCCCTCTGTCATGTGTGATTTGGATGAAAGTTTTTATAACTGAGATGCAACATAATCATTGTTCTTGAGCAGCTCAAATATATGTCACCATTTGCTATCATAACATTTCCATGGAGCTGCATTAGAGATCCCATAGCCCCTAAGATAAAGCATCTCTGCTGTTGGTATGAGTAACATACAAGGTGTAAACATATTTGTCAGAAGAAGTGAGTTAGAGCTGTTCACCCAGGAACATCAGCACTAGATTGGTAAACTTGCATTCCCTGTAAAATAAGATTGATTGCAAGCAGTGAATCTTAATGCTAGATGAGCTGCCAAAACAACTTCAGTAAGTTGGACTTAATTTAAAGCTTCTAACTTTCTATTTATGATTTCTAGGTTGGATTGAAAGCAATCTCTCCATGTGCTTTGCAGTACAGTGTTCAGTGAGGAAATGACAAGCATACAAATGGTTAGCACAAGGTGCATTTACCGACTTAAGTTTGGAAAAGCTGTTAATGCAAGAACTATTCAGGAAAGCTTATGACATTGGTTGGTAGTACAATAGTAGTAGCAAATACTAAATAATATTACATTCGCCCAGCTCACTGGCTTTTCATATGATTGTGGGTTTGAACTTTTAACCAGCAGTGGTTGTACCATGTGTAAAGCAGCATGGAGACCCCTAGGGAAAGAAACTTGACCTGCTTTTATGAAACCTTAGAATTACATTTATTCAAGTTATCTCATGGGGGTAGAGTCAGCATAATCCAGTCCAGTCTCTATTATTGGAGTCACAAGGGCCATCTTAAAAAATGTGACACTCATTTCATTAAATGTTTCTAGGCAACCTTCTAATGACTTAAAATCACACACACATATATACATATACAGTATATATCAATCTTTGTCATGTGCCAAAATGGCATTTCCAGACTTTAGCTGTTCATATTAAGCCAAGCGATACATATTATTTGAAATATGGGATACTACTATGTCATTTACATAATTTAATCACACATTGGGCCAGTGCGTATCTTTAGTACCTTTCCAACTTGTAATTGAATACCTGTGAATTTAAAGAGACTTTCCATCACAAAATAAAATACCAAATACCATGAAAGATTTATTTTGAATTCTCCTGCACACGATTAAGCGCTAGGACAGAGCAATTCTACAGGTGAGGTGCAGAATTTTTCCACTGAAGTAGAGATTTTTCTTTTTACATTTGTAAATAACTGCATTACAATTCCAAGACCCTTGTAAGTTAGGATTTAAAGGTCCAGAGAGAATTTTTTTTCCAAATTAATGACATAGACATTGTCAAAAAAAACGTATTCTGTACCTCACTAGTAGCAATCATCCATTGCAACGATCAATCAGGCGTAGGACATTTTAAAATAAAAAAGGTTTTGCACTTTATTGTGTATTAAGTTGGAGAGGATCTACAAACTTAATGCATTGCATTTTCTGAATATTAAAGAGGCTCTCAAAAATGTAGAGAACCTCTTGAAATGTTACTAAATTATCAACGTTATGTTTTAGCGTATAGCATGTAGCCTGTACAATATTAAAAAAGGATCACAAAGTGCATTTACAGCTCATATAAGTTTATTTTTAAAGCATTCTTTATAAAGTTAAATATATAGAGCATGCTTTCTTTCAAAGTTACCCTTCTTTTAAATAATGTAATAAGTAATACACATATTTAAACACCTTTTCCTGCCTACAGAAGTCAGGTTGTAAGGCTGGTTATTGTAACTATACTCCTCTTGATTGTGTGTTGCCTGTCAAAATATTTGATTTGTACAGTTATCGTATTGATTCCTTTTAAATGATATTATCCAACCTAATAGAATTGATTCAATCCCCAGTATAGACAAAAGATTCATGTCGATTTTTTATAATTAATAAACCGACAAGATGATTTTCAGAAGCGTTTTGTAAAATCTGCATGCTATTCCCTTTACTTTTAGACTATACTAAAATATTAACGTCAACCTTTTGCAAAATCCCATTTGACTCTATCAAATCAAACAAGGCATTAAAGTTAAAAAAGAGTGCTGCGTTTTGCAGATGAAGCCCTGGTTGTCAGTTGTAAAACACTTCTTTGAGCCATTGGCATTCCA
Source organism: Gastrophryne carolinensis (assembly GCA_027917425.1). Taxonomy (NCBI): domain Eukaryota; kingdom Metazoa; phylum Chordata; class Amphibia; order Anura; family Microhylidae; genus Gastrophryne; species Gastrophryne carolinensis. Next base: position 130,441,322 of record CM051236.1, read on the forward strand.
TTACTGTTTTTTTTTTTTGAAGTGTGTAGGTGAGGGAGGGGTAAACACAGTGGAATATAGTGAATGGGCTGAAAAGGCATAAAGAAACCTGGCCTAGTATGGAAAGGTCTTTGGTGGGTGCATGACAAGGATGCTGTTTGTTTTTTTCATACAAGTTGTTTGTGATTTGAGGGACCCCAGGGAAATCTCTTGATCATTTTCACATCTGTTCCTGTCAAAGTGGGTGCTAAGATACCGGTCACCCAGCAACCATGTACAAGTGGGAATAGGCCGATAATAACTTCAAAAAGAAATGACAGATGTTAGATTATGATGAAAGACAAAATGCATGAAAAATGAGCTCCTTATATTCAAAAATTTGTTCAAGTACCTTCATGCAAATTAAATGAATGCTGGAAATTTGCATGTTGTAATTTATATGTTTTTTTCACTCCGAGGAGGGAAAAAAAGGACACATTTGAAATCACAGATTTTCTGCAGTAATTAACATACAAGGCAGTCAGTCTTTCTAAAATGGGATTAACCACCTGGGCTCTTTATTGTCAAACTAAATACATAACCAATGCTGCTACGCTGCAAAAATCATATCACTGGCACTCATTTATATAACGCATTACAGAAATGTAAATGGGAATCGAGATCACTCCAACCTGAACGTATTTTATGTTTTAAAGAGAAGCTAGACGACAAGTGCTCTTGGTTAAATATAATATTCATTAATAAAACATCAGCTCAAATAGATTTAGCACAATAGCTGCGTTCTTAAGTGACTGGTCAAGCAAAGTTTTCCTTTGGTCTAATGTATCACAGGCACATATGTGGTCGAAAGCGAGATTAATAATTGATACATCTTAAAAAAAAATGATTCTACTTCTGCTAACAACATAATTATTGGGATGTTCACTCAACAGTCGGTGTTTAGAAGGCAAAATGGAAATGTTCATTTGGAGAAAGGACTTTGAGCCTTCGTTTAGCAGTGTCTAATGTGGTCACGTAGAGAAATTGATTTTCCTCAGAAATTAATTAATTTTTCATATCGCCTTAAGCTGCAGTTAAAAAGAGTGCCTACTTGCCTGTTTTTTTGCAGAAATATTGCCTAATCATATTAATACCATTGCCCTAAGGATGAAAAGATAATTGTACAAATGCATTTGGAAATATGTATCACTGAGTATTTATGATTAAATTATGCAAATAACCCAGTTCTCATCCTTTCCAGACACAGATTGTCTAATTAGGATTGATATGCTGAATAGATGTTCCAGAATTTGAATACAAGCATGTCCAAAGAGCAGAAAATTGGAAATGACAAGGCTGAAATGCTAAGAAAAGTACCTTTTTTAAACTTTTCAATACATGCTGGCCTGGGCACTATTTGAAATATCATGCTCAGTCTTGCTTCCTTGCATCCGTTAAACATCATATTACTTTGTAAATTGCATTGAAAGTGATGTTTACAACCTTTTTTGCTTTGGCATGCTCACGCTACACAATTCTTTCTTAAGGTATTTACTAACTGATCTTAAAAATGACTCTTACTTAGGATATCCTATTTTCATTAGCCATGGAACTTTGTTTTTTAATTCACATGGTTAAGCAGTACCAGTGCTGTGTTTGATGTGTTATTGGGTAGCAGGCTTGCTGATTTGGGACTTTCAGGAAAATGCTAAGATTTCACAGTAGCTGTTACCATCCCAGCCATTGTTAGCAGGGGATAGTCAGCCTGCATGAACTCGGCTGGCTTCTGCTTCCCATCTGCAAGATGATGGATTGCTATGTTTAATACATTTCAGCTTTTGTCTAACTGTCATAGCACAAACAGACAGAACTATCAACGACAACAATTGTCACTGTGGACAACTCTTCATATTAAAATATGTTTGTAAATGGGGCTTTTTTCTATTTCAACTAGGCTTTTGTGATTGATAACATGTATAGCTTTAGAATGATTTTTGAAGTCATCCTGTGATTATAAGAATGATTAACTGGCTTATATAATTAAAAGTATCTTTAGATCTGTAAAATTGCCATTACATTTTAAATGTAAGTACTAGATAGATAATGACGTATTATCATGCAGTGGTTTATATTGGTCATAGGTATATGTTTTATGGGGGACTAGGCATATTCCAATGTAAATTGGTTTAAGTACATAATAAGGATAGATGATAATCTGATAGAAACACCAGTGTATACAACATAGATTTCTTATGAAAAGTAAACATACATTTAGTAGGATTAAAAGCAGTTACACACCTGAACATATAATCGCCTGACACACACACACACACACACACACACACACACACACGCATGCACACATACATACTAATAAAACTCATACGAGCACACAAACAAGCAAGATTAAACTGTTAATTAAAAGGGGATGTTGAGTAAGTGTGATTAAAATCAGTAACATACTCACTCATATGATTAATAATAATCAGAGAAAAACACAAATACATACACACTAAAATGTAAAGTGTATAGGAAATAATGTCCCATTACAATTATTAGCAGTTACACACACACATATCTAATGTTAATACAATGATAAGCAAAAATATAGACCAACGCACATATATACACTCTGATAAAAAACAGTATACTGTTGGATGCAAAGTGTATACAAGATAAATGTCTAATGATAATACGATTAAAAGCACACACACACACATACAGTGCAAACATGCTAATAACACCCAGTATTCTGCTGAAGTATACTGTTAAATAGAAGGTGCATTTTAAATAATTGGCTAATGATTAGACATTTTACAACTCACATGTATTGATATATATAGATAATAATCTGATAGAAACACTAATAAAACCTGGTATACTGTTGGGCCATTTTTTTTTTTAAATTGCACAAGTTTGCAAATTTGTGCAACACATCATTTGCTTTTTTATGTCGTTTGACTTCTATGTTAATTACAACACCATTAGTACAAAGCAAACACTATAAAGGAAAGGATTGTACGGTGAAAATAATTACTTTTAAGGCATTATGTATTTATTTTTATAAGCAGCAATTTCCACAAAGTCAATATTTAGATGCGGTAGGCAATAGCTAATTAAATCCAGTATGTAAAAAGTCTGCTGAATTATTTTTTTTAAAGGGGCATTATAATTAGGTGTGCATTCGATATGAGTCTTTTATCTATTGATATATGAAAAGTAAGCCTTTAGCAAAAAAAAAAAAAAAAAATACCCTCCCACAACTCAGACTAAGTGGGAAGGGGCTTTGTTCTGCTAAGTGAAGGGATGACTACAATTAATGCATGTAAGAATGCCCCCTTTATTGTGTTGTGTGTGTGTTCTAAGTTATATAAATCACTTATTGCTGAACACATGCTGCAGGTGTTACATTCAACAAGTGATGTTATGTTTCTGTTGTGTGCCTCTGCTAGCCTGATAGACTCTGTGTTTGGAAACAGCCTCAGTAACGCTGGTCTTTTTTCTGCTCATGCTGTTCTTTGGGGCTTTTCTAAGCTTAAATAGCGTGTTAACAAGCACAACAAATCGCAGAAAAATGATATATGACCATTGTACAGCCAAACATTTCCTTTGCATGAAGTTAGATTCATGAAGTTAGATTGACCAGTATTTACTCCATGCACCGCCAATAGCTCTGCAGCTTGTAGTGGATCTGCACCACCTCGCTGGGCCATTTGTCACTGCAATTCAAGCACACACCTTGCAGGAACCATTGTAGGCAGCTGACAGTGTATGAGCCAGATGCTTGTCCATGGGACAAAATGACTGTGGGGTGACACACTGCCAGCAGCATACAGAAGCGCCCCCCAGGCAAGCAACGGAAGTAAGGGAATCGTGCCTCAAGGTGGCCAGTCATAGGTGTTAGTGAAGGCCCAGCATGTTAATCAAGTAAATTTTGGCCCTTTTTGATTTTCTATTAAAAATCCTGAATGCTGCAGTGACATGCATACCACACACACCAAGCATACCAAACCAGGATGTCTGACAGCTTAAAAGCTAGGTTGGCACACATGACTACTGGTGGCTAGTTGGGGTGGTGGCCACAAACAAGCCTCCACTGGTGGCAGTTTTTTTTGGTAATTCCTGGAGAATTATAAGAGAACAGTCATCCTAATTCTAGATGTCTGAGGAAAGAGGGTCTTGCCTGCTATGATAAATGTAAAAGTCAAACTTGTGTGGTTTAATCTGTTGCCTAAAATTCATTTTTTGATTGATCTTGTATAACAAACAATGTCCTTGTTTCAATAAGAGTTGGAAAACAATTCTCATGGGAGTAAAACGTTCTCACTTTAAGAGAAAAAAGTGTGAGAATTTCACTGTTACGATACTGAATCACTAGCTAGGAAAGCAAAGAAAGTCAATAGCACTTTTTACTACAGTGTAAACAGGAGCAAAATGTTTTATGCTTTTCAAAGGAGTAAAATAGTACCATTGACTTTTATTGTTTTCCTAGTTGGGGATTCTGCAACAGTAAAATTCTCACGTCTTTTTTTCTCATGAAGTTAATTTTCTACTACCTTGAGAATTTTTTTCAACTCTTATTGAATTGAGGCCAACATGTTACAATAAACCAGCAGGAAGAAAGGCGGCAGATATGGCTACTAAAATAAAATAGATATCAATGACCTGCTGACTGTTGGTATTTATATGATGTCATTATCTTCCATGGTTATTCCAAATGCCTAGCAGTTTACCTGATGTCAGTCCCACACTCATCGCTCCAGTCACCGAAAGAAAGGGGAATTTCTTCTTCGTCTTTGCTGTCTCGTACAACTCCACCCTCCTAACCACAAATCTAAGCCTGAGGCTGGTGTCAGGTTCTCTTAATGGTAGGCTAGAATGTAGCCCTCCACCTAAGTACAGCTCACCCCAACACAATGCACATAGTGTGCTTACATTACTCATGCGAGTGATGCACACTAAGTGGAACTTTATTTAATAATTACTCTGGCAATATAACTTTATTGTTTTTAAATTAAAACATTGCCTGAGTGTGCCTAGACAATTACTTAAAGTTTAAAGTTAAGTTTAAAATAGAAACAACACACAGGAATTTCAGTTTGTTCCTCTCAGGCGGTGAATCCAGAATTGGGATGTCCTGCTGTGTGTATCCCCACACTTTGCCCATTTCACCTTCCTGGCGTTCCCATGGCTCAGGTTTGGCCGAAACCGAGCATGCTGATTGGCTGAGCGGCCCATTCACCCAATCAGCATGCTCAATTTCACTGGCTTCCTTTGGCTCTGCTAGCGGCTAAGCCACCATCAGCGGCTAAGCCGAGTAAGCTGAGCAGGGCTGATTGCGCCGCTGGCCTCATTCCCCTGCTCAGCTTTAGATGTGGTTTGTCCATGCCATCATTTCAGAAAGCCCTGGTGTGGGTGTGTGCACAGCTAATGGTGGGCAGGTATGTGGCTGCAGCACCGAGACACAGGAAGTGCTCTGGGAACAGGTAAGTGGATCTGCAGAGGCGTGGGGTTTACACAGCGGGGTGCCCCAAGGAGTGAGATTCGATGGCCCTGGAGTCTTTTACACTGTGGAGTCTGTGAAGTTCCTCTTTATGTCCCTCTACTAAATTTTGTTTCACATCTTTGGACCTTTTGAATAAGGTCTCCAGAACTGCTCATAGTTCTAATTGTGGCCTCACCAAAGCTCTGTATAGCAGCATCAAATCCTTCCTATTCCTACTGGTAATGCCTCATGGTATGCAGATGAGCATCCCCAACCGCCTGGCTACATTGTCCATTTATCTTGCAACTTTCAATAATCAGTATCCCTAAATCTCTTTCTTCTAAAGCCCCAGCCCATACAATACTCAGAGTGGGGTTTCCTTATATTCTGTGCACTCTTGTGCATTATTTCACATTTTAGTGGACCATTCACCAGGATCTTGACTATCCTGATTGGTCCCTGCCTCAGGGGCATCCAGATGTTGGATGTCCCACTGAGTAAAACCCCCAAATCACCGCCTCCACTCAACTTTCTGCCATTCCCACGGTGCATGCGCAAGTGGCCAATCATTGCTTTATGCCATGCATATCCGGCTCCCCTGTGGAGTGTGCACTCCCCCAACTGAATGACTGGGTGCAGGAGCGTGCACAGCTGCAGGGATGCCGGGGGTGCATCCTCGGTCCATAATTGTAGCTAGAAACCAGATGAAAGTTAAGGGGTTTGCGGGCCATGTTGGGTGATTCACACAGCGAGGCATCCCCAAATTCCCATGGGGCACCTAGACAGCTGGCCCTGAGGTCTTTTAGACCCCAGGGTTGGCTGTAGGGGGGTCATTGGTCTACTTTAAAGACATTGAACTCTATTTTTTTGACCATTAATCCAGTAATGCCAAATCTTTTACCATGTTGCAGATATCCACCCTATTACACACCTTTGTATCATCAACATGCAACTTTTACCTACCTACTGTACCTGTTTGGCTACATATCAAGATTAAGTGATTTCCAGCAAGGATTGCAACTAGGTCCGAGCAAATGACAGGTTTACCCCTAATGTGCAAGATGTGGTGCAGCCAGGTGCTATCACATCATGTACAAGGTAAATACCAGAAAAGAAGAAAAAGGGGTGTAAAAATCGGGAATGGTATGTTTGGAAACATAAGTTATGCAAAATGTAAATAGCGTGTTCCCTTTTATACATGACCTCTAAAGGGTGTGTTCTTAAAGTAGAACGTAACAGGAAAAATCCAGGTTTTGTTCCATTCCCTCTGTGTGAAGCTCTTGAGAAAACCCAGAGCAACCCACCTCGTCCTTGTTCCTATGGCGCATGTGCGAGTGCACAGCCATTCAGAGCCATTTGCCGTGTTTATTTCAGTTTAGCAAACGGCTCTCATTCACTTCAATGGGGAGCACATGCTGCCGTATTGCCTGCATCCCCGGCTGTGCATACTCTCCTGTCCCAGCCTATCGGAATTGCTGGGGCAGGAACTTGCGCACTGCCACATTGACTGCAGCCTCGGGCTGTGCACACGCTCATGCCCAATTGAAAACAATGAGAGCCATTTGCCGAATTACATAGTCACAGCAGATCGCTCTGATTGGAGCAAGCAGTGGACAGCATGGGGGGGGGGGTTATCGCTAGACTGGACTTCAATTTTAATATAGATTCCAGAAATATTCAGATCTTGTGGTCATGTGCCAATGTGCACCCAGAACTCAGCACATCGTAGTAAATTCAATGTATGAGCTAGAGATGGTAAAATACTTATGAAATGTCAGGATATTACATGCTGGTCCTGATATCTAACACAAGCCTTTCTGTAAGCTTGTGTTTTACTTCTAGGACAGAATTCATCATTCAGTCATGCATCATTTTGCAGAAAAGTTGAAGATGACTCCGTTTTCTTAAGTGCTTGCCCAGTTAAAATTAGAGAAATGTAATACAGTGATTTGCAAAGATTTCAAGGTGTTTTCTGAATGGGGGCTCATTGCAGAAAGAGGTCAGTTTTAGGGATTCGTCTGCTCCCAGCTCCGGCTGGGACTTCAAGAAGATGGCAGTGGCCGTTAGGTGCCGCCCCTGAGACTTCAGGGCTGGATTCTGGATGAAGTCTCTTTTTTTATTACATGAGAATAGTCGCTATTTGGAGGGGGCAGGGCAGGGGGGTTATGTTATGTTTTATGTTATTTTGAAGGAAGGGGCTGGAGTGGCCCTTTAATAAGATTGGCAGCTGGCCACACACTTTGCATACTGGTGGTAAAATCTTTATTTATCATTAACAAAAACTACTAGAGGGATTGAAATATATATATATATATATATATATATATATATATATATATATATATATATATATATAAATGCAACTATAATAGACATTGAAGGTTTTGGTATGGTTGTACACATGCTGTAAAACCAGGTTGGGAGGTGTGTAGTGGACTTGAGCTAGTTTGGAGAAAAGTTACTAAAATAATCACAACATCTTAATTCATATTTTGTATAATGAACTTATAGCGCCTACTATTACTATCGCAATAACATCATAATTATGAATATATATATATATATATATATATATATATATATATATATATATATATATATATTATGCACACACTATGCATTAGCCAGGTTCTGGACCAGGGATTTACCTGTGGGTGCCGTGCAACCTATGTGGTACCTCACCAACAAAACCAGCCTCTTCCACCACAACCCCTTGTTCCCCATATCGCAGAGACTTTGCACTACACAAGATAGGTGTGCTAAACAAAGAAGCAGAAGCCAGCAGGAGAGGTTCGTTTTGCAGAGGCAAGTCTGTTTCATGGGAAAAGATTTTCCAGGAAGATTGTGTGAATTACCGCACTAAAGTGCTTAAACTGGATCAAACCCAGGGTTTTAACTATCCCAGATTTTGATCCTTGTCTCTGGGGCATCCCGATTTGGTTAGAATTAGACTTTGGTTTTAGATAAAGACATAGATTTAGGGCATGAGTATAGTTCAGTTTAAGGGAAGGTTAAGGGATAATGGGGGCTTGTATGAAATAATAAATAATTTAAATCAAAATACCAATGGCAAAAACACCAATCAGAATTCCAAGGCTGTCAACATTGACCACGCAGGACAAAGGATACAATGTCAAACTAATTTTAAAAAAGCACTGAATAGACTTGCGGTGGATTATGTGGGCTCTAAACTACAGTAAACGAAAGGCCTTTGCGTCAGTGATTAGTGCATATATTCCATAAATCACATGCTAAGGCATCCTGTTTTAAGGTTGTTAAATTATGCCTGAATACATATGGCAGATTTAGGATATTCTCAGTTCCCTCATTTTATCATGACAGATTTATTAAAATCTGACACATCAGTCTTCCACTTTAGAATTTCTGGTTTCATTAATCTTATATATGCTGCCGAGGTTCTTAGATGCTCTTGAAAATACCCTTAACTTTTTTTTTAGCTAATGTCTTTTACCGAGGACTTGGGAGGTCTTGGAAGACACAATTGCTGTTAGCTGATGTTGGATGCCGGGCTGTAATCTGTTTAAAAGCAGTTATGAATTTTGTAAATTACATTCAGAAACATTTTTGCGAGGGAATATGTTCTCACTACTGTCAGCTGCCTGTAGTTGGCATATTAGGGGAAGGTGTTAAAGCAGTGTTGGCTCAGGCAGAAATTTTGAAGAACACAATGTCTGACTACATGATATCAAGAAGCGTCATTACATATGTGACATATAACTAGGATAAGCATACATTCTATGAAATGGACATAACATAATAGTACTAAAATAAAAAGCCAGTTATATTTGTTATATTTAGTTTGCATCTTCTGTAAACACTATTCTCCCTTAGCCAAATAGTAGTGTTGTTTCTGCCCTTTAATCTGTCACTAGGAAGGCTCATGCCAGAGACTTCTATACATGTGGCCACAGATAAGCTCCAACCAGCATCGTTCTGAAAAGGCCAAGAATGAAATTAAAGCAGAATTAATTTGGCTTGGCCGTAAATTTTACGTGGCTGGCATTTTCACCCAAATCTCTGGGCAGAATGGCACTGAGAGGGTTAAATGGTCTTTCCAGGTAAATAAAATAGACAAAAGCTATTCTCATCTTTTGACCCCTGCAGCCTGAGTCCTGGGGTACGCAGACCCATTATCCAGTTACAGGCAGAATAGGGGATGAAAGGCCACCCCTGCACCAGTCACTGTGTTTGGGACATGTCCACTCCACTATTTATTGCAATAGAGGGGGCATGGCAGGCCTTGACACACCTCCTCCATTGCAGTGAATAAAATGGACATGCTAGAGTCACTTGACGGATACAAGTGTGCGACTATTGAACGATCAAGCGATGAATGAGAATTGATTAATTGGTGACCCTATCATTTTGGCTGACCAAAAAATTCTCATTCACCGCTTAATGGCTGAAATGTGGCAACAGAAGTTGCCCTAAAAATGTCCTTTTTTTATAAGATTGTGCAATTGCTCTAGTGGTGGATGGGTCAACAAATCTTGCTCAATCGCAGAGTGAACAGTCAGTTTATCTGCTGGTTTAAAGGCAACATCAGCAGAAGATTTTATTGGCTGACAGAATGAAGGGTGTATTACGAGTGGAATTTCTATGTTTCACTTTGTACAGATCTGGTAAAAAGGTAGTGATTAAAAATATTTAGTTTGACAAAACATTGGCTTTATTTAGGAGGCTTTGTAAGAAAGAGTAGAGACAAGCTGTCAACAATGTTAGAAAATCTTGTCTTCGGGGAATGGTGAGAAACCATTAGAAAATGTAACCCAGTCTTACCATGAAAATGCTTTTTTGCTACGTATTTTAACATATGAATATTTTTTCTAATCATATAATAGGTCCTTTCCCCTACAACGTATATCCTAATAGGCAAATTTTAGCTAATAAATTAAACATAAAGGATACCATGGTCATTTAACCACAACAGACTTGTTAAACCTAAACATCTTTCCTTAAGTGCTTCCTTACAGGTATAACCTGGCCTGGATGTGGTTTAAATCTCTACTTGTAGACAGTCTTCCAGACATTGAAATGATTGATGTCCAGGTGCTTCCCATATACATTGACATTTTTGCTGAACCCCCCAGGACAACTTTGAAATGGAAATAGTCCATTATGTCCATATATTATCTGACCTTTATTTAATAATATTGAAACCAGAATTGATCGATTTTCTCTATGTTAAATTTGTTTTGTATAGGTTTTTACTATATATATATATATATATATATATATATATATATATATATATATGTTATTGTCATTATCTTAATTAATGTTTGAACCCTAGGTGCAATTCCTTTTACATATTTGCTGATGTGTTTGTTGATTGTATGATTGCTTATTTTTGTTCGTACCTGCCTGTCTGTTTTCTGATATTATGAGATTGTGTGGCATTGTTTAAAATATTTTGCATAGCTCATCTTTTTTGTATTCAGAATAATGATGAAAATGAATTATGATTGGATCTTAATGCAGTTCACATTCGATCATAATCACATTATTTTTATAGGTTTAAGCTGACAAGAGTTTGATAGAGAAGTTAATGATTTCTAAACTTGTTTGCATTGTATGAGTATGGCTGATTTATTGAATGCGATTTGAAAATCAAGTTTCTGCTAATAGAAAATTGTCGTTTGCCAACATTTGACGAGGACAGAAATATTCTCATCCACTTGACACAGACTTTCTCTATCTTTCTGCTGTTTGGTCGCCTTCTGTTTTGGCAGGCTAAAGACTTTTGTGAAAGCTTTAGAATAGGCATATACATTCTACACAGCAAGCACAAAAATGCTCCTCAGTAGCAGTGCCACAAAAAAATGCATACAAAGACAATGCCTGGCCTGAATAATACTAGTGTGCTGACAGCCATCCAGCAGTGTTGTCACAGCAGGAAAACATCAGTTGAAGAAACAGATAGCAACCTCAAGAAAAAATCTGGTCAGCAGCATATACGTGGATTGAGTAGATTATAAATCACCCCGGGGTCGCTGTGTTCCCACCATAAAGAGAGCACAGTTGTTTTATTATTGTAATCTAATAAGAGTTGAGAGCAAAGGACATCATTAATGTACACTTAGAATAAAGAAGATTGCGGTTACAGTTTCAGAACTATACAGTTTCCTTGACCATTGAAGTGTAAGTCATAGGGTTAGAGCATTACTTGGATTGGATTACTCTTTATAGCAGAATGTAATCCCTTGTTTATGAATTAGAGAGCACTCAAAGAACTTTAAGACCACATTTTAGGAAAGGCTTAAGGCAGAGTATAAATAGTTAAATTATGGTACAGTGCTGAATTCATCTGTATTTTGTATATAAACTGTCAGTTTATGAGCAAAATGCTGTTTTGGGTTACTTGGGTGCACTGATATATTTACTGCTTTCTGTCTTCAATAGGAATGGTATGAAATAATGTGGGGGGCATCCCCTTGCAAAGGTTACTTAGAAGAGAACATTTAATTCCCAGTCTGTTTAATACCACCTGCTGAGGTCATGCTTGAGATTGGTAACTAGGCTAATACACTGTACAGTGTATTGTGTACATTTTCCTTTATTTCCTTTCCTTAAAGTGCTTGGCTGATCGTAAAGGGTAGTAGTGCAATTAAAAGCAGGAATTACGTGTGCTGTGCTAATGCTACAGAAATGATATCCAGTGCACTGGGCCCATTTACCTGATGAAAGGCCAGATTATACATAATTGAAATGTAAGGAATCATAACTGCTGTTAATGATCACCCTGTGATATATGTGCTTTGTGCAATTAAACATCTCAAATGATTTTGTTTTTGCTGTAAAGCCTCTTGGTCTCCATCTCTCTAGATACACTTTTGCCAGCCTAGGATTTTTTTACACATATTGGTAGCAGTACCCTATGGAGTATTTATTACAATTTGGAGAGGCCTGGAGGAGTCTCACTATCTATGAAGAGACCTGGAGTGGTTTTCAGCTTTTTAATAAATAGCACATTATATAACATTTATGGGACTGATCGCAAAACCCAACCAGGTGTAGTTTTTTTGTGTTGTTATCCTGTATAGATCATGTGGAGGCCTGCTGGGAGAAGAACAGGAGGGCTGCTGCTTAGCCCAGAAGGCAGGAACACTGTGTAGAAAAATATCTTGTTGGGGTCTCGTTGGATCCAGGGGCAAGAAAAGATAAAACGTAACGCTTAATGGTATCCACCAGTGGTTGTAGTGATTTGCCCATACACTGATACACAATACGTTTAAGAGGAGCAGGTGCTGCCTTAGTCATGTACTTTACTTTGTTTAGATGGATGGGTAAATACCCCAGGTCTCGTCCACCTTGGCAAATGCTGCAGCTGCGCAGAAAATTGGCATCAATTGGCAGTAGAGTGGGGGAGACATCAGCTAGAGGAAGGTATGGCTGCTATATTGTTGACCATCTTGCAAGATGCCACCTGAGGTAACGAGAGCCGGGGTATTTAACCATCCATCTAGACAAGGTAAAGTACCTGACTAAGGGGTCATTGGACCATCGAGCCAGATATTTTTTGACATGCTTTAAAGATTGGTGAAGCACTCTAAAATGTGTAGTGCTTTTCCAAATCCTAATATATTACCCCCATCCCCTGGGCTTTCTTTATTTAGATTTATGTGAAAGATCACAATTATAATTTATATAGTGCCAACATTTTCTGTTGCACTGTACAATGATAGCCTAGTGGTAAGAAGCAATCTTGTGGCCAGAGGATTGCAGGTTCGATTCACAGCTGGGACATGACTCAAATGCTCTTGATCAAGGCACCTAATCCCCCAAATATATATGGTGCTGTAGTTTGGGCAGCCTACCACTCACTGCTTGTGTTTGTCTCACTGTAAGGATGGGTTAAATGGGAAGGAAAAAGATTGCCATACAATGACAAAAACGTGATGTGGGTGACTAGCAACCCACTAATGGAGACGACCCTCCCAAATTGTGAGAAATCCTGGGGACAAAAGAGAGAAGAAAAAAAAAAAAAAAAAAAAAAAAGGAAGGTTAGGTCAATGGGCTACTGATGAAAGGGAGTTCCCTGCACATCAGAAGCACACTTGCAGCAATTGGAGGCTGGTGCGGGGAGCGGGCCCCAATACTAAAGCTAATACACTGGTTTGGGGTGGGGATTAACTGGGCTTCCCCTAGTTAGGTTTCCTTGAAAACCCAGGGCTCCACATCCTATGACCTCGCCCATGGAATTATTAAGATATTATATTAAAAACAAGTTCATTTTATTAGTACATATACATATAAAAACACAATGGTTGATAACCACATCACAACTACTTGTATACAAGATAATGCCTGTTTTTTCAACTGGTTAGCCAGGCAACCAGTATAACAATTTTACAAGATATTCCAACACAAATGTAAAAAATGTTGCTTGCGTGCCCCCTTTTGAGACACGCAAGCAACATTTTTTACATTTGTGTTGGAATATCTTGTAAAATTGTTATACTGGTTGCCTGGCTATCCAGTTGAAAAAACAGGCATTATCTTGTATACAAGTAGTTGTGATGTGGTTATCAACCATTGTGTTTTTATATGTATATGTACTAATAAAATGAACTTGTTTTTAATATTGCCATACAATGGCCAAAGGTAGAGATTACTGACACCTTGAAGACACTTTTATATTTCAATGGTTAAAATTAAACCTTGGTTGAAAAATTACTTTAGATCCTCTTAAAAGCTAATTTGTGAAGCTGAAACTGTTTTCTATATTCCCCACATTTTCAGTTCTCTCCCCAATATGGAATAGCCCCCCCCCCAAAAAGGTTTCCTTACACTAGCCCTGATAAATCTGCACCAGTTACAAAGGATGCAGGCAACTTCATAGCATCATCTTCTGTACATTTTTTTTCAGTTAACCAGTAGTTATCTCCTAGATAAAAGTGCAGGAAGATATTATTTTAATTAATCATCTACAGTAGAAATGTCTTGCCTATTTTTTAGTAAGTAGCTTCACACTATATTATTAATGGTTGAATCAATAAGCTCTAATAAAACATTCCGAATAATGGTTTTAAAGAATGCTGGGCAACAGAAAGTTTGCAGAATGTTCAAAGTTACAAATGCAATTCTGTATGAATAATTCCCCACTGCACACAAGATCTCAGCACTTGGTGAAGGCGGATTTTAATGTATTCTAACACCTGATGATCACATGCAGAAAAACAATGCTTTATCTGGATGCTAAATTGCATATATGTATAACATGTATAGCATAAAAATGTGTATGTGGATGCGAAATGGCATATATGTATAACATGTATAACATACAAATGTGCGTTTATTGAAACTAAATGTTTGCTAAAGCAGGGGCTAAGTTCATAATGCCTGGTGTAATAGGGACTTTTCCTTTTGGTAAGTGGGGTGTAGTATATTAAACCAATGGCGTTTTGGTATTTGCGTTCTTATGAAATTCTTTCCTGTCACCATGGCTGAAAACATGAAGAACACCTTACTATAGAACCATGGGTTTCACTGGGACAAATTTAGAGTTTTCCTAACCCTGTTACAAATATTTTTTTTCTCGACCTTTACCTTTATCGTGCTGTGATTCCAGCACAAGGCAGGAGAGGTTGTGGTGGGTGCACAGAAAGCAATAAAACCTGGATGAACATTTCCTATAACTTTCCCTCTTTTCTTGGTAATATGACTGAAGATAAAAACAACTACTAACTACTGGACCACAGGTGTCATTTGGATATATTTAGGTTAGTCCACTTGCAGGTCAGCAGTAACATAATGGCACAAGGCTTTCCTGCTTACCTGCTGCAGCTTCCTTGGTGTATTTTGCAATCCCATAGCCTAGGTATCTGACACCAAATCCAAATTCATGTCCCCACAGGTGTACTATGGAGTTCGATGCAAAGCTGTGTCACATACAGGGAATTATGAGAACTACTGGTATGATTTTATACCCTACACCCCCCCCTTAAAGCTTATAACTGGTATGACAGGAGATAACAGGGCCCTCCAGACTGTGATTGATGCTGTGAAAGTGGGTGTAGGGATACCTTGTAGTCTGTGAGGACCAAGGTGGACTTTCCCTTAAAATTTTACCCAACCATTTTATGAAGCTTTTAGTCCTCTCCTAACTGCCATCAAGCACATTTCATCTGTTTACATTCTCCACCATTGACTTGAAGTGAAGATGGCCTTTAAGCTCCAAAACTGGAGTTGGAAATTTATGATCTAATATCTATGCTGCAATAATATTCAACACTTTTTCTTTATTCTGCAGTGTTTTGCAGTTTTTAGGAACTTAATTGCATTGAACAATACATTTTACAATCGGTGTGTCTCAGATATACTGTGTTAACATTCCATTATCATGGAATACCTAATAAAGCTTGGTCAAATTTTTAAATCTACACTTTTCAGTTCGTAATTTTACAGCTGTTTAAGACATCTTTGCCAGATGTTAGATTAAGAGATGCCAGCAAACTTTTCAGCAGCTGCTGGCAAGTATAGGAGATTAAGAAGTAAAATATGTGATAGCATTATTTATGCTATACTTAATACATTCAACACGTCATCCTGAAATGTTATAAAATCCAAGCACACATACGTAGGTTCAAAAAAGCCTCTGTTTTGACGCCGTGGATGTTGGACAAGTTAGAAAAAGTTTATAAACCTAGACAGGTGTATTTGGACATTTAAACGCCAGTCCTTTTTTCAGAACCCACTCCTAATATTTGAAGAATAAATAAGAAAAAATCAGACCAATAGTTGTGGCTAAATTAGCGCACAATGTGGGTAAAACACTTTGTACAAACACATATATCTGTGCTATAAAGATAATAAAGGAAAGTTCGAGTACACCAGTTAATAGCTTCCAAGCTTGTGAAGGTGTACAGTTGGGGGCGCTTGGTACCGTAGGTAGAGGACACAAACTGTGGAGCCTTGTGTGTATGTCTAGCAATTCCTATAGGCTGCCCCCAGTCACAGGAAATACATAAGTGCTAATTTATTTTGCAAAAAAAGTTTTTCTTTTAAAAAACGCAATGCAAATGCAACGCAAACGCATTTCTAACGCATAAAAAGCACAGTGTTGGTTTTGATACAATGCCCCTCTGGCATATTTACAAAACGCTCGCTCTTAACGCAATGGAGAGGTGTGAACAGAGGCTAAAAGGAACAGGCCCTTATTTAACAAGGCATAGCGCCAGGTAGCGAATGGTGAGCGGCCGGTAATGATGGGCACTGCCACGAGAATGCCGGCTCCCCTCCGCAATCACACATTTATCAAGCCGATCCTGCTTAGCAACTGACAGAGCGCCAGATAGCGAATCATTCATCATTATTCCAGCCTCAGCCCACAGCGACCTTGAACAGCGACAGGTATGACCTCTCGCTACCTGGCGCTCTCCAATGCATTTCAATGGAGCAATCTTTAAATATTCATAATTAATTGCTATTAATTTTTTTTTTTTTTTTTTTTTTAAATGTCAAAAATTCTGTGACCACTTCTGCAATGTTAGATATTTTTTTTAAGGTAAAACAAAAAAAAAAGTTTTTCATATTACAAAATGTTTTGAAAAACTTGTTTTTTTTTTTTTTTTCCAAAAATATGGTTGTTTGGGGATTAAAAAACTACTTTTAACCCATCGCCGCCAGCGCTCTGGGGTTTAAACAAGCATTTCACAGCGCGAGAATTTTTTGAGCATGATTTGTTAATGAATATGCTGGGAGCCGTTCGCTATGGCCATTCGCTGTCATGCGCTCCCATACAGCGCGGAACCTGTCAAACAGCGACTCCTAACCCCGTATTCAACATTACCGCACACCGACTGAGTCGCTGTCAACAGCCGAACAACGGCCAAGCACAGCGAATACTAGCGGGCGCTGTGAAAATACCACTACTGTCGCTCATCTGTCGCTACCTGGCGCTATTAATGAATCGGCCTCCCAATGTCCCAAATCTGAATTCAGGTGGTGGGTGTGGGAAGCAGCTGCAGGAGTATTGGACTAAAGATGCACTTTAATATAAAGCAATTTTTTTTTTTTTTTTGCTGACAGGTTCAGCCCAACTCCGCATGCCTCATCTGATGCTGTGTGCTGCAGCACATATTTCACATGGCAAGTGCTCACATTTCACTGAATAGTGTTCGTTTTCAGCAACACTACATAGTATTTGTTCAAAGTGATATTGTCATAAAAATATATATCTTTTTTCATCTACATGCCTGAATGCTGTTTTAAATCAGCTAAAAAATTGCGCACACGTTCACTTTGATTCTGATTGAAGTTCATACTGTATATATGATAATGTCTAAGCTGTAATGGAGGACACTTCATCCTTTATTAGCTTATGAATTCATTCCTCCAAAAGCTTTCTTTTAAACTATTTTGCTTTGTGACAAGTCAAATATACTTGTCCTGGGGCTGCTTGGTAATGAATCAGATACATGGCGAGCTATACAGCAGCCCAAACAGTGTATTATGCTAGTATTGCATACCTCCCCCTGGTAACAATTTAATCCAGTGACAAAACTAGCAAATATACTTGTCATATAGTTACCATATAGCAACAGATCTGGTTGTGCATGGATTCCTAGCACCCAGGGGCAGAACTAAAGTGTAGGGGGAGTGGCCACACCGGAACCCATAAGGTCTGGGGGGGGGGGGGGCTTGTCAGGGCTCCTCCACCTTATTTATCAGATTTGTGCTGTCATGGTGTGTACAGGAAAAATAAATAAGTAAAAAAGCTTGGCTCCTCAGGAATCCAGTGCTGTTCCCCCAGCATTTGGGTCCTGGGCGCAGCCAATTTGGATCCGCTGCTCAGAGTAAGAGCGCATACACAGTGCAGGGGATGCCATTTGTGCCCTCTCTGTGAGCTGCCACCCAAAGCGCCATTGACAGGACTGGATCTGTGTGAGGCAAGGTGTTTTTTTTTCTAGTATCCTCCCCCCCCCCCCGTCCTGTCCTCAGCACTAGATGAGATGCAGGGGGTAAAGAATGCCGGAACATTTAATTTTTATGAAATCAAGATTCATTGCCATTATGAAGGTGGGGCTAAATAGGTGATTGGCGGAAGGAGTGAGGGAGGGCTTCCTGTGTGCTGTGCAATAAAACTTAAGTGGACCTATATGACTAGGCAGAGTCCTGGTCCACAGAGAGACATGAATTACCTAATCTGCTCCCTCTCTCTTTTAATAAATCCTGCATAAGAGAGATGCTTACCTTTTCCTAGCAACTGACAGTGACCAGAAACAGCTGTCAACTTTCTCTTCCTCAACAGCTGACAACTTCCTTTCCCCCATTATATACAACCCCATGCCTGGTGTTGCACTTCCTATATATCTTTAACTGGAGGGAAAGCCAAATTCTGCTTTAAATGCAATATTTTTGCTGCTGTTGTTAACTGAATACTCTTTGGTGTTTGCAACCTACTTTTGATGTATTAATGTGTTTTACATATATGAAAATCTAAAAATATTCCTAAAATGTAAAAATCAGAACACACATTTTTAACGTTTTTAAAGTAATAGCCTAGCCATAACGAAAGATTTGTGGGTCAGCACACCTCACGTATTTTGCCGAGTCTCCTCACTCTTTTAAGGTAGAAAGTAGGGCATCCTTTTGAACGGGGCACACACTGAGTTTGTAGTCGGGTCAAAGTAGGAAATATTTGGTTAAAATACATTTTCCATTTGGATTGAGCAGTTTCCACATTTGGATTGAGCAGTTGGACTTTCAAGAACAGATTAGCTCATGCCCCAATCTGACGTTAATCTTGTTAATTCTCAATTTCACTTCCATTTTCAATGAAGCAGCCTTTTAACTTTGACGTCCTGGTTGTGTGACCCCATTGTTCAGCCACAATGTACCACAGAAAACCCTCTATGCCTTGCTAAGATTTTCTTTGGCTTTAGGGATTTTCTGCTCTGTTGTCCTGTCATTGAGCTAAGTATCTCTGATTATTTTGTCACCGGTGTACATTTTGTAGAGACACTTGGAAACTATTTTGTCGATGTGTATAACAGGACATTTGGGTTGATTCAAAGAAACATGTAACAGCTTGGATTTGGGTCACGATCATCCTATTTTTCACGTCCGCTCGTGCGTTCGTATGAACTTGCGAGTGATTCTATAAGCAAATACGTTTCTATCCTAAAATTTACGTCCGTTCGTATGGCAGGTCGGGAATCAGACCTATGTCAGTTTCCATCCTGAATTTTCCGTTTCATTTCTCAGGTTGCAACATTGGTTTTGCCCTTTTTCCTTTTTTGTCTGGACGTAAATCCTTCTGATCTTGCGGCTGCGCACTACAAACTTAGCTCATTAAAGTGCATTCTAAATATTTGGTCTTATTTTTCTTTATTTCATTCATTTTGTAGAAACCAACCATTAATGAATGCATTTGCATAATAAAATCTTACTTTGTTTAATTTTTAGTTAACTTGCATTTTTTACTTGTTGATTTAATTTTAATATTTTGGCTTCAAATGGTACAACTTAAATTTTTTGTGTGTGGTTACCCACACCCTCTACATACAGATTGCTCTCAAATATTAAAAAACACCCAGCAACTTCTGCATGTTATGAGTCTAGAAACAGCCAAGATGGCGACTCAGGTATTCTCGGGCAGCCTGCAAACAGAAAGGGCCTTGTGACTGTCCGTGCCCCCAGCTCTGGGGGCAAAATACAGCAGTAACCCACATCCTGCACTTTATCCCGCTCTCCTCTCCTCAGTAAGTGTGATGCATCTGACCAAAGATGTGCTTAAATAATTAAACAAAGCAAAGGTAAACAACTACACCAATAAATGCTATCTAAAAATATTATTCTAGTACATCAATTTTAAAATAAATAACAAAGGACATAAGTTTCTTTAATTAACGCAAATATATTGCAAAATAAAGGTTTACATGCAAAGGACTAATTAAGGTCCACATTAAAATGATTTTATAAGGCATACATGAAATGTATTAAATCAGGCATGCATTGCCATACAATTAATGGCCTCGGCCATGCTGATACATGCAGTTCATTGGAGCACAAGACGCGCAGACTCCTCCACATAGCCAAAAAACCTGTTCACGAACAGCAATCCGGCTGCTAAAAGGTGTCGGCTGTGGCTTTCTTTTAAAACGCGTTTAGAGGTTTCTCTGAATCACACCTAAACACATCCAATTATCCTAAGTTTTACATTTTGATCGTAAGTTTTAGGATTTGATCCTAAGTTTTACGTTTTGATCCTAAAATTTAGGAACGAACTTCCGCTGATCGTAAGAGCATATACGCATTCGTACGTAGGCTCGTGCGAGTCGGAAATGGCCAAAAAAACAGGAAAAAATGACTAACACCCACCCAAACTTACGATTTTCGATACGAAATCAATTACATTTTCCTCTTTGAATCGAGGGGATTGTGTTATTGGTGTGTATAAAAAGATAACAATGTTAATGCATCTAGATAGTACATCATAATACAATTCAGCTGCTGAAAATTAACTGTGTTGAAAAACATACTGTCTATTCTCAGGGTTGATGTAATTTTACATATGGTTGTCCCTTACCTGTTATAGTTAACCTCTCCAGATTTGCTACTTGGTGAGCCCAAAAATGTGTTATCAATAGGTTCCCTCTACCTAAAGTTGTCAAGTTGCACACATTTATATTTTGACATTAAATGCTTGCACACAATCTGGTAAACAGCTTCTTCAAGTGGTCCCAAACCCCATTTGACTATTCTCTGCTAGGGATGGCTGTGGCATCCTAAATCACCCTTCCAAAATTAGTGAGAAAACCTTTTCCTCATCGAGCTTTATCCAACAGCAGCGCAACTTTACCAATGGGTGTGCATGCACTATTGCATTGTAAAGCCATTTCTGGTCACCCATCGGACAAAGCTTCATGAGAAAAAGGTAGGTATCTTTTTCTTTTGTAGCTTGTTGCAACTGAAGGTTGTGATTTCTGCAAATAGACCAGTCACTTATGCTGACTGTGCTTAAAGTCCTTGTTCAAGCACACACCAACTTCCTCCCACCTTATCCTTCTTGGGAACAGTGTAAAATGAGACAGTTCAAAGCATCTCAAGATATCAGATTATATGTTAATACCTTATATGTTCTAAGCGAAGCCAATTCCTTCCCTTCAATTTCTGTGTAATGGCTGAGCTGGGAAGGGCTTGTCATTACACCGCTTTATTAGTCATGAGCATGCGCTGTTGTGGTCAGAGATGGCTGTAGGACACTTTGGCTTGGTGTGCTGACTTGTGCAGAGGGTTCCAAGAGACAAAGTAGCTGTGATCACTTTTTATCATGACCTGGAGAAATGGAACTGAAACTAGGGTAATCTATAGAGACCTGCTACTGATTTTACCCTGTGATTAAAGAAATTGAGGAAAGGCATTTTAACCAATTATAGGGTGACCTGCTTGCTGCATTATTATTGTTGCCATTGCCTGGACTGTCTCATTAAAATATTTTAGTCGAGCATTAAACCGGACCTTCAGCGTGATTTAATGAAAAGCCCAAACTCTTAAAAAACGGGTCCCCAGCATCTAAAATTAATATATTTTACGTTTTTAGTCACTAACTTATTATTCTTTCCCCCACTGGGCTGCAACTCTGTTCAGGAATTTAGGATACGGGTGCCGCCATCTTGACTCAGAAGCATCACACTTACTGAGGAGAGGAGAGTGGGATAAGGTACATGGGGGCGGGATATAGCTGTGCTTTGCTCAGACAGAGCAGAGCTGGGGTCAGGCAAAGGTCAGCAGTCCCAGAATGCAGAGCAGCACAGTCAGGAGGCACTTCCTGTTTGCAGGCTGCCTGATAAGATGGCGGCTTCCATAAGCCGCCATCTTGGATGTTTAAAGGCTCATAACATGCAGTAGATGCAGGTAGGATGATTTTTAAAGTGGACAATCTGTATGTACAGGGTGTGGGAAACATATAAGATAGACTCTTATTCAGAGTGAAGGTCCGCTTTAAGTACTAATGTGCAAAAATGCACAAGTGGCCTCTTTTCTATTATTCAACTTGTGTCAGTTAGTTTTGTCAAAACTATGAGTTGGAATAGGTATGAGTGCAGCATAATATAATTAACAATCCAGTAATTAATTGTAACCTAAACGTGTACGTGTTTATGTTTTTAATACTGTAAGTGCCACAAATCACTGTCAACCTAAAAATAGGGTACATCGCAGGTACTCAAATCATCAACGAATCCTACCATGTGTAAAATGGTATTTATTAAAAATGTAAGATTGCCAAAATGAAAAAAATATGCCATGGATAAAGCTGGTTGTCAACCTTTTTTTTTTTTTGGAGGGGGATCGCTAGTATGTCTGTGTTTTACTTATAAATATATTATATATATAAAATGCATAGTAATGCTAATTGCATTGTTATGCATTTTAACACTTGTTAGGAGCCCTTGGAGTGGCATTAACAATAGAAAACCACATGTAACACTGCAGTTGGAATATGTGCAACAAGACTATCTCATGTGTCAGTGCTGTCAGTCACCTCTGCACAAACAAAAAATGGCAGATCAAAGCACCCAGGTAAAGCAGATGAAAGCAGGAGGCAAAACACACATTATAAAACGTGTTAAAAGAAGGCTCTGAAATATTGGCAGCCCATAGTATAAAGTACTTTATGGAGATGCAGCAGTGAGTGAAAGTGGCTGGTACATCCTGGACCACATTTCCTGGTCCAGAAAGTGAAATTGAGCAGAGCCCCACTTTAATATTTGGGAATGTATCAGCCCAGATGATGTACCAGTGAAAGTAAGACCCAGGTGTGGGGTTTACATTCCTGGCCATTATCACCTATTAGCCAATCTTCACCCCCTCTGTCACTTTTACAGATAGGGACCTCTAGATTATCTAAAGCTGCAAGGATCACTGCAGACCTAATAGCATAACGATACCTTACCTTAAATTATGTTGAGTTGCTAACATTACCTATACTTAATTATCAAGTAACTTTATTGAACCATGTTAATAAACTACAGATACATAATAAAGTCCAACTTATATTTAGCTGCACGATGCATGTTACAAAATAGTCGACACTATTAGGGAATTAAAATACTTTAATCAGACAGAAAAAAAAAGTCTTTGGCCACTTGATTAGGGCTGATTTCCACCATCTGCTCATACTTACTAAGGATCTAGCCCTGACTGAACACTAATTTGTGCACTTCCTAGAAATTGAAATCTCTCAGCAAGCAAATTAACAAGAGAAGGGATTCAGCAATAATGGAACTCCTCAGCTTTTGTTTCTCTCTGACAGATGGACAGGGTGCGCTCAAATTGAATTCAGCTTAATTGCATTGTGCCATTTAAAATTTTATCTGCTCCACAGATTTTGTTTACAGGTTTTAAGATTTCAAACCTTTGGAAGTTTTTTTTTTTACTTGAACTATTGCTGAAAGAAAGATGAATTCAACATAATAAAAAATTATCCAAGTTATCAAAGGGGTATTTTTTTTATTTGTTATGGGAAAATAAGTCATGTATTAATCATTAGTGAAATATTTCTATATAAAAAGGCATAAATGTTATCCTAACCCACATCCATATGCTTTTAAAAAAGTGTTTTGTATGGTTGCTCAAATGTAATATTTGGGTTTTCTATGGCTTTTTACTGTCATCTAACAAGACAAATCTTTTTAAAGCACTGAAATGATGGAATCATTATAAGAGCAAAGGGCATGACTATGGAGCAGAAGTTAAGCACCAGAGGCCTCTGTTGACACACTGCCATGGGCTGGTATTATCTGAAAGGCTTTCACACATACATATAAAACACCCCAACCTCCCGTGTGAATAGGCAGCGGGCAAAGAGGCCACACAGAGCATGTAGCTAATATGCACTGAGTACCTCCCTAGATGTTAGGATGGCTACTGCATAGCATTTGACAGCCATGGCATGTGTTTCTTCCGAGTAGCTCAAGCCAAGCAGCCCCCTCATCCATGTTGTTTTATATTTAGCAAATACAATCAGATTGTATAGCTAGAAGCTGCAGGTGCCTCTGTTTTTATTGCTAAAAATTAATTGATCTGGATCTCATCTGTGTGCTCTTGGCTAATAATGTGATTGGGTGGATATTGATATCTCCAACTGTTTGGGTGCCCCTGTCACCTGGTACAAAGAGAGCACACCAAGGGGAAATGCATCAAACAGATGCTGCTCAGGAGCAAAGAAATGGTGAGCATATGATTTCTTTTTTTGTGAGTGGATAGTTAATTTTGCCAAATATGGGTTAAATGTAGACAATCAGTTTTGACACAGACTGAACAGCCCTAGAAAGAAGGAAAATAAGAGCCTGTGTATAGTTTGATGTTGACAATGTACTTTGTTTCCCAGGACTTTTCTTTTAAATAAAACATACAACTATAGTAATGAATTTAGGGCATTGTCCAGGCAATAAAAACAAAACAAAAAAAACACCAGGTATATTCCAGCAACATCGGCCCTTGACCCCACCTCTGTTATGGACACACACCCCCACCATCAGGCACATTAATGCAGCTATTCCTGCTCTATTCACTGCAATGGAGGTGCCCAGGTGCACCCCCCCCCATTGCATAGACTAGAGGAAGCATGGCCATACCACTGTGACTGCTGACGGGGAAGGGGGCATGTGTCCACCACAAAGGCAGGGTCTGTGGCCAATGCCACAGGATTGGATCTAATACATCTACGCTTGCAGTGTGCATATGTGCATATTGCAGTGTGGTGTTCTGGTCAGGTCTACTTTATTATATCTAATGGTTTATATCAAGAGTTCCCATTTATTCTTAGTATACAGTACGTCCTGCTCCAAAGGTAATACTTACAATTGGGTTATCCTCCGCCAGATGGCGCTGTACTGCAGAGACATAGAAAACAGGCTCCTCCCGCCCCTCAAATACCCGGGGACCTCCCACAAATCCCCAGAATTTCTCTGCAGTGCCACTGCGAAGGACAAGAATATGGCTCTCTCTTCTCGCAGGTGAGCGGGGCTATTGGCTGCGCTGGTCGGGTGACAGTAGGCAGCACCATGAGTGCTTAAGGAGCGCTCCTCCACCGCAGTCCCCCACCAAAGGGTAGGCGGTATAGGCTTATGGTGAGCCTCTATGGGATGCCCCTCCCGCACTATTGCCCCATGCCCTGTATATCGGTGGGTCCTATATAGATGGGCCACCGTCCTCCCTCATTCTCCCTGTAGTCTTCAGGGGGGAAAAAGGGGGGGTGTGTGTACGTGTGTAACATTATATGTGTTTGTGTGCCTTTGACTTTATTTATGCTGTGTCAGCCGCCGCGCTGACTTGCTTTTTCTTTATTATTGTCATTACCGTCGCCGCCGCGCGCACTCTTTTTTCATATTGTTCCACGCTTGGCGGCGGCATTACCTCAGGCGCTCTTGCGCCGTCATTGGCTGCTTGTCTGGTTGGCTTCACGCTCTTCGGGGGGGCGGTCCTTAAGTGCCCTCGCGGGCGACTTTATTATCATGTTATATTGAATGTCTGCTTACGGCCCATTTTCATTGTGTCTTTCAGACGGGCGAATCCTTTGGCTTCTCCCGGCCCTCTGTTAATTTTAACTTGTACGGCCTTGTGTAATTACTCCCACTTCCCTAGCGGGTTATTGGGGCATCCAGGGTTGCTTTATAGCATTAATCCCTACTGGCATATTGTGCCTTGTAATCACCATATGGAGGCATCTCAGGATAATGTGACCGGGGTTCCTTCGGGGCAAGCCCGGCTGTGTGTAGCTTGTGGGTTCTCACCTATTTGCGGTGACAATGCACGGGTCTGTGTACCTTGCGCCCAACAGGTGCTAGCGCCGCAATCTGGCCTTCCTGTGGCTGGGCCTGCACC
Organism: Gastrophryne carolinensis; assembly: GCA_027917425.1. Classification (NCBI taxonomy): domain Eukaryota; kingdom Metazoa; phylum Chordata; class Amphibia; order Anura; family Microhylidae; genus Gastrophryne; species Gastrophryne carolinensis. The sequence goes on from CM051236.1 coordinate 130,467,618, forward strand.
TCGTTTCACTTCACCTACTCCCCCAAGCCTGAGTCTCACTCCCCATGACTTGAATACAAGTGGGGACTCTCAGCCTGATGTGTCTGCTAGACTGGCTAGCGTCGAGAAGTTAATTGCTAATACCCTGGTGCGTAAGGCCACTGCAAAAAAGCGGCACTTAACACCTGATGTCACTCTTTTCCCTATGGAAACTGATGAGTTTTTGCATTTATGTGGCTATACCCCCTCGGGCGAAGGGGAGCGGTTCTCCGATTCGGGGTCATCTGATGAGAGACCCAGTGGTCATGACGATTCTGGCTCTGACCCCGGGGCCCCAGATGATACTGACAGATTGCTGGCCCAGATTTTGGAGGTTCTGTCCATCTCTCCCCCTGCTGCGGCTCCTAGGCAAAAGGGGGAGCTTTTTCGTACTGCTAGATCACGTTTGGAATTTCCCGAGCAAGCTCATTTCAATAATCTCGTGCTTAAGGAGTGGGAACGTCCTAGTAGACTTCCCGGCGTACCTAAAAGTTGAGACAAAAAGTATCCCTTTCCCGCTGATGTGGTTAAGTGTTGGTCATCCCCTCCCGAGGTGGATGCCCCTATTCTAGGGTTGTCTAACACCTCTGTCAGACCAACTGGGGTCCCATGCCTTTGCTATTGTGGGGACTGCGCTGCGCCTGGTCTGTGCCTCGGCCATTACATCCGTGGCTCTTAGGTCCCTGATCAGAAGTGTCCTTGATGGCGCCCCTGATGATTTGCCTCCTGATGTGTTTAATGCACTATCTAGCTGTGATGTCTTTGTAAATGTTGTCCTCTCTGCCTTGGATGACACCATTAGAATGTGTGCCAGAACTTCTGCCCTGGTGGTGGCTATACGCCGCTCGGTTTGGCTGCGCCAGTGGGCTGCTGTCAACGCTGACAAAAAAGCCCTCACTGGTTTTCCCTTCAAAGGACTACGCCTGTTTGGGGACCGTCTGGACTTTTTTGCTAAAGGAGGTAGGTTGCCCCAGCGCAGGCGGCTGTCTCGGCCCTTTTGGGGTCAGGGCTCCTTTTCACCCCCCTACCGTGGTGCTAGACAAGGGAGGGGGGTTTTCTTCACTGGGGCCCGAGGAGACTCCTGGGGTAGGAGCAGAGGACATGGTCGTCCTGGCTCCTCCTGGGGTTCTAAGCCCAAGTCCGCTCCCAAGCCCCCTCAGGCATGATGGGGCGCCCTCGCCCATCCGGGTGGGGGGACGGCTGCAGCACTTTGCTCATGTCTGGAGGCGTCATGTCTCAGACCGGTGGATTCAGGAGGTAGTGTAATAGTGGTAGGTAGAATAATACAATTCTGTGAGGTACTCACCTGTAGAGTTGGTATTATACGCATACAGCACGTCCTGCTCCACCCCACCCTGGTTTCACGTTGTTCTGGATCCCCTGTATGGTGGTTATTATCTTTGATATTATTGCCAGTCTCTTGGTGGTTGGATTTCTCCTGGCTTCTCCTTCTCACTGCTTTTCAATGCTGGGGATTTGTGGGAGGTCCCTCGATATATGTAGGGCCGGGAGGAGCATGTTATTACTACATCTGGAGCAGGACCTGCTGTATGCATATAATACCAATTCTACAGGTGAGTACCTCACAGAATTGTATTATTACAGCCCCTGCTTATAGTACCCCTCGAGATGCCGAGGACCGGCGCATTGATCTGTTGGCTTCCCACGCCTTTTCTTGTGCAGGGACGGCGCTGCGCCGGTCTGTGCCACAGCTATTACTGCAGTGGCCACTAGAACCCTCATCAGAAAGATGCTTGATCATCACTCTGAGGATCTCCCCTGGGAGGTGTTTAATGCACTCTCCAGTTGTGATGTATTTGTAAAATTTATTCTATTAGCGCTGGATGACACCATTAGAATGTGTGCAAGAACTTCTGCCCTTGTGGTGGCTATATGTCGCTTGGTCTGGCTGCGACAGTGGGGTGCTGATGATGCTATTAAAAAGACTCTTACTGGGCTTCCCTTTAGAGGGCAACGCCTATTTGGGGCCCGTCTGGACCTGTTTGATAAAAAGGGCAAACCACCCCAACGCAGACGGCCATCTCAGCCCCCTTGGGGCAGGGCACCCCTCCTCCCCGCCTACCTAGTGTTAAACAGGAACCAGGGGTGTCCTTCCTGACGTTTCGTGCAGACTCCTGCCCCATGAGCAGCAGACAACGCCCTGGCCCCTTCGGCGGGGCTAAGCCCAAATCTTCCACCAAACCCCCTCAAGCATGATGGGACGCTCTCGCCCGTCAGGGCGAGGGGATGGCTGCAGCACCTTGCTCTTATCAGGAGGCATCTCGCCTCTTTCTGGTGGATTCAGGAGGTAGTGTCCTCTGGATACCGGATCGAGTCTGCTGTGTGGCCTCTCCTAGGTTTATCAGGGTACTCCTGTTCCCTGCCTCTGTTCAGGTGTTGGTGCAGGCCTTGCAGGGCCTATGGGGTCTTGGGGTCACTTGCAGATTGCCCCTAACAGGCAGAGGCAGGGGGCGCTACACCGACCTTTTCCAAAGTCCCCCGAAAGGATGGGTCAGTCTGGTCCACACTGGATTCATACGTTTGCGGCAATTCACCAGTTACAGCAGTTCTGCATGGAAACTCTGGGTTGGGCCATCTGCGCCTTGCGCTCAAGGGGCTTCTCGCCGTCTGTGGAGCTCAAAAGAGGCTTCGGTTCACTTCCCTGTGTCCTCTGGACACCGAGGCTCTTCAGGTTCGTGTCGAAGGTCCAACACTGCTAATTTGTGGCCTTGTGATCTGGCCTCTCTTCAGCCCCCAGAGTGCCCACCAAGGTGCTGACGGGGGTGATGTCCTGATGAGACCAAGGGGCGTCCGCGCTATGACCTACCTGGCGTTCCTTTTCACTTTCCAGTCTCTACGTCAGGCTAAGTTGGTCTCTTGGCTGGTTGTGTCCACTGGGAGTCATTTGGATGGGTGTTCAATCACCCCATGTCCTCATTGTCCCCTTGATTGGTAGCCTCATTCCTAGGAATGAATCTGGATTCGGTTCAGGCGAGAATCTTCCTTCTTCAGCGATAAAGTGGACAATCTGGTGGCATGGGCTCAGTCCCTCATTGGTGTCCCCGTCCCTTTACCAGGCAGGGATACAGCTGGTGGGCCCGTTGGTGGCTTCCTTATGCTCAGTTCCACCTGGGCCCTTCTGCAACTTCTATTGTTAGTACAGGACAGGGATCCTGCATCCCTGGAGCAGGGTATGCGTGCCTTCCCCCCTGGTTCCTTCTTGGAGTGGATGAACTCAAGGAACCTGTCTGGGGGCAGTTTCCTTCTTGCCCCTTCCTGGAGACGGTCACCATGGATGCCAATCTATCAGGTTGAAGGGTTTTTTTTTCTTCTGAATCTCCCTGCGGTTTTTGGGGAGGTGGGGCCCTTAGAAGGTCCATACACCTTTTGAGGTTTGAAACAGTGAGCGTTCAGGTTGGTTCCTTTTCGCTTGCCTACTCCTCTTCAGGGCCTGCCCATCCGGGGGCGCTCGGTCTGTCTGGCGACAGTGGCCTACTTTAATCATCTGAGAGGGATCTGGAGCAGGAGGTTCCTCCAGGAAGTGTCTATGATCCTAACCTGGGTGGAGGACAATGTTTCCTGTATATCAGGGATATTCGCTCCAGTGGGGGTCCCTCTGCGACAGGATGTGCTAATCCCTGTGTCACCATGGGGTCCAACCAGTTGTGGATCCCTTTTTATTTTTTTTGTGTCCCGTCACTATCACAAGCTCTCGGCCCTTGTTTCCGTGTCCCCGGATCCTCTGGCCGTGGTCATGATGCCTTGGTATTGTCATGGCTGGACATTCTGTTCCTTATGCCTTTTCTCCATTCCCCTGCTAGGCAGGTTTTCTGAGCAAGTTTGCTCTGGAAGGGGGGACCAGCGATTCTGGTGGCCCCCGGGTGGCCTAGTAGAGTGTGGTTCGCAGACGTGGTATTGAGGGCGGTAGATTGTACGTTCTGCCTGGAGTGCCAGCTTTGCTCACTCAGGGCCCCTTTAAGTCACCCCAATCTACAGACTCTGGCCTAGACGGCCTGACTGCTGAAAGTTCCATCTTGATGGAGACGGGCTTATCTGTCTCGGTGATTGAGACTATGGGAAGACTAGGAGCGTGCTTCTTCTTCTTCTCCCATCTATTATAAGGTATGGTGTATCCATATTGATTGCTGTGAGTCTAGGTCTCTTCCCTGCCTGGCTTTCTCTGTTCCCGGGGTTCTAGAGTTATTACAGCATGAGTTGGAGTTGATTCTCCAACTCAGTACTCTGAGGGGTCAGGTTCTGCCCTGTCCGCCTTCCTTTAGAAGTCTTTGGCTCAGTTTTTCTTGGTTAAGACTTTCCTTTAGGGGGTTACTCATGTGCATTCTCCCTGGAATCCTATGGTCCCTGCTGGGATTGAATTGATTCTATCTGCCTTGCGGGATGTTCCCTTGGGTCCTATTTAGGATGCTGTCTTGCTGTTCTTACCCTCAAGGTTCTCCTTCTGGTGGGTGTTCTTCGGTCAGATGTGTGTCTGAGCGGGTGGCTCTGTCTATCTAGCCCCCATTTTTGAGATACACCAGGAGAAGGTGGTGTTCCGCTTTAAGCCGGACTTTTTACCTAAGGTGGTGTCTTATGTCATTGATTTAGGATATTGTTCTTCCTTCCGTGCCTTATTCCTAGCAACGCTGAGGAAAGGGTTCTGCATTCCTTGAACTGGTGTTGGAAGTTTTTTTCCTTGGTAGTCACTGGGTCCTTTAGGAGAACTGTTGCTCCTTGGGTCTACGACCACTCCTTCTTGATTGTGCCCGATCTCTTTTGATCTCGGGGGGTTAGGCGGTTTTGGCCTGGTCATTACTCGGATGGGATGTTCCTTCTGGTCCATGGAAAGGTTTTTGGCTTCTGCCACGTCTACTGTTAGCGATTGGATTGTCAGGCTGTCACTCAGGCCTGTTCCACTAAGGGGAAGAATCTTCCTTTTCGCTTGAATTCTTATTCTTCTCTTGCTTTTGGTGCCTCTTGGGCTTTTCAGCGCCAGGCTTCTGTTGAACTTGTTTGTTAGACCGCTACTTGGTCTTCTGTTCATACCTTTCAAAGTTTTACAAGGTTGTTGTTAGGGCCTTCAGCTCATGCTGTCTTGGCCGCAAGGCTATGCAGGTGACAGTGGTTTCAACTGTCTGCTGTTGCCTTTTTTGTTGGGGATCCCACCCTACCTTCTGGACACTGCTATTGGATGTCCCAAGTGTAAGTACTATATCTGGAGCAGGACGTACTGTATACTAAGAATAATACAATTCTGTGAAATACTCACCTGTAGAATTGATATTATTTGTATACAGTACGTCCTGCTCCACCCCACCCTGGTTTTTGCATTACTCTGGATCCCCTGTATGGTGATTGTTATCATTGTTATAGTTACCAGTCTTTTGGTGGTTGAATTCTCCCGGCTTCTTGTTCACTGCTTTTCAATGCTGGGGATTGGTGGGAGGTCCCCGGGTATTTGAGGGCCGGGAGGAGCCTGTTTTCTATTTCTCTGCAGTACAGCGCCATCTGGCGGAGGATAACCCATTTGTAAGTATTACCTTTGGAGCAGGACGTACTGTATACTCATAATATCAATTCTACAGGTGAGTAATCACAGAATTGTATTTTTTAAATTAAGTACCACTTGCTACTTTCTAACTATCTCAAGTGCCACCAGGTTGGTGCATATAGGCTTTCAGTATCCTATAATTGTTATAAAAATGCACCACCTTGGTGTAGTTTTGTATTTATGGAGCAAATCAGCAAAATATAGATGGCAGCAGATCAGGTTTGGGTGCAGATGCAGATGTGTACCACCTGGTAGTATCTTGCATACATTCAGTGATACACATACCACTGTTGGGGAAACATGTTTTTTAATTACCAATCAAGTGTTTCATAGTATATCTTGAAAATCGAGCAAGTTATGTTTGAATGTTTCATCCAAAGGAAATACATGTCTATAGCATTAGTCCAAAATACTGTATGTTCTAATGTAGAATCTGCTACTTATCCATCTTTCTTTTGTTTTAATCACATTTCAGTCTGAAGAGTGAAAAAATGTCTCTTTGCAACGCGCCGAAATAATGATTTACTTTGTGTTTATGATATTCTCTAATGTGTACAAATGTGAAAAAATGAACACTGTAGGGCCCATATCATTTATCTTAGCTACAAAATGATACAGATAGAGCTGAGTCTTCAACTTTTAAATTAAAACTGATAACCTTGGGCAATCAGGGGCTTTTATAAAAGGGATAAACTTTAGCTAGCCTCGGAACAGGTTGTGTCTCCATAATGCTTCTGGGACTAAAGAGATCAATTAAGTGTGTATAAACAAACAGTTGGAAAAAAGCTACTAAAACAACAGTGGAGGAGCCTCTCTATTGGGCTCCAGGGGCCTGGGGGAGAGAAGTTTCATTAACTGGATCTGAAGTCCTATGGCCTTCTATAAACAGGCATTAATTAAAGAATGTAAAAAATAAAGTTTCAGACCTTGCAATATGTTAATGATCATATGATTCAGGGCCTGGGAAGGAGAGGTGCAGCAGAGGTCATAAAATAAGCATGAAGCATTTAATATGAGTGCTTGGCAGGGATTTCTGCAAATTAGTTGGTTATTTGCTGGTCCAAAGCAAATTAAGGTGATTTTGCTTCACTAGCTAATTTTTTATATGCATGCTTGGCAAAATGTTGTTCACAAATGGATGAAGGTTATTGTTAATGGCTTAATGAGAAATATTAACATATTTAAATATTACAGCATACCCTGACACACAATAATATCATTGTTGGTTTAGCAATGCGTCTGTCAGGTAAATAACATTTAGGTTGAGGCTAGTTTCAGTTGAGCAATTTTATGTTTAAAATTATATTTGAATAACAGGTTACAGTAGATATTGTGGTTTACCAGACAGCTTGGCTAAATTGAAGCACACTTTTCCTTGGTAGCACCCACTGCCTTTGAAAAGGAATATAGCTATATCTGTGTTTTTTTAGGCACTCATATAATACAAAAATGTATTATATATTTAATACTGCAAACACACAGCACCTGCACGGACCCTGTAAAAAGGGGAAACAGGCATACATCGTCTGTTGCAATCCTCAGTTTTTTTGGGGGGGGGGTGGCTGCATATTTTCAATGGGAACACTTGAATGACATGACACAGGTTTTACATGGCCCAAATTGCAAGTTTTCAGCGCAACGCAAAAGTGCAAAATGCATGCAAAAACTATTCCAAATAGCCCAGGGATTCCATGGCACGTGCATCAGGCCAAAAAATGGCCAAGAAATCTATGGGATAAGGCCACACAGTGCATGGTGGGCCAGTGCTGTTGATAGATGGGACACTACCTGGCACTATTAGAGGTGCTCTGTTTTTTTTACTTCATAAATACAGCTTTTGCACTGGGATCTCACTAGTGCTTCTTAAATTAACCATATAATCAAACCTTGTAAACCTTGTACAGCACTACAGTTGATATATAAATCAACATTAATAATAATAATCTTTATTTTTATAGTGGCAATATATTCCGCAGCGATTTATAAGAATAACAGTCTGTTAAAGTATTTCTTTAAAATGTCTTTTTAAATTGATAAATGGTACATGGTCAATTTAAGTAATGAAATTGTATGAGCAAAAAAGTTAGATATTGACGTCAGTTGATGTCAGTGTGTGTCAGCTTTTAGTGTTGCCAGCAGGCCATTGGCATATAGAGCTCTCCGGGAGGATTATTCCTAATGTACTGCTGAATCAGACAGTAATTCAGGCCTACAATGTTTTCTGTGGAAGTGATCTCTATTAATGTCTTGTCAGAAGACAAAACTCTTGCCAGGGATGAGTTGTATTGCAGACAGGATAAAGAAAGCAAGCTTGTATGACAATGCTCTGCAACAGCAATTTTAGATGGACAAATTACAGTTGAGAAAATCTCATGACTCGGTAAAATGAGCAATGATGACATCTGTGGATGCAGGTCTGTTCATATCTTTGTACAGCCTTTAGGGAAATAAATATATCTGAACATTCGGTAAAGTGAAGCTCATTCAATAAATCAACCTGACACAATAACACTTCTGGCACATGATCCTTACTTCTTTCTCAGCACCACCTTCCCCTCTGTGTGCCTGTTCCACCAAATGGTCTCTCCCCACAGGCTTGTATATCAAATCAGCGCACAAATATACAGTTGAAATTTATAGGGATTTGCTTTTGCTCTACACAAAACATGACACAAAGCGATCTTATCTGGTGCTACAGGTGGAACACAAATATAACCAGTGACTTTAACATTGGTAATTTACTATGTAATCGCTTCCTTGCTTTCACAAGGCAAACAAAGAGGAAACTGTGTTGAAACTTAATTTCCTTCTTTAAAGGGTACCTTTCATCATAAAGTAATTTATTGTGCTCTGTGCACAATTCAGTATTTCTGTTTATATTCATTAGCTAGTGTATTAGGGAAAACTGGAAACTGGTAGAAAAAATAGCTGAGCTGCTAAATGCAATGTTTTTCTATGTACTATGTTAAATCAATGTGTGTAAGTGCTTATATATATCTAAAGCTTGACTATGTTTTTTGCTGCCCTTATACCTCTGCAGGTAAGGAACATAAGCTGGATCATTAGTTTTTGAATCATCCACCTACACCTCCATGTCTATGGAGGTACATAGGTTGTCCCCAGTGTGCCTATGTGAATCCACTATAGAATGCAAATCAACAGTGTATACTCACTGGATGTGTCCACCTGAGGCCAATCAATGCTATCTCCTGACTGGCAGCAGGGAACATGCACTGGTTGGGTATCCATGAAAATGAGCCATCAGGTTTGTTTTTTTTACTCTGACTTTAACAGTTTATGCAGTGTCTCCTGCATACTTAAAGGCAGCAGTAATCCCGGGCTGCTGCTCCTTGCCCCCATGGTGCCATTCAGCCCGGGGTCAACCGCTGCAAGCTCATCTCCAGGAAGAATTTTGAAACCCTGTACAACAACTGCACCAATGCCAGGTGAGTCCCGCGGTTCCGCGGGGGAGTCTCTGAGCTGCTCTGCGCTTCAAGGTTTTACAGCTCATGTCCTGCTGTGACTTATGGCTGCGGGGGACTTAGAAATACCCTCCTGCTAAACAGAACCTTCCTGGTGTCCTTCTTTTGATAGTCTTAAACTTCTTGATGTTATCACTAAATGTTTATAACATTTGTTTCTCAATTTACATCAAATACATGCATATGGAGCTTCCAGCCTACTGCCTCTCCCCTTCTCAGACACTCACAGCATACAAGTTTAGTCCAACAATTACCCCTCAGTATACACAATGGAAGCACACTCAGACTCCTGGAGAACATTCTAACTCCATGGAGGTAGACTGTCAGGTAGGAGTGTGCTTAAGAGGCAAAACAGTATTATCCACACCACTGTGATGGGCTAAAGGGTGTTATGCACACCACTGTGATTGGGAAAAGAATACTACCCACACCACTATGATGGGCTAAAGGGTACCATCACTACTGTGATGGGTAGAAGAGTACTACCCACACCACTGTGATGGGCAGAAAAGTATTATCCAAACCACTTTGATGGGCTAAAGGGTGTTATGCACACCACTGTGATGGGGAAAAGAATACTACCCACACCACTGTGATGGGCAAATTAGTACTATCCACGCCATTGTGATGGGGAGAATAATACTACCCACACCACTTAACCCTTCTAGTGCCAGCTACGTGAGTCTCACGTAGCTGCCTCTCCAACCGTTAAGTTCCAGCTACGTGAGACTCACGTAGCTGACTTTAAACCCCCATAAAAAAAAAATATAAAAGATACAGACTTACCTGACCCCTCGTTTGATATGCCAGCGATTCTCTTCACCCAGGGGGCATCCGATCCCCCCCCCCCCCGGGGCTTTCCTCTCCTCAGAAGAGCGCCCGTAATAGTGCCACCCCTCGCGATTTGGCGATTTTCTTTCCTGTAAAGAAAAAAAAATTATGACATTTACTCACATGCGTTCGCGATCCCTCCTGCTTCCTCTGTTTTTCACTGGGGGGGGGGGGCTCCGATCGCCCCCCTAGGCTCTTCTGTATTGAACAAGAGGGCCAAGATGGCCCTTCCCTTCCTCATGTCGGCTGCTAGCCCCGCCCCTTGGGGGCGGGTAAAAGTGACGTCTATATGACGTCACTCAGCAGCCTACATCTCCATCCACATTGCTGCCGATGATCAGTGCTGTTGGATGCTCAGCATAGGAAGGTTGGAGGGGGAGAGGGTTGTGATCGCTCTCTCCCCCTCCAGCCCTTCTCCACCGAGCACCCAGCAGCTGTCATCATGGATCACCGAGGGACAGAGAACACAGCATGACCAGAGGTAAGTAAAGTAAAAAAAAAATGACTTTTTCTCTTTGTCAGTGTAATTCTTTTCTATTTAACCCCTTGTGAACTGGTAAGGGATCTGTGAGATCCCTGTACCAGTTCACAAGGCTGGGGGCTGGCAAGTTACCTGCTGCTAGCGGGTGACTTGCCATTAACCCCCGGCTCACCAATTACCTGCCTCCCCAACTGCCGGGGGGGGGGGGGCAGAAGGGCCCGGGCTCCGTAGGCACTATACTGACTTTAGCCTGCAGGGCGGGGTGCCACCAGAGCTGGCCCCTGCGCCCTGTTCTACAAGCCCTGCATGCATAGCTGGTCCCGGGTCGGTTATGCTGGGTAGGGGGGACCCTACGTCATTCTTTGGGGGGGATTTTAAGGGTTTTTAACCCTTAAAATTCCATAAAAAATTGGGCCTCCCCCCCCCATAAGCATAGTTGTAGCTTATCTGAAAAAATGCTATTTCAGTTTGGGGGAGTCTCCTGGGCAGGAAAGGGTGTCTACCAATACATATGTGGTACCGTTGTAATGGGAGAAATGTGGCTTTCAAACGCAATACGATTTTATTGACGAACTTACATTTTTTATTACAAAAAACACTACAAATTGTAAAAAATATATTTTTTTATTTTTTTGCACATATTTTACCCAAAAGTATTAAGAAAAGACTTTAAAAAGGCCAAACAAGACATTTCATGTTAAAGCCCAGACTCTGCTGAAAAAAAACAATATATAATTTTCCTGGAAAATCCCTGGAAATCCCTTCGAAAATCAAAGTTGAACATGTGTAGCGCAAAAAAGTGAAACGTAGTCTGGCAACAGAGGGTGGCAAAAAATCTAGGTAGGCTGGCACTTAAAGGGTTAAAGGAATACTCCCTTTTCAGGTTTTTGCTGTTTATTGTTTTCCTCTTCTGAGATGAAAAATACACATTTGTGTTAGGATTGTGCTCCAAGACCTGTAATTTTCTTATCAGCATGCTGTGTCCACGTTCTTATATCCCCGTGGCTCTGTCTTGGTAAAGTTGGAGTGGCTTTCTTGCCCTTTCAGTAAATGCTTAGATGCTCGACCCCAACTTATGTCAATCACATGGCTAGTTGCTGTAATCTACTGCTCATGGCCCTCCATTTTTAGTAGTTCGAAAAGACAATTTTTCCAGCAAAGTGACATTTCATTTGAAATGGGCCATATTATTTGGTGAAAAAGCTAATATAGTTTATCATTTTTGGTTTCATCCGAGCCAAGATGTTGGTAAATTAGTTTTTATATCGGACATCTCCACTGTTTCTGGTATCTAGTATTAATGTTTCAGATACTCTATTGGTTTGAAACATCTATAGACTAGATTAAAGCTTAGATTGGGTTTTAGGGGTAGGTTGTGTGTTAGGTTGGCTATTCAGGAATAATTAGACCCATGGCCAGACTTCTTAACAACTTGTCAGCAGGTCCTCTTCATTGCCACTATGATGCAGTATGTGGCAGCAATTGGGGGTCATGCTAAGTATTTGGTGAAGCTAATGTGACTCACAGTGTGCATTGCGATGTGGATTGCAGCATGCATCCCAGTGAGCTTTTTAGTGTTTAGAAACAATAAAGTGCAAAGTAAATGTTCTACCTTTTTCCCCAAATACCTGTACCTGTGATGGGGCATTTTTTACAGGTTAGGCACATCATTTTTCCTTTGAGGCAAGGGTATTTGTTTTTAAGTTTGGAAACAACAGCCAGAAACTTCCACCCTAGTGCTGATGAGATAAAGCTCAAAACACGTGCCCACTAGTTGGATGTGTATGGCTGTGTAAATTTAAAGCTAATCCTTGGCATTGCACCCTTCTAAGGGCCTTGGATGGCACAGAGACATAAATAGATTATTTGCATAGCTCCGCCTGCTGCAAGGATAGATGGGTAATGCTATCTGTCCTTGTATTGGGTACTGTGCAAATACTTTCCGTTCTAGGAAAGCTACTCTCTTCCTTCATTTAACATGGTGTAAACAAAATACAATATCCAGGGGGATGCCTGCCCTTGCTTTCCCCTAAGGTTTTTGTGATGTGTGGTGGCTGAGAGGTCAAAAAGAAAAGATTGTAAAAAAGGTTAAATAGCTGACCTTTTATCTAGTATCCATGGTCCATCTAGCATTCCCCCTGTCGGTTTAAATGGCACTTTCCTCCTGGCATCAAACATCTTTCTTTTCACAGCTACTCATGACAAACTTCGTTTTTATTTCGTCATGTGCTGGTGTTCATTGTAAATAGCCTGTAATTTTTCTTCAAATGAATAGTCATGAAAATAGAGTTCAGGATTTATTTTCACTAACAGTGCTTTATAATTCAGCACTCATTTGGAAGCTTAAGACCTCTTAACTTGATCTTCTAATTACAAAATCAGGTTAATGAGATTGAAATTGTTCTACCTGTGTTTGAAATATGTCCCTAAACTGTAGGAAAATTCATTTGGAATAGGAACAGTGGTCCAGCTGCTATACTTATGCTAGAATTTTGTTCCATGAGAAAAACAAAGAAAACCCCAGTGTTAGCCAGTTATGCCCAAAAGAAAAATATAATTCCTTTCCAGTTCCTCAATGCAGTCATTTTTATATACATTTATAAGTGGTAAGTCAACCAGCAATATGTGGAATCTAGAAGACAGTTCACTTTTTCCCTTGGGGTCTTTGTGACAAACTACCATGTCTGCAACAGCTGTAACACCTTAAAGAGGACCTACATTAAAATAGAAGCACTGATCATATGTTCTTTACCCAGTAACCCATTTTGGATATTCATAAAGTATTGTCTATCTAGAGACAATACTACATTAGACAGATATAAAAATATTAGACAATACTACATTAGACAGATATAAAAATATTACAGGAACCAATGCCAGCATAGACATTTATTCACATCTATTGTTAGCATACCTGTCGGGTCAGTGACATTGCATCCAATGTCATTCGTTCAGATACAGTTTCTTTCTCTTTATCTCTCCACTTCCAGAAGCACATTAAGATATTCTAAGTAATCAGCACGTCCTGTTTCAGAAGATATTCTTTACTCTTGGGTTATACATCCAGTAGATGGCGCTGTACTGCAGAGACAGAAAAGTGGCTCCTCCCGGCCCCATATATAGCGGGGCTTATTAGCCTGCGGCCCTGTAGGACTATTCCCACCTGTTCCTTTTCACTGCCTCCCAGCTTAGGCTGCGCTGGTCGGGTGATGGTAGGCAGCACCGCTGCTAGGTGCTAAGGAGCGCTGCTCCTACCGCAGTCTCCCACCAAAGGGTAGGCGGTACAGGTCTGTGGTGAGCCTTATGGGATGCCCCTCCCGTGGCCATTTGCCCCTCGCCCCCTGTCCCCTCAGTTAGGCTCCTCTTAGGTTCGCTGCTTCCCCTTCGCTCCCCCTGGGTGGTGGTGTATATATTACTATGTGTTTGACATTGGTTGCACTGGTTTTGCTATTGCCGCCGCTGCGGCGCGCTTGTACTCCGCTCCGCCGACGGCGGCGACATCGCCTCAGGCGCTGCTGCGCCGTCATTGGCTGGCCTTGTCACGGGGACACGTTTTCGCACTCTTCGAGGGGGGCGGGCCTTGCGGATGACGTTTTCCACATCACTTCTACACGACGCGCCTCTCGAGGTATATGCGGGCGCCATTTTGGAGCTCCTGTGCTTTGTGTCTGGCATCCCCCTATCGAGGTCCGTAAGTGCCCCTGCGGGCTGGCTTTTCTTTAAATTTCCTTGTATTATGCTTACGGGTTCTTTGCTTTATGTCTTACAAGCGGGTCAAACTTTTTTGTGGTTTCTCCCGGTCCTATCCCCTTTTAGCATTAACTCCTTATTGGAGGGCTATTACATTGTATATCTCCCACTTCCCTAGCGGGCTATTGGGGCATCCCGGGTAGCCTTATTGGCGTCAATCCCAATTGGCCTATTGTGCCACAATAATCACCATATGGAGGCTTCTGAGGATAATGTGCCGGCGGCTGGGCCTGCGCTCCCTCTGGCTTCGCCTAACCCCCACGCTTACATCTGACTCCTAGTGAGGTGCATACCAGTGGGGAGTCTCAACCTGATTTGGCTGCACGGGTGGCCAGCATTGAGAGACATATTGCTGGCTCTGGCCCGCGTAAGGCTTCTGCTAAGAAGCGGCATTTATCACCTGGTGTTTCCCTCTTTCCTATGGAGGCTGAGGAATTTTTTGACGTTACCGGTTATACCCCCCTGGAAGAGGGGGAATTATTTTTTGATTTTTGATTCAGAATCATCTGAGGAACAATCTAGGGTGTACAGTGCTGATTCTGGGTCTGATCCATGGGCTTCTGATGATACTGACAGGCTTTTATCTCACATTTTTAAAGTACTCTGTATCTCTCCTCCTGCCGTGGCTCCGCGGCAGCAGGGGGAGCTGTTTCATACTGTTAAACCACGCTTGGAGTTCCCAGAACAAACTCACTTTAATAATCTGGTGCTCAAAGAGTGGGAATGGCCTAGCCGGCTCCCCGGGGTGGCAAAGAGTTGGGATAAGCGGTATCCCTTTCCTGCTGAGGTGGTTAAATGGTGGTCATGTCCTCCCGAGGTGGATGCACCAGTTCTGGGGTTTTCCAACACATCCGTCATGCATTCCCCTGACTCTACTACACTGAGGGATGGGGAGGACAGGCGCATAGATCAGCTGGCTTGCCATGCCTTTGCCTGTGTGGGGACCGCGCTGCGTCCGGTCTGTGCCTCTGCCATTATGGCTGTTGCTATTAAGAGCCTGCTCAGGGGTCTCTTAGATGGGGCCCCTGATGATGCAGGTAGTGAAGAGTATAGAGCTCTTCTGCGTTGTGAGGAATTTGTTGCATATGTTCTCTCTGCTTTGGATGATACCATTAGAATGTGTGGCAGGGCATCTGCCTTGTTGGTGGCGATACGCCGCTCGGTCTGGCTGCGCCAGTGGGCAGCTGACAACGCTGCTAAGAAGGCTCTCACTAGTCTTCCCTTCAAGGTGCTGCGCCTCTTTGGTGAACGTCTGGACTTGTTTGCCAAGGGAGGCAAGTTACCTCAGCATAGAAGGCAGCCCCAGTACTTTCGGGGTTCAGGTCCCTTTCTTCCTTCCTTCCTTCCTTCCGGGGTTCCAGAATTGGACGGGGAGCTTCCTTCGCTGAAGCCCGCAGAGATTTTTGGCGCAGGGGCAGAGGATGTGGCCGCCCTGGCCCCTCCTGGGGTCCCAAGCCTAAGTCCTCCACCAAGCCCCCTCAAGCATGAAGGGGCGCCCTCACCCATCCGGGCTCTTGGCTCATATCTGGAGGCGTGGGTTCAGGAGGTGGTGTCCTCCAGTTACAAGATAGAGTTTGCAGCCTGGCCGCCCCCAAGATTCATCAAATCCCAGTTAGCTCAAAACCCCCTGTCAGCTCAGAGTCCCTGGCTGTCCAAGGCCTTCTGGAACTGGGAGTCATCTGCCGTGTGCCCTTGAGGGAAAGGGGCAAAGGCTATTATTCCAATCTTTTCATTGTTCCCAAAAAGGATGGGTCCATCAGACCCATCCTGGATTTAAAGCGCCTCAACAAGTTTGTCAGATTCAGACACTTTCGCATGGAGACTCTGCGTTCCACTGTGAATTTCCTACGCCCAGGTGACCTCATGACCTCTGTAGACATCAAGGATGCTTACCTTCACATACCTATTTTTCCAGGTCATCAGAGATTCCTCAGGTTCGCTCGGAAGGATCAGCACTACCAATTTGTGGCCTTGCCCTTCGGTCTCACCTCGGCTCCCAGGGTATTCACCAAGGTGCTGGCAGGAGTGATGGCTCTGCTGAGATCTCAGGGCATTCGCATTCTTCCCTACTTGGACGACATGCTTATCGCTTTTCAGTCCTTCCATCAGGCAGAGCTGGATACTCAGAGGGTGGTGTCCACACTGGAGTCATTCGGCTGGGTGATCAACCACCCCAAATCTTCCCTGTCTCCTTCCATGGTGAAGTCCTTTCTGGGCATGATTCTGGATTCATCTCTGGTCAAGATCTTTCTTCCTCAGCAGAAGGTGGAGAGTCTTCAAGAGAAAGCTCAGCTCCTTCTGTCTTGTCCTCATCCACCCATCAGGCAGGGAATACAGCTGGTGGGCCTGATGGTGTCCTGCTTCGAGGCGGTTCCAAATGCTCAGTTCCACATGAGGCCTCTTCAGCTTCACCTCTTATCAGTATGGGATCGGGACCCCGTGTCCTTGGATCAGGTGTTTGTCCTGTCCCCTCTGGCCAGGCGGTCTCTATCGTGGTGGATGGACTCAAGGAACCTGCTGGGGGGCAGATACTTTCTGGCCCCTTGTTGGGAGACTGTCACCACGGATGCCAGTCTGACAGGTTGTGGGGGCTTTTGGAAGTCTCTGAAATTCCAGGGTCAGTGGGGCCCTCAGGAGGCCCATACCCCTATCAACATTCTGGAGTTGAGGGCTTGGTTCTCGCCCACTTAGCTTGGACAACCAGATGGCAATCATCAGGGAGGGACCCGGAGCAAGAGGTCCCTCAAGGAAGTGTCCCTGATACTGTCCTGGGCGGAGGTGAATGTTCCCTGCATCTCAGCTGTGTACATTCCGGGGGTGGAGAATCTGGAGGCAGACTCCCTGAGCAGGGGGACCTCTCGTCTGGGAGAGTGGTCCCTCAGCAGCAGGGTGTTTCGCTCCCTGTGCCACCGCTGGGGTCAGCCGGATGTGGATCTGTTTGCGTCCCGTCACAATCACAAGCTTCCAGTCTTTGTCTCTCTGTCCCAGGATCCTCTGGCCGTGGCCATGGATGCCTTGCCAATGTCTTGGACGAGTTTTCAGCTCCTGTATGTGTTTCCCCCGTTTCCCCTGCTGGGCAGGGTGCTGCGCAAGATAGCTCAGGAACGGGTGCCAGCCATACTGGTGGCCCCCTGTTGGCCAAGAAGAGTGTGGTTCGCAGACATCGTGCAGCTGGCAGTAGATCAGTACGCCCTGCCCTGGGTTCCAGATCTGCTCACTCAGGGGCACCTACGCCACCCCAATTTTCAAACATAGTAACATAGTAACATAGTATGTAAGGCTGAATAAAGACTTTAGTCCATCCAGTTCAGCCTGTTTAACTCCTTCCAGTGGTCTAGTAGCCATAGCCGGAAATGTTATTACATGCCAGGAAGGCATCAAGGCCACTTTTGAACATTTTTAATGTATCCCTCATTACTACCTCCTCTGGCAGCGAGTTCCATAGTCTCACTGCTCTTACAGAGAAGAATCCCCTCCTATGTCGGTGGAGAAAGCACCTTTCCTCTAACCTTAGTGGATGCCCCCGGGTTATGGTTACACTCCGGGGTATAAATAGATTGTGGGACAGATCCTTGTATTGACCCCGAATATATTTATACATAGTTATTAGATCACCCCTCAATCGTCTTTTTTCTAGACTAAATAAGCCTAACTTGGACAATCTTTCCGGGTACTCTAGACCCCGCACTCCTTTTATTAACTTTGTTGCCCTTCTTTGAACGTGCTCCAGTTCTGATATGTCCTTCTTAAGCACAGGTGCCCAGAACTGTACACAGTATTCCATATGGGGTCTGACGAGTGACTTGTACAGGGGTAAAATGATGCTCTGGTCATGAGCACCTATGCCCCTCCTGATGCACCCCATGATCCTGTTTGCCTTGGCAGCAGCTGCCTGGCATTGATTACTACAGTTGAGCTTATTGTCAACTAAAACCCCTAGGTCCTTTTCCATTGTTGTTTTACCAAGTGTTTCTTTATTTAGTGTGTAATCATGACACAGATTTCTCCTTCCCATGTGCATAACCTTACATTTATCTGTGTTAAACTTCATTTGCCATTTAACTGCCCATGCTTCCAATTTATCTAAATCTGTTTGTAGTTGCCTGTTGTCCTCCTTTGTTTTAATTACTTTACTCAGCTTAGTATCATCTGCAAAGATTGAGACTTTACTGTTTAATCCATACCCAATGTCATTTATATATATATTGAAGTGAATTGGTCCCAGAACTGACCCTTGTGGTACTCCACTAGTAACAGTGACCCAATCTGAGTGTGTACCATTGATAACCACCCTCTGCTTCCGATCACTAAGCCAATTTCCCACCCATCTGCACACGTTTTCCCCCAGTCCAAGCATTCTCATCTTTTGTACCAGCCTTTTATGTGGCACAGTATCAAATGCTTTAGAAAAGTCAAGATATATGATATCCAAGGACTCCCCCTGATCCAATCTTGAACTTACCTCCTCATAAAAGCTGATCAGGTTTGTCTGGCAGGAGCGATTCCTCATAAATCCATGCTGATATGGAGTAATAAGGTCATTTTCCCCAAGGTGCTCCAGGATAGTATCCCTTAAGAAACCTTCAAACAGCTTGCCCACCACAGATGTTAAGCTTACCGGTCTGTAGTTCCCAGGTTCCCCCCTAGATCCCTTTTTGAATATTGGCACCACATTTGCCAAGCGCCAATCCATCGGAACAAACCCTGTAGTTATGGAATCCACAAATATTAGAAATAACGGCCTGGCTGCTGAAACTTCCATCTTGATGGAAAAGGGGCTGCCTGCCTCGGTTGTTAATACCATGATCAGGGCTAGGAAAAGGTCCTCTTCTTCCATCTACTATAGGGTTTGGCGTACTTACATTGACTGGTGCGAGTCTAAGTCCCTTCACTGTCGTGTGTTTTCTATTCCTAGGATTCTGGAGTTTCTGCAACATGGTTTGGATCTGGGTCTTCAGCTCAGTACTCTGAAAGGTCATGTTTCTGCCTTGGCCATTTTTTTCCAAAGATCCTTTGCTCAGCATCCCCTGGTCAAGACCTTCTTCCAGGGGGTTACTCACGGGCGTCCCCCACGTAAGCCTATGTTACCAGTCTGGTCTTATCTGCCCTGCAGGGGTCTCCCTTTGAGCCATTGCAGGGGGCCCCCTTGTCCATTCTTACGCTTAAGGTAATCTTTTTGGTGGCTATCACTTCTGCCTTTCATCTTAATCAGGACATTGTTTTGCCTTCTCTGTGTCCTAATCCTAGTAACTCTAAGGAGAGGGTTTTACACTCTTTGGATGTGGTTAGGACTCTGAAGTTCTATCTGGTGGCTACTGAACCCTTCAGGAAGACTGATGCTCTCTTTGTGCTCCCGTCTGGACCTAAGAAGGGTCTGGCTCCAGCTAAGTCCACTATCAGCAAGTGGATCCGTCAGGCTATGATACAGGCCTACTCTGCTAAGGGGAAGGAGCCTCCCTTCCGCCTTACTGCTCATTCTACTCGTGCTATTGGTGCCTCTTGGGCTTTTCAGCTCCAAGCTTCTGTTGAACAAGTTTGCAAGGCCGCCACTTGGTCTTCTGTTCTTCTGTTTTTCTAAGTTTTACAAGGTTGATGTTAAGGCCTCAGCTGATGCTGCTTTTGGTCGCAAAGTTCTGCAGGCGGCAGTGGTTTAAACTGTCTGCTGTTACTTTGGGGGATCCAACCCTACCTTACGGACACTGCTATTGGATGTCCCAAGAGTAAGAAATATCTTCTGGAACAGGACGTGCTGTATACTTAGAATAATACAATTCTGTGATTACTCACCTGTAGAATTGGTATTATACGTATACAGCACGTCCTGTTCCACCCCACCCTTGTTATCATTATTTTTAGTTACCTCTTTATGGTGATTGTTCTTATGTTCAATTGTTTATATAATGGTTATAGTTCTCCCGGTCTCATTTTAACTGCTTTTCAATGCTGTGGAATTTGTGGGAGGTCCCTGGTATATATGGGGCCGGGAGGAGCCACTTTTCTGTCTCTGCAGTCCAGCGTCATCTACTGGATGTATAACCCAAGAGTAAGGAGTATCTTCTGGAACAGGACGTGCTGTATACGTATAATACCAATTCTACAGGTGAGTATTTTTAGGGGTATTGGTCGCCATTTCATGCTTGTGCACACATTTATCCTCCGCATTTAACCCATCCACGCAAACACAGGCCAGGAGAGGTGGGCTACCCTAATTACGCCACGCATACAGCAGTTGGGGGCTTAGCTGCCTTGCTCAAGAGAACTTCAGTCATGTCCCATGGCCAGGAATTGAACCTACACCCCTCCGGTTACAAGGCCCACTTTCTTACCTCTAGGCCCAAAGTCAAGTCTTAATACAATGATCACTGGTCATTGTAACAAGTGGTTAGTACTGCATGCTATAAAATAAGAACTTTTATTTCACTAGGGAGCACCTCATGGTCTGGTGCCTTGCTAAAGGGCACCTCAGTAATGACTCACCTGTGAATCAATCATGTAACTCACTGGTCACAAGAACAATTTCCAGCATTTTTTTTACCCCTCTCCGAGCCTTTTATAAATGTGGCCCATTCACCTAGCACAGGATTCCCCACTATTTCCTCTCCACTAGCTGTCCCTGCCTATGGCTTACTAGACACACAATTTTCCTGTAATACTGTGGATTTTTTTGTCAACCATTTCCACATTATGCTGTGTTAGTGTGACAAATTAGAGCCACAATGGCCACTTTGCTTGCAGTGCTGGTTGACTATTTACATCAATGGGAAAGTCCTCCTGTTGTAGCTATAAAGGGACCACTGAAAGTGATATCACCTGCAACCAGAAAGCAGAAACGTGGACTTGTCATTTCTAGTCAGGGGGTAATTTTAAAACATTTCCCAGGGGTAGACTTTTGTAAAATGTATTTGATTTTATTTTGAGACTGTACTTTACACATAACCTAGTCCTGTTTTGGTAGTGCAAATAATAATAAAATATATGTTTGTGCTGCAAAAGACATGTGAAGTCTGTTTAATGTTTCACAACGAAAAATCTGGCAGTGTTCCCTGGATAATCTATTCCATTTTAGCTAAAAGGAAAACAGTGCCAGGGGGCAAAAACATTGGCACAATGAAAATGGTTGTATAATACACTCGTAAAAATAAGACATTAAAGCTGATGCTTATCTAAATATATTGACTAATATTTATAGTCTTGGAAATAAATACTTTATGTGGCCATAT
The DNA here is from genome assembly GCA_027917425.1 of Gastrophryne carolinensis. Classification (NCBI taxonomy): domain Eukaryota; kingdom Metazoa; phylum Chordata; class Amphibia; order Anura; family Microhylidae; genus Gastrophryne; species Gastrophryne carolinensis. The sequence continues at coordinate 130,488,948 of CM051236.1, forward strand.
TTTAGATAGGGTTTAAGTAATGCTGTTTCTTGCAGATAATATCTGCTGAATGAAGGTGCCCATGGGCGAAAAAGACAGTTGAAAAATTCAGCTATTAAATGAATGTTTTTAGCCGATTGTGGCTGAAGGGCCAAATTGCTTGGACGAAATTTAAATAATTAAAAGCTCTGATGTATTTGCTATCAGTCACAGAAAATCAGACAAAGCTATAGCTGTGCTTACAGCCACATGATTGTATGTGCATTGATCTTCTGTACTGAAATGAATATCTTAAAGAGGAAGTTCAGGTATTTTGTAACCCTCAACCACCCCTCCCCCAAAGGGGTGCGAAACCAGATTTGGGTGTTAAAATAAAAAATAACTCACCTGATCACTGAAACTCCCCCCCCCCCCCCCCATCTAGGCCTTTGAATGGTAGCCAGAGGCTTGAGTGACAGACCAGGACAGTCACACTGCTTCACGGGATTGGGTGACTGACCTGTTCCTCAAGATCCCAGATTCAGCCTCCATGCAGAAGGCCTTCCCCCCCGTTAGTATTTTTGTATGCTATTTACAAAGAACAAAGGACATGAGTTTCCCCTTCCTAAGGCTGCTAGCCAGTTCAACAGGCATAGGGACTTAGATTCTCATTGCTTGGAGGCTGAACAGCAAGCCATGCCAGGACATCGGCCCATGTACCCTTTAGTACAGGTGTGTTGCTCTTGGAAGAAGACTGGGCCTATGCCAGGCTCATCGGCAGCCCCCCCCAACTTGTGAGGGTGCAGGTAGTCAGACGTGGTAACAGTGGGTCACCTGCCATGGCCAGTAATTGACTTGCCACACCCCTACTCATTGAACTAATCCCTTGGTCCCCCTAATAGTTCTCAAATAAAATCAGTGAAAAAACATGCATAAACTTCTATAATAAACTGACTATTGCTACTGTTGCTGTCTGGAGATTCAGGATGGGTGTCCTGGCATCTCCTCTTCTCCAGCAGTAGCAGTCAAAATGACCACTCAGCTGTCATTTGGGATTGAGGGGGACAAATGCCCCCCCTCCTTATAGTCTGGCATAGGTCCTGAGCAATTGCTGCAACAAGGGAGATTTATACCTTTGGCCTGGATTGCCCTTGCCTCCTAGCTGCACTATGATGCCATTGGATATTAGACATTTTTTCAAAATCCTTGCACCTGATTGGGCGTTAGAATTGGAAATCCTTTTAAATGAATCTACTCTCCTTAGTAAATCAGTACCATACACCACAGTTTGTTGTAGTGTCGTACCACTTGAACTTTACTTTCACTTCTTTAAAACATCTTTATTTATGCTGAATTGTGTGTAAAAATAAACATTTCTGCATAAGGGTTTCCTTAAATTATTCATGCCATTTATACACCTGTTTTACAAAGAAAAACATAAATTCCTGCTAAAATAACGTGGTTGTTACTTAAATTGTTATTTCACTTGTGCTTTTTTTCCAATAAGTCGTCCTCAAGTACAATTCACTCCTTATCACTATTTGTTCAGTTGTTTTTAATATCACATTCTGAAAGAATTTCAAAAGCCGCTTGCCATGAAGTCATTTGTTATCCTCTCGCAGGCTTTGCTTGTTGAATTCTAAAACATCCTTCACAATTTGCATCGACCAGATGGAGCACATTATAAACCCTGCAAGACCTTCCTGGTTAGTCTTACAAATATCTTATTTGTCCTTACTGGGGAAAATAAAATGTCAAACCAGATTGACTAACACATAGGTATCACACTGAACAAAACACATTAAGGTGTTTTCATCTCCTTCAAGAGGACCAGAAAGATGGTATCTTCTTTTGATTGTGTCATTCTGTAATGTCCCAAGAGCAAATAGTTGAATGAAAGTATTTAGACGTTGTTTAAAGTGAGAGCTTAAAGGGACAGTCTCTGCTACTTAAATAATCAAACCCCACTTACTGTGCCAGTTTACAGCACCAACAGTTAAATAAATAAAAAAGTCATCATTGCTGCTTCTTCTTTCTTCTGTCACCATCAGTTGGCATCCTCTCGGGGGCTCCCTTCTGGCCCAGCAGGTGCTGGTCTGCTGCTGGCAAGTATCCACTAAGGAAACACAGGTCTCCCCCTTCCTTTGTTACCCGCCAAGCTTATCTTGGCATTAATACCCCAGAGCTCCCTGGGTGGCATGCCACATAATCTGACCTGGATCTTGCAGGAATGGGGTGAACTAGAGCGAATCTGCAAGATCTGGGTCATTTCAGCATGGATTCGAAGTCTATCACTGTTAGATTTACAATTTTGTCTAAATATCCAGACTTTTTCTGGAAAAGTCAGACCAACCTGTTGATTCCAATAAAGGCCTGCCTACTGCCATCCTGAGCCTTCCTGGTGACCGTGCCACCCTTTCCCACAATAATGATGTAATCTAATGATGCACACAATTAAAAAATGGAATCAAATTAGATTTTCATGATTGGTCCTTCTCCCCAGGGAAGAGATCCAATGTGTGATACCCCACTGTCTGAAATCCCCTAGATCGTCCATAAATTCATCTGTTCCAGCAATCCCATGATGCAAGCATGGGCCAACAACCGATCACTGGCTCATGCTCCTTTTCGTTTTTACTATACTGCTATGAGCTCAGAGCGTCAAGTAAAAGCTTAATGGACAGAAAGCCACTTGCCACATCCCTGCATGCAACCACTCCAGCCATTCAGAAATGATTGCTGCGGGTAAGCGCCTCAGCTGGAGGTGAGCAGGGATGCACCCATAGCTTGTGCATGCGCCATGGTATTGTCGGCGAGGGGATTTAACGCATCTGAGCAGAGCTAACGGCAGTAGTGTGTTGCAGGACAGCAACAGGGTTATGGTTTTAAAATTAGAAGTAGATGCTAATTTAATAAAACAAGGTTAGGACAGGATGGGGGAACTGATTGTGCTAATAAAGAGATGCTGTTAAGATGTGTTTTTTTGGACCATTTTTGGAGAATGTAATCTCAGGAAATGAGAGGGCAATTGAATGCGGTGGAGAGACTTAATAGTGTGCTTGTTACGTGAACTTTAAACGTATCAACTTTCCTAGAAACATTTTGAGACTTTTGATTTATTTCAAGTTTCTTTCCACTTGTTGATACCACTCGTTGGTGCTTTGGGCTTTTCATTAAATTATGCTGAAGGTCCGGTTTATTAAGTACAAAACTGCTCCAAGTGGTGATACAAACTATTTATGTGGCACTTTCTCTATTTCATGAACTTTAAATGGCTGTTTTGTCTGTACAACCTCATGTACCACCTAGGTACACTGGAACTCCTGCTCCGGGCAGTAAAAAAATGCACTTACCTGCCAGTCTTCAGGCTTGATCCTACGAAGCAGGCAGCTGTCCTTCAGTTTCAGCTTCCCCCCTGTCCTTGCTTCACATATCCTGTGGCTCAGTCACATGGGATCAGGCTCCCTAGTAGATTGGCAGCAGGGGGGCATGCTGTGACACTGCTCAAGATCATCCTGCGCTGATTTGAATTCAATGCTGAACTACATGAGGCAGAGGGAAAAGAGCCATATCGGCACTCGAACTGATCTGAAACTGGATAACAGGAGCCCACAGGACTTTGTGTGATCAAGCCTGCGGGCTGGATGTAATGCAATTTTCGGGCATAGCGGACATGTTTTACTGTTCTATCTCTGAAAAGCAATAGAGTTCTTTTCCAGCAGTTGTATAAATTATTGTGAGAAGCGGACTCCACCACAGTTAGAAAGACTTTTAAAGCTCATATATTGCTCTAATTGCTTTTTGAAGTACTTCCCTTGTATATATTTTCAGAATTAAATGAGTTTAGTGTGTAAAGTCAGCAAAGCAATGCAAATCATAGAAATACTGCACTGTAGATGTGCACATATTTGCTCTCCAACATGGTAATTGTTTTATTTTGTTTACTTTTATTTATGTAAGAGAGACATTTAATAGGTATTCCGAAATATTTATACACTTTCACTTAAGCAATTAAAAAGGGGTATCTGTGCTATTTAAATACAGGCTTGAAATTGATTCAGCTGAAATGAATTTTACTGAGTGGCTTACTGTAAATAACTATGAGACTAACATGAAATATTTGAGGCATAAATATTTTCAATCGATACCTGAACTGTTTTCTGGAACATTGGTTTACACCAATTACACTTTAGCGAGGAAAATTTTATTCCAGAACGAATTATGCACAGCATAAACATTGTAGATCACTTTTGTAACCTCAATACGTTGATTAAATGAAAGCGAAAATCACTTAACTATTAACATATATTAAAAGGCTTTTCTTTATCTCCTTTTACTTAGAGGAAGCAGAATTGGATACACAGAGCCAAGGCAAATATCACATTGGTGCTATTATATTCGCTATAGTATTATTAAGCTTTATTATTAGCAAAATTATTATTAATACTAATAGTAATAGCTGTTATAGCCATGGGACAGGTACCTATTTATTACTTCTCATTGTTAAAATTGTCTATTGCTCAGTGTACACCTAGAATGAAGTGTACTTGCCAGCGCTAACCTTATTTTAGCTTATAGTTAAGTATAGAGCAATGAAACACTTGTGACATGCTGTGGTGGTCCGTTTTTATTAAAACACGTTGCTATTTTCTTCAACAAGGCTTTGGTGTCTATTTATCCTCCTGTAATATTTCATTAGGTGGATGTAATACAAGTTGTTGGCAGAGGATAAGTTGGGTTGTTAGTGAGGCAATGGTTGTTTTCAGAACCAAGGACAGAGGTAAGTAAACAGAGAGAATTTTAGAAAGGTAATTTAGGTACTTGACTAGAAATACAGCAGCATTTTGTATTCGCTTCACTATTCTATAGCACTTGCCTTGAGGGGATAATGATGTGTATGCTTCCCCAATGGGACTGTAAAGGCCATTATTTGCCATGATGGGGCTGTCTGTGAGCACCTCCCTAAAGTGATACTCTACTGAGAGCCTTAATCACAAGGGAGATGGCCAGTGTAAAAACACTTCAGAGCTTAGCTGAAGATCAACATTACAGCTATGCCTTCCTCTGGGCTTCTTTTCTGAATTTCTTTATTCCATCTTGTGATCCAGACACAGAGAGAAAATGAGCTGCACATGATGCAACCCTAGTTGAAAAAATCTGTAGGTGTAGTTAAGCACACAATATAGGTTATTGTACAAGTGTGCAAGTGTAACCACTGTGGTGCTTGTGATACAATGGCTTGTCCAGTAAATATCAAGAATCAAGGCTACTTAGACCCTACATTTTTGTTACAACTGTCGGCAGAATCCCTTGTGTGTATACTGTATGTTCTCTTTATCTTAGGATAGATGTATGCTTATCCAAGGCATGTTTAAGTTGACTTACTGTCAATTTTTCAACTGCATCTGCTGGAAGCTTGTTCCATGCCTCTACTACTCTATCTGTAGAATAATATTTAAAATAATAATAAGTGATGCAGAAATTAGTCCTAGCGCAGAACACAACTTTTACAAATGGTGTGCACATGGTGTCACATTGTTTCTATGAGTTAGAGCAGTAGTCCTCAAACTTCCTCCTCAAGGGCCGAGACAGGCCAGGTTTTGCAGCTCTCTATGCTTATGCACAGATGTAATAATTAGGGCTATAGCTCTGTCTGAGCACCAGTTAATTCACCTGTGGAGTAGCGTGGAGAGCTGCAAAACCTGGCCTGTCTCGGCCCTTGAGGAGGAAGTTTGAGGACTACTGAGTTAGAGGCTGTTGCTATCTAGTCTTCTTCGTGTCACCTAATTTTTGTGATGCTAGTGCCTTATAATAATACTTTCTACAATTGACTATGATACAAGAATTATTTGTTTTAAAATGTTAATATACCTGTCAGTAAACAAATATTAAGCACTTAAACCCTTTTAAAAAGTATGGAAGCTTTGATATGTTTAGGTGCCATCACTAATCCCACTGGAACTAGCTACTGTAATATAGTAATGGGCTTGGGTTTCCATTTCAGAGATTGGTGCCATGCTTATAAATATTAGCAGGGGCATGTATATCTTCTGCTAAGTACCTTCTGCTTTAAAAAGGACAGAATAAACTGAGAAAGCTGCTTACACGATTAGCTAACCACCCTTAAGAAAAATATACCAAGTACAGTTGCATTGATATATTACGGGGGATCATGGCCAGATCAAGCATGGGGCGAGATAGGCTCTATCCCAGGGTTCCCATCATATACTGCAGCCGGGGTTGCATTTGCTGTGTGTAGATTGTGGCTGGCTACCTCTTTAGGACTGCCATTCCAGGATGTTTTGTTTTAAGGGGCAGTCATATGAGGTATACAGGGTGCTGCAACCTTGTCCCCACATCAATCCAACAGGACGCCAGCAGCAGCATAGCCTCTTCAGCAGCTTGATAGGGCCCCTGCAGCAGCCTTTCCTCATAATAACCTTACAAGTTTCCCCCAGCAGTCTGGGTCTGTGTGCAGTCTGAAAGGGTCCCCTGCAACAGTCTAAAATGCCCCCCACAACAATGTTTCCTGGCCTTACAGGACAGGATCCCCACAGAAGCCTTACACCCCTTAGGACTGCTGTGAGGACAGGCTTCTGTGAGGGCTGTTCCAACAGCAGCCCTTCAGGGCCCTCCCCGTACCATCCTGGTCTCCACAGCAGCTCCCCCAACAGTCTGATCCCCACTGCAACCTAACTTCCCACCCCAACTGCCTGGCCCTACAGCAACAAAAATAAGGAAAGAGAAGCCTTCAGCAAACGTTCTACCTAAGGGGCTTCACCAATCACCAAATGCTAAAGATAAACTATGGCCTGGATGAATGAGAACTGTAATATTTTTACACACACACATACATATTCAGGATCATTTGGCATTTAGTTTTTTTCTTTATATTCTAAATTGCTGAGTTTTTGCGTCCAGAGTCCAGGTTAAGCATTGCTTTGGTAGACCCTCTGCCTCCACCAGAAATCTACAGAAAGATCTGTATTTAATGTCTCTCAAAGTATCATCTGTTCTTTCAATCACTTGCTAAGCCTGCTGTAATCTTTTTATATGTAAGCATGTTGGAGTTTTCCCTTTTCTTTTGCTGCCCTTGCATTATTTACTTTGATCTGCTGTGAGAAAATCTTCCGGAGTGTTGTCCTGACTGTTTGCATCACACCATTAAGATTTTAGGCCTGTGACTTTACACTGTGGGAGGAATGACTCTTGTGTGAAGGGCCTGGTTTTTGCTAAGGTCTCTCCATCCCCAGAGGGAGTCTTAATTGCATTTTCCGTTTTTTACTGAGAATGCTTGAAAAGCTTCTGCTTTTCCCGCCAGCCTGTTATATTACTGTATGGCAAGTGTTTGCTTCTGAAACATGCTTCTATTTTTGCTGAAGTATAGTGAAGTGACGTTGACAATAGTGAGTCAGGACTTTGAACCTATGATACTAAGTACTTGATTCAACAGAGTAAAAAATCGCTTTGGTTGGAAAATTGGATCACACCTGAATAACTTAAGTAACTTCGAGTGATTCAACATGGCTAATTAAATTCATCCAGTCGAAAATGCAGGTGAAAAATTGACGTTTCCATATGAAAATGGCTTTAGTAAACAAGAATTTCGTAAATCTCTGAAAGCATCTCTGGTTCTGAGCAGCCTTTACCCCAAATAGTTTTTTATATTTCACACGGCTAGAATGATCAGACGACGTCCCTATTTGTTTTTGTTTTTTTGTTGCACTTGTGCAACTAGTCTTTTTGTTATGAAGGATCACATTCATCCATGTATTGCTAGATATGTATTTAGTTATAGATAAAGGCAATGGGACATGATGTTTCCTTTGATTTACATGTTTTGTTATTCATCTCACTATTACGAAAGGCAGCTGGATGACTTGTGAAATATATTGAAGTAAAAAAAATGCTATTGCAGTTACATAGATTAACTCCTACAGATATACAGGAGTTAACTGTTATTTATTTATTTTGTAACTTTTTGAAATAAAATCAAAAGAGAATCATTGCCCTTCCTCCAGATTACCAGACTGGTGCACCAGACATTGTAATTCGATTAGCCTGCCCTTAGCCTTGGCAATTTCCATCCCTATGGCCTTTGGTCAAGGTTTAGCATATTTCCTGGGATGATGGCTTTAATATCTTATTAAAACAGTAATTAAAAAATATCAAATTAACTAATAAACAGCTGTATTGAGTAATAGATCAAGGCAACCAGACTGTTTTCTTTTGCTCCATATGTGTTGTTATTTATCCCACTGGATGTATGTGTGAATTCAAAATTGCCTATTGGGAGATAATAATAAAAATTAAAACAAATCATTGGGTCTCCCTCTAGATTACCAGGCTAGTGCACCAGTCTGGGCCTGGCAACTCACTAGCACCTTTAGCGCAGGTTTAAATGAAAACGGTCAAAAAAAAATAATAAAGTTAATTCTGCATATCCTTTACACTGATAAAAAACATGCTGGCAATTGCTGACCTGGCTTTTTTGGGTAAAAAAACATGGGAATGTGTTGAGAATGTTTTACACCTGCTTGGGGCAGCTGTAAATAATTCTTTCAAAAGAGTAGTAAAAACTACAGTCTAAACATTGCTGGACACATTTTTTCACTTTATCAGTGAAGACAAATGAAAACATTTAGTGTAGAAAATGAAGCATGTTTTTTCTTTGTTGAAGCACAAGAATTTGAAAAAGCTAAAACTGTAGTATTTTTCAACTGCATGAACTGCAGAGACATGGAAAAACAGGCTCCTCCCGGCCCTTCAAATACCCAGGGACCTCCCACAAATTCCCAGATTTCTCTGCAGTGCTGACTGCGAAGACATGAAGTATCACTCTCTCGCAGGTGAGCAGGGCTACCAAAGCCTGCGGCCCTGTTGGACTATTCCCACCCGTCCTCCCTGTGAGGACCCTCACGGGACCCTCGCGGGCGATTTTCATTATCCTTGATTACTGCGCATGGTTCTGACACCCTTTATTCCCATTATGTCTTTCAGACTGGTGAACACCATTGGCTTCTCCCCGCCCTGTGTCAAATCATAGCGGGCCTTGTAATATTCTCCCACTTCCCTAGCGGGTCTTTGGGGCATCCAGGGTTACTTATAGTGTAAATCCCTACTGGCATATTGTGCCTTGATTAATCACCATATGGAGGCATCTCAGAATTATGTGACTGGGGTCCCTCTGGGACAAGACCGGCGGTGTATAGCGCGTGGACAACCCCATGCTGATGCTGACAGGGCACGGGTCTGCGTACCCTGTGCCGAGCAAGCCCTGGCCCTGCAATCTGGTCGGCCAGTGGCTACACCTAGCTTCAATTGACCTATCTCCCCAGGCTTAAATCTCTCTCCTGCCGAGTCGCCTACAAGTGGGGAATTGCAGCCTGCTGGGCCTTCCAGACTACCTACGGCTGAACAGATTATTGCTAGGTTGTCAGAGCGTATGGGCCCTGGTAGAAAGCGGCACCTGTCGCCTCATGTTTCTGTATGTTCTACGAGAACTGAGGGGTTTGCTACTCCGTGTGACTATACCCCTTCTGATGAAGGGGAGTTGTTCTCTGACTCAGGCTCATCTGATGAGAGGCCGAGGAGTCATGGCGATTCTGGCCCTGAATACTGGGGCCACTGTGACACTGACGACTTGTTGATTAAGGTCTTTAAGGCACTGTCTATCTCTCCCCCCGGTCAGGTTCCCAAGCCTAGAGGGGAGCGTTTCCATACTGCGACTGCATGTTTGGAATTTCTAGAGCAGGCTAATTTCCATGCCCTTGTGCTCAAGGAATGGGAATGCCCCAGTAAACTTCCAGGGGTTCCAGGGGACTGGGATAGGAAATACCCTTTTCCCCCTGAGGTGGTTAATTGTTGGTCATCACCCCCCGTGGTGGATGCGCCGATCATAGGGGTCCCTAACCCCCCCTTTATTACAACCCCTGCTTATAGTACCCTTCGGGATGCTGAGGACCGGCGCATTGAGCTGCTGGCCTCCCATGCCTTTTCTTGTGCTGGGACGGCGCTGCGCCCAGTCTGTGCCGCAGCCATTACTGCAGTGGCCGCTAGAACCCTCATCAAAAAATTGCTTGATCATCACCCCGAGGATCTCCCCTGGGAGGTGTTTAATGCACTCTCCAATTGTGATGTATTTGTAAAAGTTATTCTATTAGCGCTGGATGACGCGATTAGAATGTGTGCAAGAACTTCCGCCCTTGCGGTGGCTATTCGTCGCTTGGTCTGGCTGCGACAGTGGGGTGCTGATGATGCTACTAAAAATACTCTTACTGGGCTCTCCTTTAGAGGGCAACGCCTATTTAGGGCCCGTCTAGACCTGTTCGGTAAAAAAGGACAAATCACCCCTTTGCAGACGGCCGTCTCGGCCCCCTCGGGCCAGGGGCACCCCTCCTCCCCCCTACCTTAGTGTTAAACAAGAACCAGGGGTGTCCCCACGAGCAGCAGACAACGCTTTGGCCCCTCCGGCGGGGCTAAGCCCAAATCTTCCACCAAACCCCCTCAAGCATGATGGGGCGCCCTCGCCCGTCTGGGTGAGGGGATGGCTGCAGCACCTTGCTCTTATCAGGAGGCATCTCGCCTCATTCTGGTGGATTCAGGAGGTTGTCTCCTTCAGATACAGGATAGCGTTTGCTGTACGGCCTTCCCCAGTTTTTATCAGGTCCCAGGTACTCCTGGCCCCTGCCGCTGTTCAGTTGCTAGCACAGGCCATGCTAGGCCTGCAAGGTCTGAGGGTCTCTTGCGGATTGCCCGTAATAGGCAGAGGCAAGGGCCGCTATACCACCTTTCCACAGTCCCCCAAAGGATGGGTCAGGTTGGCCCATTCTGGATTCACAGCAATTCTCTAATTACAGGCAGTTTCCTGCATGGAAACTCTGAGTTGGGCCATCAGCACCTTGCGCCCAGTGGGCTTCTTGCCGTCTGGGGAACTCTACAATGCTTATGTTTACATCCCTGTACCCTCAGGTCTCTGAGGCTCTTCAGGTTCGTGTTGGAAGTCCAACACTGTTAATTGTGGCCTTGTTATCTGGCCTCTCTTCAACTCCCAGAGTGTTCACTCAGGTGCCGACGATGGTGATGTCTCTGATGAGACCAAGAGGCGTCCGCGCGATGTCTACCCGGACGCCCTTCCTCACTTCCCTGTCTCTGCGTCAGGATAGTTGGATACCTGGCTGGTGGGTCCATTGGGAGTCATTTGGATGGGTGTTCAATCACTTCGAGTCCTCGCTGTTCCCTTAAGTGGTAACTCCTTTAATAGGAATGATTCTGGATTAGGTTCAAACCAGATTCTCCCCTTCTCAGCAATTAGGTGGGCAGTCTGGTCTCATGGGCCCAGTCCCTCACTGCTGTCCCGGTCTCTTAACACCAGGCAGGGATGCAACTGGTGGGCCCGTTGTTAACTTGCTCAGAAGAGGTCCCTTACGCTCAGTTCCCCTTGAGCCCTTCTGCGACTTCTATTGGTAACACAGGACAGGGATCCAGCACCCCTGGAGCAGGGTCTGTGGGCCTTCCCACCTGTATCACGGGTTTTCTCTTGAAAATGGATGAACTCGAGGGACCTGTCTGGGGGCAGTTCCTTCTTGCCCTTTCCTGGAAATGGTCACCATGGATGCCAACCTTTCAGGTTGAAGGGGAAGGTTTATTCTGGTGGTGGCAGGGCCCTTAGAAGGTTCTTACGCCTATTGAATTCTAAACAGTGAGTGTTTTTCAGTTGGCTCTATCTCGCTTGACCACTCCCCTTCTGGATTGCCAGTCTGGGGGTGCTCGGTCCGTCTGACGACAGATGTCCTACATTAATCATTGGAAGGGGCCTGGAGCTGGCGGACCTTCCAGGGAGTGTCTATGTTCCCTTTCTGGGTGGAGACAATGCTCCCTGCATGTTAGTGATATTAGCTCCGGCGGAGCCCCTCTGCGACAGAATGTGCTAATCCCTGTGTCGCTATGGAGTCCAACCAGTCGTGGATCTGTTGGGTTCCGTCACCTTCACAGGCTATTGGCCTTGTTTCCCTGTCCCAGGATCCTATGTCAGTGGTCCGGATGCCTTTAGTACCGTCTTGACAGGACGTTCGGTTCTGTATGTCCTTCTCCATTCCCTCTGCTAGGCAGGGTTCTGCGTAAGATTGCTCTGGTAAGGGGACCAGTGATTCTGGTGGCCCCCAGGTGACCTAGTAGAGTGTGGTTGCAGACATGGTACTGTGGTCAGTAGTTCTGTACCTTGCCAGGAGTGCCAGTTTGATCACTCAGGGCCCCCTTTACGTCACTCCAATCTACAGTCCCTGGCCTAGTCAGCCTGACTGCTGAAACATACATCTTGATGGAGACAGGTTTATCTGTCTCGGTGTTTGTGACTATGGGAAGGCTAGGAGTAAGCCTCTTCCTCGTCTGCTTCTATTTGTTGTAGGGTATGGCATACCCACATTGATTGGGGCGAGTCTAGTTCTCTTACCTGTTGGTCGTTCTCGGTTCCCAGGGTTCTAGTGTGGTTTTCAGCATGAATTGGAGTTGGTTCCCCAGCTCAGTTCTCTGATGGGTCAGGCTCTGCCCTGTCCACCTTGCCTTAGCAGTCTCTGGTTCAGTCTTCCTGGTTAAGACTTCCTTCAGGGGGTGCTCATGTGCGTCCTCCATGTAATCCTATGGTCCCTGTTGGGATTGAAATCTAATTCATTCTGTCTGCTTGCAGGATTTGTCTCTTGGTCCTATTCAGGATGCTGTCTGACTGTCCTTACCCTCAAGGTTGTCCTTCTGGTGACTGTTACCTTGGTCAGGCGTGTGTTAGCGGGCGGCTCTGTCTACCTAGCCCTCATTCCTTGAGATACACCAGGATAAGGTGGAGTTCCGCCTGAAGCCGGACTCTCTACATCTGGAGGTGTCTTATGTTCATTATTCGAGATATTCTTATCAACGGCTATCCCCTTTTCCTAGCAATGCTGAGGAAGTGGTTCTGCATTCCTTATACAGGTGTTGGCAGTTTTTCCTTGGGAGTCACTGTGTCCTTTAGGGGAACTGAGGTTCCTTGGGGCTTGTGGTCATTACATCCTGAATGTGCCCGATCTCGTCTGCTCTCGGGAGTTGGGCGGTTTGGTCCTGGTTGTTACCTTATGGATGTTACTCCCGGTACCTTGTTCGGCCTTTGGCTTCTGCCAAATCTATTGTAGCTATCGGATTCGTCAGGCTGTTACTCAGGCCTATTCCGGCAAGGGGAAAAATCTCCCTTGTTGCCTTGATTCCTTTCTACGCGTGCTTGAGGCCTCTTGGGCCTTTTAGCACCGGGTTTCTGTTGAACTGGTTGGCTAGGCCACTACCATTGGCCTTCTGCTCATACCTTTTGCAAGGTTTTTACAATGTTGATGTTAGGGCCTCAGCTCATGCTGTCTTGGCCGTATGGTTCTGCAGGTGACAGTGGTTTAAACTGTCTGCTGTTGTCGTTTTTTGTTGGGGATCCCACCCTACTTATGGACACTGCTTTTGGATGTCCCAAGTGTCAGTATTATGTCTGGAGCAGGACGTACTGTATACTAAGAATAATACAATTCTGTGAAATACTCACCTGTAGAATTGATATTATTTGTAAACAGTACGTCCTGCTACACCCCACCCTGGTTTTTCTTTTTGCATTTTTCTGGATCCCCTGTATGGTGATTGTTATCATTGTTATCATTACCAGTTGTTCTGGGTGGTTTAATTCTCCCGGCTTCTTGTTCACTGCTTTTCAATGCTGGGGATTTGTGGGAGGTCCCTGGGTATTTGAAGGGCCGGGAGGAGCCAGTTTTTCCATGTCTCTGCAGTGCAGCGCCATCTGGCGGAGGATAACCCAAGTGTAAGTATTATATCTGGAGCAGGACATACTGTATACAAATAATATCAATTCTACAGGTGAGTCACAGAATTGTATTTTTGTCTACTTGATTGTATGCCTTGGTGGGACAGCAACTCCTGATATATGAAGAGGATTAGGACTACTCAAGCCCTCTTCTAGGAAAACAAGTCCTTCTACTTATTGAACACTTCTTATCAGCTTTTAGCATGTGAAAGCACAGTAGGTGGCCACCCCACTCAAGTCCAGTAATTCATTTGCAATACCTAAAGTATACAACAGAGTTCCCCAACCTTTCTCACCATGAAAGCCACATTTAGCACTGAAAGATGGCCACGCACCACATTGATTGTGAACTGCTTGAACAAGCCGTATATCCCTAAAACTACTGCAAACTGTTCCAAACAACAATAAAGTAAAGTACTTGAAGACGTCAAACTTGACATTTCAGTGAGCATAAATAAATAACATATTACACGCTAATCTCCCCACCCCAAAAGCAATGTTCCCCTCCCCTAGCCACCAAGTATTGGGCAGGTGGAGAAGTATGCTGGTTTACTCCACTCTGTGCCTCAGTTTCTGTTGTCCATGCTGTCAAGGAATTTCATACGAGTGTCCAATGATACGAGTAGGTAGGGTGGGAACCGAGCTGGTACATATTCCTGCCTGCCCATCTTTGAATTAACTTGCCTTGTACACCTCTCCCTGGTCTTAACCATGTGCAAGACCTCTTTAAGTTTTTGCTCTGGTGTGAACCACACAAAAGGTGCCTGTGAGCCACATTTGGTTCCTGAGCTACAGGTTGGAGATCCCTAGTATAGAAGAATACCTTATTTGTAAAAGGCAGAATGTACACCACAGAATCCAGTTTCACACCCACGGCAACTCCTTCGCTTTTTGTTAAAGCTGTAGCCTCTTAAACAAAACTAATGGGTGCCTACAGATGTTTGAACATTTCAGCCCAATGCTCCACCCTAGCCATCCAAAAGCATTGCTGACACTTGACTATACCTTTTACATAAACATATTTTTTAAACCCTCTGAATGCCAAAGCAGGACCCAAATACATTCTCTCGGAACTAAGGTCATGTTTCCTCAACTGTTTTGATAGGCGGCAGTGAGGTTGATGCTGTATGTTTAAAGGTAAATTAAACCAGGTATTTTCACTATTCAGGGTTTTGTTCAACTCCAGCAGGGCATCTCAATTTGGTTGTGCTGGTTGTGTAAAATCCCCTGCGTCGCCATAAAAAACCTTTTCGGTCATCAGCCTACAGCATGTGCCATGGGATTGCCAGTGAAGTGAACATACCAAGCAATCCTAGAAGTTTCACATGGGCCTTTTTCTAAATCAGGATGCCACTACAAATAGTATTTTTTATAGTATCTTTTGATACCTAACCCCCATTTTCAGAATTAACTGACAGGTCTGATTTAATTTATTGTGAGCTTGTGATCTGGCAGTATTAAGACAGACACATAAAGTCACTTTACTATATATGATGACACCATCTTATACTTTCATCCCCCTGTCACACAATATATCAAGATAGCTTGAGGAAAGGTAAGTAACAAATGAGAAATACATTTGGTGACACTGGGACTTTGACAGAGCAGTGCTATAAATTTATTGCTAAGTAGCAGAAGGCCAAAGTGGTGCAGCTTGGCCCTTAGAATTGATCTGATTCCCCTTGACCTAGTCAGTGTGGTCCTTTAAGCGAGGCTGTGTCTGAATAACCAGTCTGGGTTAGGGAATTAGGAAATGAGTAAAAATCGGTAACAGTTTTCTTTTTACATTACTGCATGTTCTCTGCTCATTTCCAGCTGTCAGATCCATTTCTGTTAAACATATTTGCTTGGTGTTGGGCCTTACTGAGACTATAAGCTGCATGGTGTTCCATTTAAAGTCATCAGTGGTGGGACCTAGGGTTTGCCTTGAGCAGTTTATCTGCTGAAATCTAAACTGTGTCCACTGGAATATTCCAGGTACCAATTAGGCTGGTGGCTTTTATCTTTTACATTCATTCATTTTCACCTTATACTGTGCCTTTATAAAGCTCTAGCTTTGATGCCATTTATGAAGTCATAAAGCAAAACCTAGGAGGTAAGTGACTGGGCTCCCAATTTTCATTTTACTGTTCATTTTAGGAAATTAACAAATCGCATTATTATCAAAGTGGAAAAAGCCCTTGAAGCAAATATACAAATTCAATTAAAACTGGCTACCATACAGCAGGAAACAAGAGCACTTAGCTGTACAAACAGCACAATGAAACAGGCAGCTGTAAAATAGACATTTCTGCATCCAATTACGCTGACAGGATATACAATATATGCTGCATGGAATTTCCCTTCAAATGTTGGACCATTACGTATCGGTCGCATTACAATTAGACAATTTTATTTAATTACACACATGTATAAAAAAATGAGCCTGTTGAAGATAGTCATTGTTTGGACAAGTTTGGCTGCTTTCTTCAAACAATGCTTGCTAAATGATAATATAAAAAGTAATAAAAGAATGTTTTCACAGCTGTTTGTCTTTGATTATATACTGACTTCTTTGAAGTTGCGCAATAAGAGACTTTGAACCTGGAGAGAGATCAAATAATGAATTGTTCTGCTTTGTAAAGCTTAAGAAGGGATTTTATTGTTGAAATATATAGTGCAACATATTTTTTTCTTTTGCCTTTTATATTATAGTTAAAGGTAGGATGAGATCATTTCAGATGGATTAAATTAGACTCTCAGGGCAAACCACGGGTAACTTTTTTTTATGATCTGTACATAAAACAAGCAACTGAACATCTAAATAACAATATCCTACTTATTATTTTGCCTTGCTTAATGAGGTGTATATAAAAAAAAAGTTTCAATTAAGTTTTTTTTTGTATTAGAGGTCTCCTAATGGTACTGTAAATTAAATCCCATCTGCAGGCAAAATGAAAAAAAAAAATTCCCATGACCCCCAAAAGTGTCTGTTCTGGCAAAAATAATAATACAAAAAGAATAGACTGATCTTTTCTTCCCTGCATCAGCTTTCCCATAGTTCTGCTCTTTAAAACTTCAGGTCATACGAACAGGTTGATGGCACTTCACCTTCCCACCTCTGTGACACTTAAACCGGACCTTCACCATGAGTTATTGAAAAGCCCAAACCCTTAAAAAAACGATTCCGCAACACATATAATTCATATATTTTACGTTTTAGTCACTTACTTATTATTCTTTCCCCCACTGGGCTGCAACTCTGTTCAGGAATTTAGGATACGGGCGCCGCCATCTTGACTCAGAAGCATCATAGTTACTGAGGAGAGGAGAGTGGGATAAAGTACAGGGGGGCGGGTTATAGCTGTGCTTTGTTCAGACAGAGCAGAGCTGTGGTCAGGAAAAGGTCAAAGATCCCAGAATGCAGAGCAGCACAGTCAGAAGGTACTTCCTGTTTGCAGGCTGCCTGATGTTCCATAAGCCGCCATCTTGGATGTTTAAAGGCTCATAACATGCAGTAGATGTAGGTAGGATGATTTTTAATGTGAGCAATCTGTATGTACAGGGTGTGAGAAACATATAAGATAGACTCTTATTCAGGGTGAAGGTCCGCTTTAATAGAGCACACCATTCTATTCATTGCAACAAAGGGGTTTGCTTCTTTACAAGGTAGTGTGAACATATTAAAACATCCCTGGAGACAGCTTAGGTGAGTATAGTCTTCGAAGCAGACTTGTGGACAGTCATGCAGTGAAATCTGAACACTGCCCGAGGTGACAATTAGACTATTTTCCTTGGTAAAGAACTTCCAGTCCTGTGCCGCAGACATCTTCTCTTAGTATGAATCACATTCAGCGTAAAAGCTGAAAGTGACTTGCCTCATAGTCAAATATGACACTAGGGGTGGCATCTGGACTTAAAGCCACTGGTGGCATAATTTCAAGACATCGGTTCAATATCAAGTTTGGTCACATGAGCCAGTCTAAGATAAGTGGTTGTCAGGTATAGATAATCATGGCACCTTAAAAAGGCCACTCCAGCACAGGATTTGTGATTTTTAAATACCTTCCCTAGTGAATGGCCAGGCAGAATCACGTGTGGTGTGGGAGTGCCCACACCTGGCAGCCGTCCTAGACTACAGCTAGATGTTGGGGAGCATTAGGCGGAATCTGTGATATTGCCTGACTTCACCACTGGATATTGTGTGCAGGTAAGTGTCTTTTTTATGTTACCCCCTGCCCTCTCTTAGCCCTTCTTCAGTGCTAGGAGAGGGTGTCAGGGCAAGGAGTAATTAAAAATTAAAAATCCTGGGCTGGAGTGGCCCTTTAATGCAGGTCAAACACCTTTATCAAGGGTCTGATTAAAGATGTGTTTTGTGATAAACTACTGCTTAGTAAGACAAAATGCCCACCTCATTTTTTGTGATAATCATGGAAACGGTTAGTTTTGCTGGCACAGTACTGTGTGTTAGGTAGAATTCCTGATGGACCACAACTGCTTTAGGGCTTACAGGGCTGGGCAAAGCCACCAACATGCAGCCCACTTCATACCTCTTATTAGACCCCCTCCACTCCCTGCTTCACAAGTCTCCCCTTCCAATCCCTGTACCCAGCGCCAGCTCTGAGCTATACCCACTACTGCTACGATATCTGCTCCTACAATACTAGTACTAAAGCTTCAGCACCCTCACTTTTATGATGTCCATATCCACCCCTGTCCATGATCTGTCCCTGCAATGCTATAGCCCTAGCTGATGCAAGCACACACTGAGGCTCACAATAATTCTTTGGTAAAGTATGGTGCATCAGCGTTGCACCTTGGAGTGTGAATTGCAACCTGGTAAGCTTTTCACAAGAAAGTGCAATAAAATATTTATTTTATTTATTTTTTCCAAAAAATATCATCTGTACTTGTGATGGGACATATTTAAAGGTTAGAGACATCATTTTACCAATGAGGTAAACCAATGAGTATTTTTTTAATGTTTGGAAATATTAGCGCCCTATGGGCTATGCAGCATAATTTGGGATTTTATTCTTCATACCCACAGGGCCCTGTTGTTTCTATTTTTTTTTAAATAAACCATATCTCGGAAATCATGTATCTCCTGTATCTCATCCGTCAAAATGCCTTATTTTAGGTACAGGTGAATTTTGCGGGTAAAGCTGGAATAAACATTTTTTATTGCACTGACTGGGAGGCACACCAAAGGCAGGGCTCCGCAGCTCATTGGCTGAACAGGGCCACTAATATCCTGATGTTTGGTCCCAGTCCAGCCCTAGACATGGTTAACAAGTTGACAAGCTATCAAAAACACTATTTCATGTTTATTTAGAATAGCAATATTCGTGAACGGCTGCAATATTAAAAATCTGTTTAACATGTCGGCTAATGAGAGGAGGGGCCACCTATACACCCAAACTCCTTCCAAGCTTGTGGTTTATTCTCGCATGGTGGAATAATATTCAGGGGTGACAGGATTAGTCTATCAGGGGTGACAGATCCTGTCACCACTGATTTCCTCTTCCTTCCATTAAAATAAAAACACAAGCCTGGCTGGATATTTCTTGATGCTGTGTGTAGTGAACCTTCCTCCCGCCATCCAGCATATTTATATGGATTTTTATCATTGGGCCATTTTTTGCAATAGTGCTCCTTCAAGGGTCAAAGTCTAACTATCAGACTTTAGCTGTGCTTTTCTTTTATCATAAGCTCAAAGTGCTTAAAGTGGACCAACACCCAGGATTTTGACTATCCTGGGTTTTGGTCCACTTCGGCGGGGCACCCCGATCGGGGGTGCCCCGCTGTGTGAAACCCCCCAGAAAGCCCCAAAATCTTACCTGTCCCCGCTCCCACGTGACTGGACGCTCCAATCCCCGCCAACGTCCAGGCGGGGATCAGGAACGTCCAAGCGGCTGCCGCCGCCGCCGCCTCCCTCGCGTCACTTTCGGCGCGCGCGCGCCCCCGCCGGCCATTCGCAGACGGCCGGCGCGGGCGCGAGCACGCCTACAGGGGCGCGAGGGAGGCGGCGGCGGCTGGCCGCCGCCGAAGATCAGGTAAGGTGTTTGGGGGTTTTTTGGGGGGTTTCACCCCGCGGGACATCCCGATCTCGGATGTCCCACGGGGTGGGAGGTGATCGGCCCGGGAATCTTATAGATTTCCGGGCCGATCACCTCTCGGTGTTGGTCCACTTTAAATCTCAACACATTTTGCTCATACAGTAGCTACTTGCCTTATGCAATACTCATGCTTCTAAAATGGCCCTGATGGAAGGAATGAATTTGTGGCCTTTGCAAAAGTGATTTGATTGGCCTCAAAAAAGAAAAAAAAAACTTTAGCTTTAAACTTTGTACCTTTTAAATGATAATTTCAATCAATATGTTAGACAAAGGGATATTGTAACTTTAGAGATTTTTTATGATGAAGGTGTGTTTAAGAGATGTCACTTTGATATTTTTACATTATGTCCTACATTTGTCAGCTAAAACCAGGATATTGCCTCAATGAGAAAAAGCATGTTCTGCACTTGTCAAAAGGCAGTAAGTAATGATTAAAATAGCAGTGTGAAACGCTGGGAGATTAAAGTGATGCTAATGATAAGTGAGAGAAGAAAAGGGCAAGCTATATTTTAATCCCTGAGAGAATGGTTAATGACTTCTATTGCCTGAGATTAAACTAAACCTGTCTCATCAGCTTTTTCTGCCTGGTGAAAAAAGCTCTCTGCACTTTAATTTATTAAAGTCTTTTAAGAAAGCACATTGATCCACAGAGGTTAAACTTAAAAAATGGGAAAAACACACAGTGAAAATGCTTCAAGTGAGATGTGACTTTGTTGCTGTGGGATCCTCTCGATTTCTGTTACGAGTTATTTGTCTGTGCGTTCTTGCATTTAATTAGGCAATAAGAATTGCTCAAACTGCAATGTTTGTTTCCCTTCGCTATGAGGGTATGTTCACATGTATCCGGCGAAGGGAGAAGTTGCAATAAACTAAAGGTGATATTGACACATGTAAACCGGCTGAATGAGCACATCAATTGTACTGAGTAATGTTTTGTTTCTTCTTTTTAGTGCATTTAAATATTACAGGCAAAATTGTGCCTCTAAAGTACTTTCACTAGGGGTCTCCTTATCCAGAGTATAATGACCTGGTATAGCTGTGCACTATGACAGCATGAAATGACAATCTCTACTATTCTGGAGTCTTAAATGACATGGCTGAAACCTTGCTGAAAGGCCTGTTCTTGTCTATTGCTGATGTAGCAATGAGCTGCATGAATTGAACAGTGGGGTGGAAAAGGGATCATCAAAAGCTGTGATCATTAGCTGGGTGGGGATTCCAAACATGTATTGTAAGCAGGTCAAATAACAGGTGAATTGTAGTAACTAATGGAATTCTGATGCCATATGTTTGTATGCACATATGTTAGTGGGCAAATGTATTGATACCTCTAAAAGTGGACCTTTCACCAGGATTTTCACTATCCTGCTGATAGGTTTATGTTCCTGGGGCCTCCTTAGGATGCCACACTGTGTGAAACCCCCCAGATTGCTCACACAATTTTTTTTTTTTTTTTAAATGCATAGATGGCCATTGTATGCTTAGGAATTCATCCTCCGCATTTAACCCATCCGTGCAGTGAGTGTACACATGCCCGGAGCGGTGGGCTGCCCTAATTATGGCGCCCGGGGAGCAGTTAGGGGGTTAGGTGCCTTACTCAAGAGCACTTCAGTCATGTCCCAGGCCTGGGATTCAAACCTGCCACCCTCCGGTCACAAGTATACTCCCCTTACCTCTAGACCACAACTGCCCATTTTTGCCGCTCCTGGGGCGCATGCATGGGCTCTCATCCAATCAACACTTTATGCCATGCATACTAATGCACAGAATAAAGGATTTTTTTAAAGCTGATCCACTACTAGCACCAGGTATCAGCAGATGAGCGTCTGTATAGCGGCGCTTAGAGCGACCGCTAGTACACGCTGTAAGCAGGTATCAAGCACAGTAACAAAGCGTTGCAGTCGCTGTAGTAACCTGGCCGGCAATGATGAATATGATGTGTGTGGGGCACTCTTAACAACAGCACAACGCTGCAGTGAGCGAGAGGTAGCGCCAGCTCAGTGCGTCCGGCACTCGGCCATATTTAACAAAAAACTAAAGCTAAATTTAACAAAAAATCTAAAGCTGGGCGATTTAGCATAGAGCGCCAGACGCTGTGTGATCAAAGTCTGTTTTTGAACACATATACACCTGTAACAAAAACACATGGAATGACATTGTTTTAAAACTGGGACAATAACACTTTAATGCCAGACCCGTAAATACAATTCTGCATAAAAATGTAAAAAGTCCCAAAAAACTATAAAAGTGTTTGTTTGCAGCCAGGAGAGGTCACACAAAGGTCACAAAAAATAATTTTAATTGCCAAACACACTGTTTAAACACAAACAAATGAAATACCATTGAAATGTATGGGAGAGCGACAGTGAGCGAAAGGTAATACGTGGCGCTCTTGTACCTAGAGTGCCGGCGCTATACACTGAGCCACCTCTAGTAATACATGTGACGCTAGATAGCGCTGTTAAAGGCGCTCACCGTATCCACCTACTTAAATGTGGTTTCCCGTACAGCGTCCAGCGTTCGCCAGATGCTACCTGCCGCTACGAAGGCACTAACTGGTGCTATCCCTTCTTAAATAACCCCCTTGGTCTGGTTTAAGTTTGACTGTTAGTCCACTTTAAGTCTACTGTGCAACTCTTCCTGAAATCTAAAATCTGCTGCTACATAAATTAGTGCGAGAAGACTAGTGATAGACATTTGTGATCTTCTTCAGTCTATGTATGCATGTCTATTTTTGGTTCTTGGAGCTAATACAAAATCTTGTAGTAAGTATTAAAAGAATGAAGTAAGGGAAGTGTTCTAAAATGTTTCTGGGTCCACAATAATCTACTTCTGTAGAGTAGATCTGCTTGAGTGTCTCCCTGCACTGATAGCACAGAGGTTTATTTGGAAGCTTATGTAGGAGATCCGTGGAAAGTTTGGTAGTGTGTCAGTGCTCCAGATTTCTGTGTTTTAATACATTTTTATTTTACAAGACTGGGAAAGATATCATTTTTTGTTTTCTTTATATTGAAGCCAGGTTGACTTTAAGACTGCACACATGTGCTGTTTTAGCCTGGTTACGTGGCTCTATGCACTACATCAAATTGACCTGAATGTAAATATAATAAATGGGCTGTGCTTTATTTATTAATGTACTGAACATGATCTAAAACCTGGATCGCTGTACCTTATGTCACATTTGTCATGGCCTGTCATATGTGGTCTAGTTACCTATTAACTCATAAACTATTGTATATGTGAATCTTTTCTTTTGAATATGAAGTTTTAGTGACCATTTTATTGCTTATTTTCATTTGTGCTGTAACACTTTGCATCACTTGTATTGGGTGCTATTCCACCTGCTTTTGTCATAGCTTGTCTTGGGAGACATTTTCACTGACTAAGGAGACGGTTAAAGGGATGCTGTGACCATTAAATATTTGATTCCTAAGTTGCCAGTTCATAATACTGATTACAATTTGAGTCTCTGTCTGACAGGGATGGAAGCTCAGTGCTTTACAAGCCCACCCGATAAACCTCTGTGAACACTGGTGGTCATGTGGGGGTTGCAAACTTGTGAGGGGACCTCAAAAAAGATAATTGCTGGTCCCTGGTATTGGGCTTTCATTGGCGTGGCATCTGTCTGGGCCCGACTTATTTATTTCTTCGACCCTTCAGTCAAAATAAAAGTATAGTTATCTTATATCCCCCACCATGCAACAGTCCTGGTCTGCTGCTTTAAAATGAGTCAAAACTATCTAAAAGATTCCAGGCCTGGCTGATAGCCTACACACATGCCCCGCTGTGTGAAACCCCCAGGGGAGCTAGGAATCTTACCTGACCCCAACGGGACCCACGTCACAATCTTCCCTGGCGGCCGCATCCCCAGATTCCCTGTAGCGGTGCGCGCCTCCCACACCCAGCCTATCTGAATGGGGCAAACCGTGAGCTGAGCTGGCACCATTGAGATCAGCAGAATCGCCCGGTTGCTTGGGCGGGATGGGGCCGGGGGATCAGCGGAGGACCCAGAAATGGGTTTCCATGCACTTTAACTTACCCAGTGTAAAAATGTAGGTTTATTCCTCATGCTTATGACATATTATTTCACAACTCACAACAAATGTGCCAAGCATACTCCCCTACTCAGTGGGCTCAATTCACTCTATTTTCAAATGCTCCCTATGCAGATCTTTCCTGTATTTGAAATTATTTGATCTCATAAACAACGTGCTATCAGGGTACAGGGGTAAATTTCATTTTTTGTATGTACTAAGTAATGCAGCATATATTATGGTTTCTGTTGAACTGAATATTATTCCAGTGAAACAATGTAGAAATCAGAAAATAAATCCATGCTGATACAGGGTAACTGAGTGTAGCATATCTAATTTTCCAGTGGGTAACAAGAACTGACTGGGGATGTTCAAGCTGTAACAAGCAGTAACCCACTGGAGGGTATATGCTAGATATTAATTGTTTATTTGTTTCTGATAGTAACCCTAAAGCATTCCTTCAAATCACATGTGTTGTACAGAGCATCTTTTAAGCTTCACTGATTAAACCTCTGTCCTAATTAATTTGTAAAGACTAGGGGAGAAAGATTCAGCTGTGACCTGGTTCTCAGAATAACTTGCATCAGTCTATTTTCATTTGGAATTGTCATTGTGCTTTCCGGATAGATTGCTCTATTTAACTGGAGTTGTGAAAACATTTATATGGTACACACAACACTGCAGCATGTATTCAATGCCATAGATTTAGTACATTTTTCTGCTATGATTACTTCCATGTGGTCAAGCAATCATTTCACATGCATCAAGGCACTCAAAATGCCTAGCGTGTGTTTGGCCACTAATAAAAAATAAGTAAATACATTCATATATGAAAGGTAGTCACATGATTGAAAGTGTTTTATTATGTTGTGTGCTTTCTGTTTTCTTATGGAGGTCAAACATGCTTCTTATGTATGGAGAGTCTGCATGCAGTTCCTACATCTGCCTACAGGATCTGGAGTCAGATCCAGGATTAGGAAGGGGAGGGTGCTCTGTTCTCTAAAGCTCAGTTGTGTTTAAATGAAGGAATATCCTTACCTGTGTATCACTGTTTATCTAACCCGGACTAATGTATGGGACCCAGTTGTTTGGAGGGGGGCAGCCATCTCATGGCGGCCCTGTGACTGCTGCACCTCACCCACACTTTCAGAAAATATGGGTGCTCCCCACCTACTTCAGCCCACTCTTGATGAGTCTCTCTTCTATTTCTTGGGGCAGGCATTTTGCCCTGGGTGTTCTGATAAACGTTCTAAACTAAAGTTCAAAAAAGGTAATTTAAAGCCATTGTAGCATACATCTATTTTATTGCCACCATTGCTGTTGTAGATGCATGCTGTCCTGGCTGTGCCCATAGCAACTCCTCATTATCCTATCTAATGAAATCCATGTCAGAATAAGAAGGGAGGCCCTGATATTCAATGTGAAATGAGGTCCAGATTCTTCTAAAGGCATCCTTCACATTAAGGTTGAATGAGGCCCAAATATTTCTAATGACGTTCTTAACATTAAGATTGAATGAGGCTCAAATATTTTTAATGGTGTTCTTGAATGGAACTACAGTTCCAGAAGGCCCTGATAATTTGTACTATAAATGGACAGGGCTCCAGTTACAGATCTTTCTTTCACTGACTATCATAGGGAGGTTCTTCTCCATGAATGTCCTATCTGTAGCTTGTTCTTAGGTAGCCAGCAGGGCAATAGATGGGGCATCAGTAGGTGATAATATTAATCTTCTCTTTATATAGCGCCAACATTTTCTGAAGCAATTTACAATCGGATGGTTTATGTGCAAATAGAGTAATCAATTACTTAGCAGCAAAATGGGTAAGCCAATGAAACAAAAGGTACAAGGACCCTGCTAGCAAGCTTACAATCTAAAAGAAGAATAGGGGTGACACAAAGGGCCTGATTTATCAAGCACTTCTGCCAGATTATGCCACATCGGTCCAAATTGGAGTCGTGCAAAATATAATTTATCTTTTTTTTTTTAATATTCTTTATTTAAAGGTTTTGCAATATTAAACATACAGACATTAGGGTGAACAATACATTACACAGGAGGTAAGGGGGGAAGACATATGGGCCTCCATTTCAAAACATGTGTTATTATACATCCGAACCACAACATCAGCCAACATTACATGATACATGGTGAGAGGTTCTCGGCTGTCGCCGTTTCATGAGGAGGAGTAAGATCCCCTCTGGGTCTGCACCTGGATTGCGCCTGGCAGAGGCCTACTGGTTCTCGCCCAGCCAAGGCTGACGGAGCCCTCTTCTTACCAAGCGAATATGCTTCACCATACAGCCTTCCAGCTGGGAGTAGCGTCTCCGCCATGCTGGGTGTGGCCATATGTCCACCCCAGGGCGGGGTTGAGATGACACATAAGGGGCATGGATGGGATAAGAAGTGGGAAGGGTAATGGGGGAAAGGGGGGCAGGGGGGGAGTATGGCGTGTGGGACCTGATCCCAGTCCTGGCACCCATCTCCACCCGCCCGTATCTGACATCCCTCAAGGCGACCCAGATCCCGCCCCACCCACGCGGAGCGGGACAAGGCAGCGCCGCGGACACAACCCAAGGCCTACTGCTCAAACAGGCTCCTGAAGTCCACTGATTCCTTGTAGATCAGCCAGGGCAGCCAGGTAGTTCTGTATTGCTTGTCCCTGTCATGTAAAGCCAATGTTAGGTCCTCCATTTCCCTGACAAGCATGACCTCCTTCGCCGAATCCCTTACGGTGGGGGATTTCTTCTGTTTCTAAACTCTAAAATAGGTCTCTAGGCCCTCCTTTATAGCCTGTGCCACCACCGCATCCTGAAGGAGAGATTCGTTCAGTCTCCACATCGAGGAGGGTGGCGGTTTGTCTATGAGATCAAGGTCAAGGAACACAGGGGCATGGTCAGAGAAGGAGATTGGGTATATCACGTCTCCGGTGGCCAAGCTCAGTAAAATGTGCGAGATCCAAATGTAGTCCAGCCTGGAGTATGTCCCATGAGCATTGGAGTAAAAGGAGTAATCTCGCACCCCAGGATTTCTGACCCGCCACGCGTCCACCAGCTGCATATCATGTAGCCTCTTCCTCAGGGATCTCAGAGCCAGATAGGAGATCGCTGACCTACCCACCGATGAGTCCAGGAGAGGCTCCATGGTTAAGTTGAGGTCACCTCCCAATATGACCTCCCCCTCCATAAACTTTTCTATCTTTTCCAGTGTGTGTTTCAGGAATTGGATTTGTCCTTGATTAGGTGCATATATGGAGGCCAGCGTATACATTTCTTGATTAATCAGCCCTTTGGCCAATACCACCCTTCCCGATTCATCTCTCCAGACCTCCCGTAAGATGAAGGGGACGTCTCTTGCAATCATGATCGCAACTCCCTTTTTTTTGGTATCTGCCGCGCAGCTGTTCAACACGTGAGGGAACTGCTTGTTACACAGTTTCGGAGCTGAATCCCTTTTGAAATGTGTCTCCTGTAAAAATATAATTTTTGCTTTGCATCGTTTTAACTCCTGACCCAGGATGGTTCTCTTTTCTGGGGTATTAAGCCCTTTCACGTTCAAGGTGACTACTTTTATTGGGGCCATGCTAGCGGGGGCAGGTGGTAAGGGGGCAGAGTCCGCCAGGTGACGCCGGGCTATGGTACTATTTGTCACTTGCCCGGTCCCACACGCCAAGGGGGCGGGAGGGATGGATGGGAAGGGAACAACAAGAGGGGTTGAAAAACGGGAGGGGAGCAGGAGGGAAGGCGCGCACCGGGGGCAGTAGAGGGTAAGAAGGGGCTTGGGAGTATAACACCAAAAACAAGGGGGAAACAAAGGACTATCAGGTAGTCCGCCGGCTACTTGCCAGAAGGCGTAGTCCTTATACGGTGCATTTTCAATACGCACTCAGTGGAGGGGACTCCACAAGAGATCCCTCGTCCACGGGCAAACAAGCCCAGTGCTAAGTCTATTCCCGTCTGGAGGAGGCCGGGAAGCTTCCCCAGGGGGGTGCACCAAGTGTGTGTGGGGGGGGGGTGGAAGACTAGGCCAGCGAACAGTGGGTTAGGAGCTGCATCTTGATTGTGGCTACTCAGCAAGGCATACCCCAGCCGTGAAGCATTGAAATTTTGCTACACGGGGAACAGGTGATTTGGGGTAAGTTGTCACCTAGCTCAGCAGCACAACTCAGCAGTTACCCAAGCGGGGATCCCTGGGTGGTCGAGGACCCAACTGCGCATCAGATCAATTTAGTCAGACTATAAACATCTAGCTCTAGTACCACCAGAAGGAAGAACATCAACAACAACAACTTGGCAAACATGGCAGGGGGAGGGCCCCGAGTTCGTGGCCCGCAGCCGGGCTGGCAGCCTGGGCGAGGGGCGAGACCAAAGTCACGAGGCGACAGGCCCTCCGCCCCGGTCGCCACACGCCCCCCCACCGGTCCCCCCGCGACGCCCCCGCCACCACCGGCCCAACCCGTTGGCAAGTGCAGTACTGGTTGGTGCTTTGAAATCAAATTTCCTCCCCTACTCACCAACAGCTGAAACGGGTGCCCCCACCTGTAGGATGCTCCCTGCCTCTGGATAGTATCCAGCAGGGGTTTCAAAAGCTTTCTCATCTGCAATGTCCTCCGTGAGAGGTCCTGTAGGATGATCACCTGCGCGCCTTTGTATCTGACCGGATCCTTCTCCCATGCGCGCCGAAGTATATCTTCTTTTATCTTTAAGTAGTGTACTCGGCAGATGATGTCTCTGGGCCTATTCAGATCTTGTGACCAGGGGCCCAGGGCCCTGTTCACCTTGTCTATTTCTATACGATTGGTATCAGGCAGACCCAGAAGCTTGTTAAAGATAGATGTAAGCACCTCCACCACGTTCCGTGGGTCCACCGACTCAGGGACCCCCCGAAGGTGCAGGTTTCTCCTATGGCTCCTGTTCTCCGCGTTGTTGTGGGCAAGGAATATATCAGACAGGAGGCGTTTGTTTCTTGCTGCTGTTCTAGATCCGCTACGCATGTCTCAGGGGCTCTGTGGGAGGCCTCAACCCCATCCATTTTTTCTGTGACTTCAGCCACTGAGCCTTGTAGTGCCGCCCCACGCGTCGGTAGCCCTCGCAGGGCCTCCATGATATTGACTTTCACCACGCCTGCGATGGACTGAGAAATTAGATCTAGCTGAAGGGAAGCTGGAGAGCCTTGCAGAGGAATCAGCTCTATATTGGGTGCAGTGTAGAGGGGTGGGTTCAGGATGGATGCTGCCATCGCTATTTGTCCCGGCAGGTGAGTTCCCAGGGCCGGGTGGGTGTGTGGCCGCTCATCCCTCTGAGAATCCCATGCCAACGGGATCGTGTCCTCTTCCCACAGGCAGCACGGGGTGGAGGACTCCCCCACAGACATCAAGCCCCCTGCATAACAGGCGGGAGGGGATGCAGAGCAGGTCTGCCACATCGGCTGCGGGCTCGGTGGAGGTGAAGGGGTGCCCGTCAAGGAGCCCGCATCGGACGATAAGTCCTCTATTTGCAGGGATGTATAGCTCCGCCCCTGTGTATACAGGGTAGGGGAACCCCTGGGAAAGCCCCCAAGCATAGGCTCATTACAATGCTGCTGGCTGATCTGTGCAGCGGACATGCTGCTGTGGGGTAAGGTGTCACCTCCCCCTCCCCCTGAGATGCCCCCCCGCCTGGCACAGCGTGGTGGGAGATGGGGGTTCAGGCTTCCTGGAGTGGGGGCTGGACGGGGCGAGTGACTGACCTGAAGACCGCCGGGTGTTCTCCCCAGCCCACCCGCCGCGCTATGGACATCTGCCTTCACTGTCGTCCTCCGGCCCCCGCTCCTCCGATGCTCCGGATCTACGCTGAGCGGAGGGCTCGCTGTCTCCTGCTGCCCTCCTCTGTGTGCGGGTGGATCCTCCGCCGGGTGCAGCGCACAGGCATCCGCATCTCCTCGCTGTGCGGCAGACTCGCGCCTATGAGCGCGCTCTTCCTCCCTCACTGCTGCCATCTTCCCCGCCGCCGGCCGCCTGCTCTCGGCACCGCTCTAATTTCCACCAATGTGGCATAATCTAGGAAAAGTACCTGATAAGTCAGGCCCAAATACATTTTCCAGCTATCTAAGAAAAAATAGTATAGTATACACAAGCTGTATGGGCTAGACACAACCTAATTTAGTGCCCTTTTAAAGCTGGTTTTCAAGCGGATTTTAGTGTTGTGAATATTGCTTGCTGATAAAAATTATTTAGAAGGTGGGTTATAGAAGTTGAGTTAGAAGTTGGATGTGGTGGGCTACCCTAAAATGACACGTTTATGACCTGCAAGCCAGTTATTTTAAAGCAGCAATCTAAATTTTGTGAGGTTATATCAGTTAACTAATTACAGACAGTTAAGTAATTGTTACATAAGGGAGTGTTTTAATATTAAAGTGGACCAACACCCAGGGGGGATCGGCCCGGGAATCTATAAGATCCGAAATCGGGATGTCCCGCGGGATGA
The DNA here is from genome assembly GCA_027917425.1 of Gastrophryne carolinensis. Classification (NCBI taxonomy): domain Eukaryota; kingdom Metazoa; phylum Chordata; class Amphibia; order Anura; family Microhylidae; genus Gastrophryne; species Gastrophryne carolinensis. Next base: position 130,519,328 of record CM051236.1, read on the forward strand.
AACCCCCCAGGAAGCCCACAATCCTACCTTTTCCACGTTCCAGCGGCGCATGCGCATCCAGCGCCGCCGCCTCCCGCGCGTCCCTCTAGCAGGGCGCTCTCCCGCGCCGGCCGTTTGTGAATGGCCGGTGCGGGTGCGCTCCCTGTAAGAGGGACGCGCAGGAGGCGGCGGCGGACGCGCTCTGCTTGTCCGGTGCTGCCTCTCGCTTGTCCGGTGGTGGGGATTGGCTGTAGCGGTCACGTGGGAGCGGGGTGAGGTGAGTTTTCGGGGCTTTCTGGGGGATTTCACACAGCGGGGCACCCCCGATCGGGGTGCCCCACCGAAGTGGACCAAAACCCAGGATTGTCAAAATCCTGGGTGTTGGTCCACTTTAAAGTTAGGTATAATTTAGATTTACATACAGCCAAAGTATCCACTGCATTACAGACTGGGATGTTAATTGACTGCTGGGGCAGTAGCCCCACAGGGTCAGTGCTTCAGCGCCACTCATGAATATTTGACTGCAGGTAGCCAAAAGGATTCAGACCCTTTTGGTCACCAGTGAAGCAATAAATGCATGGATGGGTAAATATTTTGCCTGGTTTTCATGGCACACTAGGGGGCCCAATTGGGTATAATTAAATGTGACTAGCAAATCTTTTTATGGAGCAAAACAGCAGGTTTCAGGCTTTCCGTATCTTCTTATGTATGACTGGCAGTTGTTTGTATGTTTGGTGACTATTTTTAAGATAGTTTCATTATAAAAGGCTGGGATTTCTAAATAACTTTCAGGTGAGTCCTTTTGCTTAATATTATCCTTTTAACTTCTGCCAGTGATAGAAGGACAAACCATATCTACACTATGGGGGCATGCTAAATATTTGTTGAAGCCAATGTGACTTGCAGTGTGCATTGTGGTGTGTATTGTAACCCACATCTTGGTGAGCTTTTTTAGACACAAAAAAGTGCAAAAAAATTCCTGCACCTGTGATGGGGCATTTTTACCTATTAAGCGCATCATTTTCAAATGAGGTAAGGGTATTTGTTTTTAAGTTTGAAAACAACAGAACCCTATGGGCTATGCAGAAGAAACAATACAAAAATTAGCATAGCCCATAGGGTACTGTTAGTTCCAAACTTCACCACTGGAAAATTAATGTACCTAAAAATGTAATCACATGTACAGGTAATTGTTTGGGGAGAAAATTTAGGACTAAGACTTTTTATTTCACTTTTTTGTGTGTTATCGCTAAAAAAGGTCACCGGGATTCAGGATGCCACAATGCACACCGGAAGTTGAACGGAAAATTTAGCATGACTCCCATATTAAAGCTTGAAATGCTGTAATTGTGTTGTACATCAATGTCAACATAAGAAATGTGTGATGTATGCAATCACATGGCCAATACAGCTGCATTGTTAAGGGTAGACTTCATATACAAATAATATCTGATCCAACTAAAATAATGCATGTTCCAAGTTGTTTTGACTATGATACATAAGGTTTTGTATACAATATCATGCCCCAATAGATCTGCAGTAGCTCAGTCACACTGTGGCCAGCTGCAAGCATTTTTGTGGAGCAGGCAAGGATTATGGTTACTATACTATTTTTTATTGCTGCGCATGCCCACTCGATTCACTCCAAATGAGGGGTATGCCAATCACTGGCATAGATGAGCGGGGTTACAGGGTAACGTGGATACCTTTAGTCATACTAGGTTGCAGTAGCATCAGGGCTGTTAGGATGTGCTGTGCTGGCTTGGTGACAGTAAAGACTGTTGCCCCTGGACTAAATACAGTGGACATTGTTTATCAGCCAGCCTTATAGCTCAATCTATGTTTTGATTCATGCAACAAAAAGCCTGCAGAGGCGAGGCAACACAACATGGCGTGCTTGGTCACCATGGGCAGCACACTGGCTAGAGCCTACTGGGGGGGGGGGGGGGGGGCAAAATGGTTTGTATGACTTCTTTTTCTTTTTAGATTTACAGTCCCCCAGTAGGTATTGACTAGCACAACTTTTTGGGTGCATGTTACAACCTTCTGATTTCAGTGACACTTGATGTTCCATTAGCTCATCTTCCTTTTTAGGTCATTGCTAAAAGGAAATGAAGTCAGTTCACTCCAAGTGTTGTAAGCAAACAACACAATAAATGTTATTTTTAAATACTCATTGGCCCTGTCTTCTATCTTCATCCCAGTGCAGGACATTCTTCTTCAGGTCCACCAGTGCTTGCTTTGTCCCAACGATTTTTGGGGTTCTTCTCTGCCCCCTCTTCCATCTTCATCAGAACCTGATGCCTGCGCCACCACTTGGATGAAGGTAGAACATAGGTTCCCCCTTCTGTCGTTCTTGCTACCCAGCAAGGAACTGAGGTGAGGGTCAGGAGAGCTGCCTTTTATACTTGAAGGCAGGACATCCATGAATCTCCCCTACATCACTAATAATGTCACAGGAGGGAAAGGGCCAGAGTAAACCCCCTCTAGGGGGCAAAAAAAATGAATCTCGCAAGGCTCTGAATCAACCCCATAGAGTGTTGAAAATATTGACAGGCAATAATATTGATTTAACATTGTTTGAAACATTTCAAAATGGTCATGTTTAAATTCATTTATCCTAGAATTATGCAGTGAACTGAGTAATATTAGGCGGGGAATATTATACAGCCCATAAATCTTTGTGTAAAATATAGTCATTACATCTCATTTTCCGTTCAGGTGTACGGGGGCACGCATATGTAGTAAATAAAGTGTTAAAGGGTTGGAAAAATATTATTTCATCACTTGAGTTCCATTAGAATTCACTTGGGTGGCTGAGAAAATGGTTTATGGATTAGAAAGAAAAGAACAAGCTAAAACATTTCATACCTTCATCTCTGATAAATTCCCCAAACTCATTCTTCTCATCTGAGCCATAAATAACAACCAAGCTTTTTGCTAGGAAAAAAAAATACAAAGCATTTCTTCCCTACTCTAGATCCTTTGTCTTAGAGATGAATGCTATAATAAATTTGAAGTCTTAAGGGGATATTGTTTGAACTGTAACATTATGGTTTACAACTGTTGATTTTCTCATGAGCAGGATATAGTACAACTGTGACGTTTGATCTGTTGAAAAACAGTACAAAACATAGACCTGCATTTATCAAAGTAAACCACTAATGGAAAGACACTGGGCTGTAGTATAATACTATATATATATATATATATATATATATATATATATGTAGTATTAGGCTGCAAAGTATTGAAAAGGCCTTCCTAGTTTAAAAGAAGTTTATTGCAGGATTATTATCTCCTGTTGTAAAACGGTGGCTTCGTATGTATCTGCAACCCATGTGAAAACATCCAGGATGTTAAATTTTAGTCTCTGAAACAAGGGGATAGCTGGCTTTTTTCCTGTATGCTTTTATTTTAATTTCTACATACATACACACACACACACAAAGACACACACACACACACAGACACACACACAGACACACACACACACACACACACACACACACACACACACACTTGTATGCATCAGGTTGTATTATCTGGCTGACAGTTTATTTTACAACAAACTAAAAGCAAAATAATAAACTAGACCTCCCCTACAGGTACAGCTAATGGTGTGATGCAAGTGGGGTTGAGAGAGGTCCACTTCTCAGGGCTGGGCTACATAAATATGGGATGGGATTGAGCAGTAGCAACTTTATTCATCAGACACAAAGATGAATCAGCTGCGGATAAGAAACCTATGCATTGATTTAATGCTTTAGATATACAGTCCCTTTTTTTTTGTGCCACAGCAAAAAAGTGTGCAGTTTCATTTACAGCGACAGTATTCTCTGGACAGCAAGGAAGCTCCTGTAGTGAAATAAATGTGCATATCAGACACACAGAGTCCATATATATAAAACGTATACTTTATTGCGAATGAAGTCCACAGCAGGCTAGGCTACTCATAAGAGTCCAGAATGGGGTGTACGTGTTGGTAAACAACAAGCTTCCAGCAGACACAGGCTGGGCATGCCTGGAGAGTGTTTGACACTGATGTATCAATTGTATAGTGCGGCTGATGCGGTTTGGCAGAAATCTTGAATTTAAATTGTTGGTCATCTGCCAAAATAGATCAGTCAGGATCAGCAATAGTTTGCAAATGCCCAGTTTTGACTAGGGGGAGGTACAATGTAATAATATTTAGACCGGACCAACAGCCTCGCAAATTTGCAACAAAACTCCCCAATTTGGAACAAAACTCCCTTCCCTTGTCAGCATGCATGTTACTGGACCATTTTCAGCACTTACATTTATTCCTTTATCCAATCAAATCTGAAATAGCATCTCACAGGATTTCTCCTGGTTTCGGCCATTCTGAAGCTTTCCTTTCCAGCATCCCAGCTGTGCTGCTGACTGAATTCAACTGACAAAACCCCACAATGCACAGCAGCAGGAAACTTCCTCTTTGCAAGTGACCTGTAGCTCCATGATATGCCATTTTGTTTATCTGACCACAGCAGGAATTACAAAAAGGTAAATTATTTTTTATGTATCTGAATTGTCCTCGGGAAGAATGCGTATGACCATTGTTTCTTGTAAGGGTGTTGGTCCGGTTTAACATCATTTAATAGTATTTTGACTTAAAACTGCTTTAAAGTTCCTGTCCAGGCACATTTTGTGTATATATATAATATAATCATTTTCTCTGATTATATTATTATGTCATAGATGCCCAACTCTCCTCCCCAACAGGCCAGGTTTTGCAGATCTCCACACTTGTTTACAGCACACGTGTGCTTTATGTACTCAAAGTTCTTTTCTTCAGTTTTTGGCTGGAAAGGACATGCCCTGATGCAGCTTTATGACACATGAGCATGCTCTGCTGTGGTCAGAGACTATGGGATGAGCAAGCTTGTTGTGCTGGCTCACATTGAGTGCTTCAAAGGACAGAGTGGGTGTGTGTCCTCTTTTTTTGTGTGATCCTGGAGAAATAAAATTGAAAGAAGGGCAAACTTTGGCTTTTGCCATGTTCTTTCAGGAAATGGAGAACAGGAATATGGGACAGTCATCAGATGAGCTGTTTGCTGCCTTATTAGTGCTACTGTGTTTACAGTGCCTTTAGGTAACAATGTAAATGTTTTAAGCTAAATACCTACCTGCCCTCTTGCTGCCCCCAAACTAGCTTTGATCCAAAAGAACATTTTTGACAGTGTGGTCTGCTCACAGAAGCAGCAATTTGGACTTTTATGTGCCTGGCTCCTCAGCTTGTTATTTTACATGTCCTCACATGTTGTAGATGTATTATTATCTATTGTATGGTATTTCATCTCTGCTTCCCTTATTGTTATATAATAGATAATAATACTGTACATCTACAACATGTGAGGGCATGTAAAATACCCTTGGAAGCTGAGGAGGCAGGCACATAAAAGGCCAAATCGCTGCTTCTGTGAGCAGACCACACTGTCAAAAATGTTCTTTTGGATCAAAGCTAGTTTGGGGGCAGCGATTTGGACTTTTATTTGCCTGGCTCCTCCTGGCTTACATGCCCTCACATGTTGTAGATGTACAGTATTATTATCTATTATATAATAATAAGGGAAGTAGAGATGAAATACCATACAACGCAAAGAAGTATCTAGTTAGCATCTAGATGGTGAGCATTAATTTTGAAGTCACTTCACCGTCCCAGTATACATCTCAAATAGCTTTTTCAGTCACTATGTGTTATAGTCCTCAGAAAACACTTGCAAGCTAGTTATGACAACAAGGCATGCTCTTGAATAAAACGTATTTGGTAAAAGGATGAATTCTTCTGAGGTGGTTACTAAAAAAAACTTCTAAGTGTGTACGTCTAGGACCAAGTTCTAATAAGCTCCCACCTTCAAATTTGCAGCTTCATTAGAATCAGTGACTGTTTATTTGAAATTTTTAATGAAATATTTACTTTATAGAGCTATACGGATTAACTGTGATAATTACATGTAGTTGATTCAGGGCTTTCAGCTGAACGGGCCTCATGTTTGAATACAAAACTCGGCAAGAATCATCCAGCGAGCGAGTGTATATCTGCCTGTCACTTTCTCTCTACATGTTGCTTTTTCTTGTGAAGATAAGTGGGCCTAATGCTGAACAAATAGTGGATATCGGGAACCACTGAGAATGATTCGCCTCTCGCTTTCCCATGGCTGGGTGATAGACGCTGAGTCAAAGAGACCCCCCTCCCTCCTCTTTGCAGAGCAACAATTTTGTCACCAAGAGCAAATCCAATTGAAAAGTCCCTTAGACCGCAATGGAAACTCTAGTTGTCAGAATCGGCAAACAGAATGAAAAGGACTTGCTGGAGTAAATTGGCATCTGCTGCAGGCACAGAGGGTTGTTATAGGCCGTTGCATTGTCTGGAGAGACATTCAGCTATTTGCTGTGATAATAGGAGAAATTAATGCAAATGAGTGAACTAAATGAAATGTATTTGAATGCAGATTTGAGGCACTCTTCCACAGCACTCCAATACAAGTCTCCATAGGAAAATACTTACAATGCGGGGACTCATTTTTTCTCATTTCACTCTTACTATTGCCTCATAAGAGCCCTTTGTTCATAAAGTAAACTTTTTCCAGAACTGTTGACATTGCTCATTTGTGTGAATTTTAGACCTTCTTTCGCATCTTTTGTACATGGGAAGGATCATCAGAATGTTAATTAATAATGGCTGAAATGCATTCATTATGCATTGTGTGACAGCGGTCCATCTCTCATTAGGACATGTTCTTCAACATTAAAATATAGGCATCCCCAACATTTGTTCCAGTCATTTAATTTGGTCTGTCATTCTGCAGACAGGGTCATCTGTACAGATATATTAAAAAGGCTGAAATGTTTTCCTTTAATGTCTTAAATGTGTCTTCCATTATGAGGTTGAAGTAGTGGGATGTTAAAAGGCATGGTTGCTGTGATAGGGATCTTTTCTGTTCTAGTGCAGTTCTGCTGCTGTCATACTGAACTAAATCAGCAAGTTAGCTGGAGCCTAAATTCAAACTGCAAGATTCGTAAAAAGTAAAGATGCTGTTTTAATGCTTTTGGGAAATTTAAGAAAGTTTTATGAGCAACTGAAACCCTCACACTAAGACAGCAGGGACCAAACAGGAGGCTCATGTAACTAAAATGCCATAGGGCCTTACAGGGCCCCTGTATGTAATGCTGGTGACCAATTTTCAGTTTTCTCTGTTCATTTATTTTGCCCAAACAGGTAGTCATGCTCAATCTTCTCTGGAAATGGAAAAAAACATTTAAGTGTCCATAATCCTTTATAGAAAGCTGAATTCAGTAATTTGGTTGGTTGGTCCTGAAAGTGACACAAAACCCTCCTCCCTGACCCCTGTATGCCTTAGCTGCCCCTCAGCCCCTCGGCTGCAGATCATTTTTTTTGCCCCTGTAGCCGCGCCCAGCTGGCAGATTTGGGATCAATGACAGGCTGATCTCAAATGTGCTGGCTGACATGAACAGCCTGCAGGCCGCATCCCCAGCTGGACCTTGAGTCTGAAAGACCCTTCCCTTGATTTTGAATGCCCCCTGTGTAAAGCTCAAGTAAAGTAAAGATCAAATTATCAATCAGCAGCATCTTCTTATCATAGCAAGGATACTGCTGCTAATTGTTGATATGAGCACCATGGGGTCCTGGAACTAGGTATATTTAACATTGCAGGGCACCCCCATTAGGGGTGCCCAATTGTAAGTTGGTCAAAAGTCCATGCTAACACCTCTTATACATATACTTCTGGGTGACCATGCAATCAGGTGGCTGGTATGAAAGAGGGGTATAGTAATGCTAGGTTCTTCACTCTCCTGGAAATCCCAATTTGGGGAGAGGTATAGGTTCAAAGGAAGTCCTAAATCAGGCAAAATCAGACTTTAGGGCATACATCTCATCTCAAGTTGGGGAGAAGTCCAAAATCAGGCAAAATAAGTCACCAAATCAATGCTCCCATGACACCTGCATAGATCTCTATTAGAATAAACCAGATGTAGCAGGTGTAGCACTGGAGAAAGGTAGATGTTTTGCCCAGTTGCCTAGGTGTGAGTGAACCTTCATCTATCTGAACTACATCTAAGTTCACTTGCCACAGCTATACTTCCTGCAGTACGAGGAGGACATGCATCTACAGCTCACTAATAAGAAATAGGCCACTTCCAGAATACCCCATGGGAGGGAGAGGTGTGAGAAAATGGTCAGTAGTTTGCTTTAAAGCACAAAGTATGTGATAATCTGCTGTATAGGAAACATAGCATAACTGGTGTTTGACATGAACAAATATGTCTGTAACTTTATACTATTACAATTTATAAATAGAAAGACAATTTCAGAACAATGGTAGCACAAGATTATTTGTATTAATCCGATTTGCTTCAGATACTGAAAACGAGTACCAAAACAGTAACAGAAAACTGGTAGAAGTTTATAATGACCCGCAACTGTTAAACTGGCAAGCTAGGCAGCCAGGAACTAGAAAGGTAACCGATTCAGCATTGTCCAAAAGTTCCAGACCAGTGATTAATGTGTAAGATAATGGACTTGGGAAATAAGTAAACACTCTCGTGCTCCCTGCTTTGTGCTTCAGTGACTTGATGACAAGGGCAGATCAAGGTGAGAATTTAAGCAGAGCAGCAGAAAGAGACAACACTATCAACAAAACAATGAGTGGGAGACTACCGGATGGATTTCAGGAAAAATATTAACTTTCCTGCCATACACTTTTCATTTCTGAACTGTTCTTGGCTCTGTTTACATTCTTTCATTCAGACCTTGGCAACCTATACGTCTAATATCTAATTAAAGCTTGCATGCAAGGTATATTGTTCCTTTACCAGGTACAGGGAAAGTTTGGATGGTTGAGTGCAGTGACCTCATGAGTCAGGCTTTGTTCTATAACTCGGCTTCTGCTGGTTGGTGCTGACAGCAGCCAATTCAGTCATTTCTGTCTACATGTCAGGATGTAATACACATGAAATGGCTTCTATAGACTTTTTTTTTTTTTAAAAAGCATTTTATTTTATTATGGGATGCCCATCCTGAATTAAAAATAAGTAAATTGGACTTTAACCTCTCTAGGTGCTTCTCTAGATAACTGTTGTTGCTGTTTTAAGGAACTTGACCTGTCCCTGTAGAATGATTTACCATATTTTTGATAAGGAGGGAGGAAGTTGACAATTTTGTCAGGTTATCCTTTACCATTAGTTCTGCTATGGCCAGACACTCCCACTGTGGAGCAATACATTACTTGAAGTATCACTGGGTAACCCCCCCCCCCCCGCCCTGCCATCCTCCCATGGTGGTGAGGCAGGGTGGGGGTTACAAAAACAAAAAAACACCTTACCTCTCCCCGGGAACCTGCCCTGTTCACATGGTGATTCTGACACTGGATGCTGTCATCTTAGATCTGTTGCACAGAGAGGCTTTTCCCACTCTGTTTGCGGCCCTGCCCCCCATTTACTTCAACGGACGGGCATGCACACAGAGTGGGGGGAGCTGCTCTGTACATGGTCCCAAGTGAGGTAAGGATATTTTCTAATTGTATCCCCCCTGCCCTGCCTCTGCACCAGGGGAGGGTTGCAAGGTGGGTAACCTGGTGACTGGACTTCTATTTTAATGGGGCCGTAAACCCAATGGGAACAATTGGTTAGCAAACTGCTCATCTGATGCCTGGCCCATGTTCCTTTTCTCTATTTCCTAAAGTGCAGGGAAGAAACAGCCACAGGGCTCCATAAGTGGACCAACCACATCCTATGGAAGGTTACATATAAAAAATAAGAAACCCATGTATAAACCACCCCTTCTTTTAACTCTTTGTGAATCATGGCCTAAATATGTATCTTTGGCAATATTGCATGACACATAGAGGGTCATTTACAAAACATTCGCTGTGCATTCACTAATTTGCCACATTTGTTATGCTAAAATTGGCCTATTCGCCAGGCTATGGCTGTGTTTGTCGTATGTAGGTCCCATCGTCTTCATCAGGTGAATGCTGGTGAATACCCTTTTAGAGCGCCAACTTTTCGTGACAAACCCTATAGGAATCAATGTTATTTTTGTTTAGAATGGCTGTTTTTGGCTGATTTTTACATCTGTCACTAATACATCGAGTGTGAAGGTCAGATAGGTAACTAGTCTTGGAGAAACAACAAATCAAATGGTTTTCACATGATTTTTTGGAGGCTTACAAAATACACCAGACTCTCCAAAAACACAACACGTACATTCTGAGACAAATTCAGCTGTAAAGTGGGTTTCCAGCACGATTTCTCGTTTTGGAAGTTCATCCATTGTCAAGAGCACCCTGTTTGCTAATAAATACAACACATTTTGACTGGAAAACTGAGGTGAAGATACAGTAAAATGCCACCAGAAGGTTAGTTTTCCCTGCATTCGCTGGTGCAAAATAGCTTAGATCACCAGGTTATTCCACACTCCCAGTACACACGGAGCACTGCGCGTGTAGTAAATGACTTCCTTAAGGTCTTACATAGTTACATAGTTACATAGTAACTATGTAACTATGTAAGACCTTAAGGGAGTCATTTCGAGGAGTCTTCTAGCTGCTTGGACAGGGACTCTTTCTCTACTTACCCTTGTTTCCTTTAGCTGTCCATGGTAAAGCCATCTGCTGTTCTGATCTGTGTAGGGAGGCAAAATATGATGCAGTAAATAGCTTATCCTCCATCCATGCCTTGTGTGAATAAACCCTTGAAAATAAGTGTACCCTAGCTTTCCAATGTGTTGTAGGTTGGCTGTGTTAAGATTAGCCTAAAACATGTCTGGCTGCTATAGGTGATTACACTTTGCTCTCCCATGTTGGACATGGTGATTGACTATTTACACCAGTCGCCCATACTTCCAGCTCTAAAGCGCAATGTATTTCAGCAGCCAATATGAAATGATGCCTTTAGCGTGTAGAAATAGCTGTTGGTGGAAATTTGTGCTGTAAATCTATATGCAATGGCAAATGCTGTAACCATTTTTCCTTGTGGATGGGTTACTGGTCAACAGGTCTTAAAGGAAACCTTTTGCCTCTCATCAGTGAAGTTTACAGAAATGTCAGAAATAAATCTGGTATAAACTTGACAGATAGAAGTAACATTTAAAAGTAGTGTCAAATAACTCTTAAAGAGGCCCAACCACCTTAGTTATGATTTGGGATGAGCAGCTGTGGCAAATGCTCCAAATCGCTCCTCATACTTACCTTATTGATTTTCCCAGGGCAAGGACCAAAACCTAGGTTGGTGAAAATCCCTGGTTTTGGTCCCCTTTAAAATGATTGTTTAAAAACAAATCAGAGGATACAGAGGATCCATCCTGTTATGCTGATTAATAAAGCTGTTGTTGTTAAGATTTAGCTCCTTTCCTTCATTCAGTTATGACCACCATTTTATGGCACTGACAGGTGGACAAGTGACAGATATGCAAAACTGAAAGTAGCTATCCTCCCCTGCACACACAAGCATTGTTGTGTCCTATACAGTCTGATGCTAAAGGAAGGAAGATATGTCCACCTCTCATTTCTAAAAAAGGTATTCATGAATAAATAAAATCCAGGGGTGGGGCTAGAGGAAAGAGGCTAAATCTCAACAACAACAGCTTTATTCAGCATCACACCATGATACGTTCTCTGCATGGCAGATAAGCAAACATTGATTTGTCTTTACACTTAGCCTGGGCAATCCCATTAACTACAAGAGTGAGAGTGAGATTTGAGATACCGACACAGCAATTTTTATAACTGTTTGTAACTGCAACGTTGTAACTGGATGTGACACAGACATCTCACCTTGTTTCTTTTTTTCATAACTGCACTTTCATTGTTTCAGGCTGCAGTCCCTTTAAACAAAGACGTCTCCAAAAGCTCCGCCAACTAATTGTGAAGCCTCCGCACAGTGCATACGTAATACTTTACTTCATTTAACGTCTACGGTTCTCTAATGGGGAACTGACAATTCCACTGCACAAATGACAAACTACACCTTTAACAGAATCTAATGATCCTTGGGCATTCACCATAAATTGGTCCTATTATCAATGACAGCTATGGGTCCAAAGGATTCTCAGGTGACTGTCTTCTTGAAACAGGCCTCGGTCGCTGTTTTAAGGATCACAGATAGGACATTGAGAAACATAATCATTTATGTGAAATTACGGAACAGTCATTAAATATTTACTGTGAGGGACTCCCACACTTTATTTGCAGCAGTTAGAAGATTTATATAACCCTAATATATATATATTTGCACTGTATTGGCATATGGACACTTTATCTACTCAGATTTTTAGACTTAATAAAGATCATAACATGCAGTGCACAAATGCTGTGTTTTATTATGTTAGGGAACAATGTCATCAAATGATGTGATGACACAGGGTGCAAGGGCATTGAAATACACTGAACAGGAAGAGAAATTGTCCAAGCAGAGGTCACATCAAGCAGAATAACAGCCGGACCAATTGTTTACATGGCTTCTGATTGTTTTTCTTTTTGCTTTGTGTCTGTATGCCGCTTGTCGTTTTCACATCTCGGTCCCAGCTCCAGGATGCGTTTAGCAAGCATCATTGTATTGTAATAGGACAAATGGCATAGAATACAGATAATGGAAAGTCTTTGAAAGTATGATAAGCAATGCTTACAGATAAATGCCCAAGCAGGTGCCGGCATTTGGACAAGTAATTATTGGACCAGTAGCTGCGGCTGACATCTTCTGCCCCACCAAATTACAGACCACAAACTTTATACCTTTCAATTTAGGCTAACATTTGAAATGTTCTTTATGTACATCTTCCTTGCTGATTAAAGTAAAGTGGTGTCACGACAGAGAAGGCTTAAATTTTTTTTTTGTCGCTAAAACCAAGCAGCTGTTACCGTGTTTTACATAAATTGCAGCAGAACATCTATAATTTGAGATTTTAGGTGGATTCAGAATCCTCATATCTTTGGCTGACAGAATGTTACTCTTTCAAAGAGTCAGAAGATGTTATAATTAATGTGTTCATATCAACATTTCAGCATCATTAGCGGTATGACACACACGTTTGCTATGCCTCTTAAAGATTAAAAGAAAAATCTAGTTGCCTCTCTAAAAGTGAGATATATATGGCAATTTGGAATGGGGGTTTGATGTTAGCACAGTATCTGCCACACTTCGATGAGAAATGAAAAATGTAAAAATTGATGTATATTAGGATGTCAGTTATAAAGATGGTCCTTCAGGAATGTCAACTTATCCTTTTAATTGCTGACACATATTAATTATACAGATTCTCTGGCTGATTGGCTTTAGTCTATACTATACCTGTCTTTGATTAGCTACATGACTTGTGTAATTGACATGTGCCTGTGATTAAAGACATAAGATAACGCAAGGAATGTACTTTTAGTTTGCCAAAAGTTAAGGTTCATCAGTGATATAAAATAGTCAAATATACAGACATACTAAAGTTTACATGCAGGTTCTCCAAACTGTTGATATTTTCTTTCAAAGATAAGAGTTCTCAATTAGGTAGGGATGATTTGAATTATAAATAGAATATATTCAGAACCTGATTGAGGGTTTGAAGTTGGAGAGCTCTCTAAGCAAGGAGTTTCCCTAGTAAGTAAAGTTTATTAAACCAGACCAACACCCGTGTGGGCGCAGGTGTTTTTACCGCTGCTATAAGACAGACTGGGGAGGGGGGCATTCAGAAGGCTGAGACTAAAGGTAAGAATTATGGATATTCTAGGGGGGGGGTTATGTGTGGGGGCAGGGCTCCAGCATTCTGGATGCACCCCCAGGCTGTTTTGTAGGGGCAGTACCAACACCAACACCAACTTTAAGCTGAGTTTCCATGCAGTAACGTGTTTCTATACATGGACATGCTTTGTCTTACATTCCTTTTTTTTCCTTACAGAACACTTAAAGGATGCCCACTGCACCACCAATCCACAATCAATATGGGGAAAATTATGTGCTGAGGGTATTCCTTTTGAAAAGAAAAGACCATAAAGTATATGCAATTAAGCATGCGGCTCCAGCAGCCGCTCAGGAACAAACCACTGCACCAAAAGATGCCAAAAATATCAAATCAATTCATTTCATCCAAAAACAATTTATTCATCAAAAAATGTTTAAAAATCACGAATTATATTAAAAACGGATCCAATCACAAACATACATATTGACATCGCAGGTAATCACCCCTAGGTAAAAAGCACAACAAATCATACATGTGTAAATCCCTAAAAATTAATACTCCCCTGATACTATAAAGCCAATGTGCAAATCTGAAGTATATTTCATCTATTGACCAATAAAGTGCAATGTGCTACATAAAGTGCTAAAGCTATGTGGAAAAATATATAAGCACAACTAATGCATAAAAGAGATCACCTACAGTGTGGATCCCAGGTGAATGATGCCCCGCCGCCCCCAAAACAAGGAGATAAAGTCCACACGTTCCGTGGTTAGATACCAACCACTTCCTCAGGATTTGAAGGCAGCGCCATAGGTCTCTCAATTTAAATCTCCCTCCAGCCAATTAGTGGAAGCCGTATGTTCGCCGCAGCGTGTTCGGCAGCGTGTTCGGCATCTGCGGCCGTCAGACGTCCCCAGGCCGCGGCTCAAGTGATGAATCAGCTCCATGCCATTCATACTAGTGTGGGTGGCGCCCGCATGATGCCGGCGCCCGTCCGGACATTCCCCCGGCCGTAACCGCGCGCAAGCCCTGCTCTTTCCAGAGACACTGGCCAGCTTGAGCGCTCACACTGGATCAGCCCGGGGAGAGAGGCCAGACAGGCAGCAGGCGCCATACCGGCCCCACTGCTGGACTATGGGATGGAGGAATACCTAATAGGCACAGCACAATCTCCCAATATTTAAAAACAAAGCAAGGATATACATTATTATATACATTATGTGACTTAACAAAATTTTAAAATAAATATATATATAGCATGATCTAATTATGTTAACACATAATCACCAAAAGTATTTTATCCAATATGAAAATTAATCAATTTCTGCTCAACGATTAAATATGTATAAATAAAGGAAACAATGATAATAAGAATAATAATGGAGGAAATGAGGGAAAGAGAAAAAAAAGGAAAAGAAAGAAAAAGATGAAAAAGGAAAAAGTGAAAAAGAAAGGGACACAGAAAAGATAAAAGGGAGAAACAAAAGCAAACCAAAACAAAATAAACCAAGATAAGATGAAGTGTAGAGACCAAAAGCACAAAAAACATAAATAAATATGAAAGGAATAATAATAATAATGAATTAATTAATACACAAAGCCAGAAAAGTAAACTCCAAATGATAATAATACATTATGATTATTGAAATGAACTGATATCAACATATCCCATGCAACTCCTAATTAAAAGAAAAAACTGTGAACACACAAAAACAGGAACAGACTTGATTGTTTGGTCTTTGGCGAGGGTCACCATCAGGGCAGTACAGACATTACTCCAGAATTGGGCCCGGATAATTTTTGTGCTGTAAATTGGTTCCAGGCAGTGCCAAAATTATTCCCCCACCCTATCAGCCATTTTCTCAATATTTCATTTATGTATTTTATGGCTGCAAAGTATTTGCCCCTGGCCATAGTATTGGTGGCCCTAGAGGAATGATGGGGGTTTCTTGGATTCATTGTCATTAGAATTGAGTCAAAGGGTTCTTTTTAGAGTAGGAGTAGAGGGAAACCTTAAGCTTTATAACTGTCCAAGAGGGCCCTTGGATAATATTTGGCACTGGCGCTTTTTTGGCACTTTGAAGTGGGTATCCCTAGGGTGACCCTAGAGTTATTAAGAGGGTCATGGGTGATGTGTAGCACTGTTGAATATCAACAAGGCTGCGAGGTCCTAGAGTGTCACACCCTTTAATGATAACAGGGCAATAGAGTAGAGTTTGAGTAAGGGTGGATAATGGTAAGCCCCTGAAACTTTGTCTGTATAAAGTTTTTTTCCTGTCTATGGCTGAGGGTCCACAGCCTGTTTGCATAACTGTGCTACAGAAACAACAACATCATTGTTTATAAACCCCATTTAGGGGGTTGGGCTCTGCTTGCTTCAGGTGGGACCCATAACAGGGCCCCCACACTGCTTCTGATGGCGCAGACCACCATCTCTATCTACACCTTTTTGTGGGAGGAGCAGGATGATGTCATTCTGCTCCTTGTAGTTTCCGGCCCGGCTCTGGCTCCCTACCAGTATCTGTCATCAGTGATGGTACCACCGTGGGACACAGGATCAGATGTGAGTAGAGAAAAAAACTAACTTTTTTCTCTGGTGTCAATGTGTTTATTTTTACAATTAACCGTTTGTGAACTGGTAAGGGATCCATGAGACCCCTATACCAGTTCACAAGGTTCAGGATCTGGCAAGTCACCTCCTATACATGGGTATAAAAGGCTTCCAGCAGCAGAAGAGCAGAAACCCGAGTGATTGGAGTGGGGCACAGTGCTCCAGATGGATGGGAGGTAAATATTAGAAAAAAATATATATATTTTTTTTATCTGTCTGTCTTTTTTTTTTACATTAAGCTGTTTGTTAACTGGTAAGGGATCCATGAGACTCCTTTACCAGTTCACAAGGCTCGGGGTCTGGCTAGTCACCTGTGGCTAGAGGGTGACTTGCCATTAACCCCATCCCCCCATTACCTGCCTCCCCAAAGCACAGAGGGGGGGCAAAGGAGCCCATGGGCAGTAAAGGCTTGTAGCCTCTAGGGTTGGGGCCACCAAAGTTGGCCTCTGCGCCCTGGTCTACAAGCCCTGTATAGTTGGTCCCTGGCCTGGTTGTGCTAGATAGGGGAGACCCCACACTATTTTTTTTACTTTTATGGGTTTTAACCCTTTAAAATTAAAATAAATCATGGAGTGTACCCCCTGGTCCTTCACATGCTATATGGTTTTCTTGAATAAAATACATTTTTTATTTAAAAAAAACAAACAATGGAGGGTGACAACATCTCAAGTAGGATGGAAGTTAAAATGGTTAAAAGTAGCTCTGCATGTTGGGAACTGTTTTGTTCAAGGGTCTTTGTGCTTTCAGATTTAGGTTTCTTTCTTGTTTGCAAATTGATTTTTTAGGAAAATTTGTTTTTTTATTCTACTTCTTTATACATTGTTTAGGGAATCACTGTACAACCAAATAATTCTTTGAGGGATTACATCCAGAAAGATGCGCCCACTACAACAAGCTGGGTACACATAGAAAGTTTAATGTGTGCACTTTCATTGAATATATGGTTCATGGGGGTATTTCAAATGTAAAGAGTTGTTTTGGTTGAAAAACTACAAAGGTGTGCACTTTGGCAACAGAGCTGAAATTTTCAAGTAAAATTACCCTTACACACATGCTTTAATTTGGGGGTGTTTGGCAACCCTCCCCTTGACAGTACCTATGCATGCTGGGTATTTTTCTGTTTAGAGACCTTGCTTTTTCAGATTTAACTTGTTTTTTCCTGCATATTGTTTTTTTAAGAAAATGTGGCTTTGATTATGCTTTTTTGTTCTTTTTTTAGGGAAACCCTGTGCAACCAAATCATTCATCGAGAGATTACTTCAAGAATACCGTGCCCATGTCAACAAGCCTGGTTTTCCTAGAAAGCTTGAGGTCTGTACTTCCAGAGAATATATGTAAAGGTTTTTTTTTCTTGAAAAACTGCAAGGTGCGCACATGAGTTGTACTTTATCTGAAAATCTTGTAAAATCTTCAGTTTGGGGGGGTCTCCTGGGCAGGAAAAGGTGTCTACCAATATGTATGTGGTACCGTTGTAACCAGGAGGGCTTTTATATGTGACTTTTACTTGCAGTATGATTTTATTGAAAACCTTTTTTCATTGCAAAACAACACTACAAATTGTAAAAAATTGTTGCACATATTTCACCCCAAAATTTTAAGAATACACTGAAAAGATGACAAAGAAGACATTTCATGTAATTCTATGGTCCCTTCTGGGATTTCAATTTGAATTTCATTCTGTCTGCTTACAGGGTTTTGTCCCTTTCCCCCCAAACCCAGACTCAGGCCAGTAAAAAAACAATATATGATTTTCCTGGGAAATCCCTTCAAAAATCATGAAAAATGGTCTGGCAACAGAGGGTAACAGGTAGGTAAGCTGCCACTTTAAGGGTTTAACTAAAAAAGGGATATTTTCTGTTCCTTCTGATACTCTATATATTTCCTATAGTGTACTATTCTCTGTGTAGACCAGGGGTACTCAAGAACTTTTTGTAGCAGTATGCCACAAGCTGATGGTCCGGAACCGGGGGGTAGGTTAAAATCAGCGCACCAGGGAGCTATATATTCCAGAAGCATAATTAAATAAAGGCTGCTTGTCCCCCCTCTGGCATTATATCTATTGGACATTGGGGAGGAAACAAACAGCAACTTTTTTTTTGTTTGACCATGTCGAGCCTACAGCTCTTACCCTTGGTGCACTGATTTTAAATAAACAGAGATAGATGGGATGGAATGGGATAGAGCTGGGAATAGAGAGATGGGATGGGACAGAGCTGGGAATAGAGAGACGGGATGGGACAGAGCTGGGAAAAGAGAAAGATGGGATGGGACAGAGCTGGGAAAAGAGAAAGATGGGATGAGGCAGTGCTGGGAGAAGAGAGATGGGATGGGACAGAGCTGGGAATAGAGAGACAGGATGGGACAATGCTGGGAAAAGAGAAGGATGGCATGGGACAGAGCTGGGAGAAGAGAGATGGGATGGGACAGAGCTGGGAATAGAGAGACGGGATGGGACAGAGCTGGGAAAAGAGAGAGATGGGATGGGACAGAGCTGGGAAAAGAGAGAGATGGGATGGGACAGAGCTGGGAAAAGAGAGATGGGATGGGACAGAGCTGGGAATAAAGAGATGGGATGGGGCAGAGCTGGGAATAGAGAGATGGGATGGGACAGAGCTGGGAATAGAGAGATGGGATGTGACAGAGCTGGGAAAAGAAAGATGGGATAGGACAGAGCTGGGAATAAAGAGATGGGATGGGACAGAGCTGGGAATAGAGAGATGGGATGAGACAGAGCTGGGAATAGAGAGATGGGATAGGACAGAGCTGGGAATAGAGAGATGGGATGGGACAGAGCTGGGAATAGAGAGATGGGATGAGACAGAGCTGGGAATAGAGAGATGGGATGGGACAGAGCTGGGAATAGAGAGATGGGATGGGACAGAGCTGGGAAAAGAGAGATGGGATGGGGCAGAGCTGGGAATAGAGAGATGGGATGGGACAGAGCTGGGAGAAGAGAGATGGGATGGGACAGAGCTGGGAAAAAGAGAGATGGGATGGGGCAGAGCTGGGAATAGAGAGATGGGATGGGACAGAGCTGGGAAAAGAGAGATGGTATGGGACAGAGCTGGGAAAAGAGAGATGGGATGGGGCAGAGCTGGGAATAGAGAGATGGGATGGGACAGAGCTGGGAATAGAGAGATGGGATGGGACAGAGCTGGGAATAGAGAGATGGGATGGGACAGAGCTGGGAATAGAGAGATGGGATGGGACAGAGCTGGGAATAGAGAGATGGGATGGAACAGAGCTGGGAAAAGAGAGATGGGATGGGGCAGAGCTGGGAATAGAGAGATGGGATGGGACAGAGCTGGGAGAAGAGAGATGGGATGGGACAGAGCTGGGAATAGAGAGATGGGATGGGACAGAGCTGGGAAAAGAGATATGGGATAGGACAGAGCTGGGAATAGAGAGATGGGATGGGGCAGAGCTGGGAATAGAGAGATGGGATGGGACAGAGCTGGGAATAGAGAGATGGGATGGGACAGAGCTGGGAATAGAGAGATGGGATGGGACAGAGCTGGGAAAAGAGAGATGGGATGGGGCAGAGCTGGGAATAGAGAGATGGGATGGGACAGAGCTGGGAGAAGAGAGATGGGATGGGACAGAGCTGGGAATAGAGAGATGGGATGGGACAGAGCTGGGAAAAGAGATATGGGATGGGGCAGAGCTGGGAATAGAGAGATGGGATGGGGCAGAGCTGGGAATAGAGAGATGGGATGGGACAGAGCTGGGAATAGAGAGACGGGATGGGACAGAGCTGGGAAAAGAGAGAGATGGGATGGGACAGAGCTGGGAAAAGAGAGATGGGATGGGACAGAGCTGGGAGAAGAGAGATGGGATGGGACAGAGCTGGGAGATTGTCCATAAACATACCTTAAGCCCCATTCTAATGGTGCATGCACAGGCCTCCAGAGGTATCCCTGGCACCACTCCTACAGAACCCGAACCAACATATCTGAATATATGTACATTATTTATGCACCAAAATCTATTCTGCTTGGGTGGCTAATTGATCAAGTGATGCCGGGGGTTTTACACAAAGGGGCAACCCAAATCAGGATGCCTATGTTAAAGCAAAATAAAACCCATCAGCGACCTGTCTGGAATTAAGAATATTCCAGGGCCGACCGCTGGCTTTCCCCCCTCCCTGCTGTGTGAAACCCACTAGGGCACCGGTAAAACTTCACCTTTCTCCGATCCAACAGGCACATGCACAGGCTCCCATCCAATGACAGCCTCCTATCATAACCTCTTCATTTGGCAACCAGCTTTTATTTCTGTGAATGGAAAGCGCACGCTTCCGCATCCCCAGCATGCACGCATTCACCCCAAGTCATTCAGATAGGCTGGGACAGGAGTGCGCAGGCGGTTGGGGATGCAGCAGCAACATGCTCCCTATTAAAGGCAATCAGAGCCCTTTGACGAAGTATGTATACATGGCAAAGGGCTCTGATTGGACAAGAGCCTGCACATACACTGTAGGACTGGGGAAAGTTATACTGGGTGAACTTGGAGGTTTAACAGGTTTTGTTCAGTGCCCCAGGGCATCCTGAATTGGGAAGCAAGTAAAATTCCTGGGTTTTGTTTAGCTTAAAGAGGACCAATACCCAGAGGGTTTTGGGCCACTTTAAAAATTATGGTTAAAAAACACAAAAAAATGTAAAGAAGACCTCCAGACAAAATAGACTGTAGCTCCCCCAACCGTTGCAGTTTGAGAGGGGCATCCCAAATTGCACACCAGCCACATGGAAAGCCTTAAACCAGGACTCTAAAGCGCACATCTTCTGCGATCCATGCACATGACTGCGGGTGGCAGAGTACAGAGTCGCCGTAGCAGTAATGGTTATCTGGCCAATATGGGCATGTAAACAAGGGGGCCCCTGTTCTGCCAGGGGAGTAGCTGTGTATATAGGTGGGTAATCAGGCTTGGGTTACGTATACATGGCAGCAGATCATGTACCATGAGTGATACACGTTGCACTGGTTGGCACAGCTGTCATGGTGTGGCATTGTACAGACCAGGAATGATTAGTGAGTGGCCAGTAATTCTGGATGCTAAGTGGCCCCTGACTGTGTGGCCTCCTCCTCCAGGGATTAATAGGTAACGGCTCTTGTAACATTAACCCGGGCCCGGTAATGGGCAGCCAGCCGCACAGCACAGTACCCCCCGGGGTGTGAGGGGGGGGGGCTTTATGGAAGTTTCCAGCATCAGCCCGGAATTCACACAGCTGCACTATGGCATCATCATACCCTCCCTATAATAATAATACCCCCTCATCCTCCGGCATTTCCGGTGGCCCAGTCAGCGTCCTACCTTAGAGATAATGAGCGGCTCTCCATGCTCCAGCCCCCCCTTCAGAGTGAATCCCCAGGGCGCTCCCCCATGTAGCTGCACGTGCACACACTGCGCCGCCTGGGAAGCGCCACCGACAGCCTCCTGCGACTCCATCCCGGCGCCTCATCCATTCACCACAGCCGCCCCCTCCCGCGCTACCTCCGGCCCGGCCGGCGAGTCCTCATGACGAGTCACAGGCGGGACAGTGCGCCGGGACCTCACTCCCCACACTACGGCTCCCACTACCATTCACACTGACCGCTGTCTCTCCTCCGGCCCGCCTACCCCGCCCACTGTCTCTTCTCACTCCCCCGCTGTCTCTCCTCCCGGAAACGGACCGCGGTCCGCGGGTTGAATACCCCTGGTGTAGACCATCACCGACCACAGCCTGGAGCCTGATCCAGTACTTGTTTTTTTTTTGCCGTTGACTATAAGTGGGCTTGAACTTGGCCAGTATTTGCATTAAGGTTGGTGTTTGAGATTGTCTCACATGACTTCAAAGAGGCACTAAAATTGTGACCTTCTCCCACTGACAGGCAACAGGCACTCAGGTTGCCAGGCTGGCAGTCACACACAGAACAGGGATGCTGAGTCTGTTAAGCCTTACTGCTGCCATAGCTGCTGGGAGTGTTGAGGGAACACGCTGGCTGTTTGGAGTGACTGTGCACCAGGGTAAGGGGTAGGGGGGCTACTTTGTTTATCACTTGAGTGTCTCTTCCAGTGACTCTCTGTGGGTCTAAACATTTAGGAATACATCATTGGATCCCATGTAGATGGCCAGCTTCAGATTGTAGCACTGGTGGTTAAATGAACTAGAATCTATGTCTACAACCTGTTTTTTATTCAAGTACCATGTTACATTTTCTAGTTTCTCAAGCACCCCCCTGGGTGATGCATACACATTGTCAACCACTTACGTATTTTAAATAAACAAAACAAGTATTATGAAGCAAATCAGTTGGGGTACAGATCAGTCCACAGCCTCACCTCATACCTCATATGATAGGACCTGATAGGATCTTGCTTACCACCAGTGTTATTTGCACCACTGTTTGGAGAACACTGATGTTAAACTGGGGCGAATAAGAATCAGCATCCCGACTAGTAGGGAGAATGCTTAAAATGGATCCTTGATGGCACCTGAATTCTATTGCTTTGTGTTCTTCTAATCCTAGTGGTTGCACAATACGCTTGTGCAAACCTGTTTTTCCTAGAGGTGCTTATATATCTGTCTTTAAGTAGTTTAAATTTACAACTTTGATTTGGACATTCTGCGAATGACCTTTCAGATCTTATGTTAACAGTCAACAGTAAATTGCCACTGAAAATACTTAACTACCTCTTAAATGATTTCAGGTCACTACTTTTCATTGTTTTGCATCTGAATCCCATTATATATTAATGGCTAGTGTTTTACCTGCTTATATTTCTCAACATTTATTTAGGTTACTTTCCATGTGTCTGTGTTAGCTGCTGTTTTTATGTACCTAACAATATATGACAGTAATATCAATTTCCTTGGCACCATGACTCATCCAGTTGAGGCCCATAATGGCTGCTTGGACTGGCTACATCTTAACCTACCAAGTCTTGATTGCTTCCTACTACCTCCTATTCCCCTTTTTGTACAGTAAAATTCTCACCTCCGGTTTCTATATCCAATGTACTTGCCATCCTGCCGCAAGGAATTCTACTGATCTATACTGATCTGATTTTGCAACCATTTTAAGACAACGGCTTATCCTATTTGGCAGCTTGGTGGGTACTTTGCCCACTTCTAAAAAAATCCTGATTAATTTCTCTCTACACTAACTGTTTAAGACATCATTACAGATAAAATTGTATGTATACACGCCTAAGCCTATGCCTTTTTGATCTAAATGTAACTTTTGTTAACATGGTTTTGTGCAAATCATTTGCAGGAAACTGTGAATTATTACTATGGTTCGACATGAGTGCAGTAAGACAGAATGTACCTCATCTGTAATACACTGTGTAGACTAATATCAGCTTCTTTTTTCCCTATATTGCAGGCAGATATTGATCTAGCAAAATGGTACCATATTGGAGCTGTCTGTTGTGGTATTCATCATGCTGTCACATCCCCATGGCCCCTGAGTTATTAGAAGCTAGCATTGAGGGAGTGCTGTCATTATGCATGGCACACGGTTTCTTCTGCATATCTATAGTCCAATTTTCTATTGATGTGCTTTCTTTGTATTAGTATTTGTAGAGTTTTACCAGTACTGCTTTTGTTATTATGTTATTAACATAAATGCACGGATTAATTATTGTATTTAATTGCTGGTACTAACCATGAAAAGAGTAATTCAATATTATTCCATAAATTCATATGCATATTTTATAAACCTCTTTAAAACAAAAAAGAAAAAACAACTGGCTTTATTTAAGTTGTATAGTGCATGATAAGGCTTTAGTTTAAAAGGGAAACTATGGGCCTTATTTATGACGTTGCCCATTTAGCATCTTTTTTGTGCCTATAGCACCTGGCATTTTGGTCTTATCTGGTGCTGTCGACTACATTGATGCTAGCAGTCATTGCGCAGAGCTAACTAATTAGCTTTTATTATTGCAACAGGTATTGGCCTGGCAATGTCAGCGCCTGGTGGACCCAATTATCCCAGCGCACATAAGCGCCACTATAGACCGCCGTTTTTCCAGCGCTCCCCAGCATATTTAGAATTTTTTTCCATCTTGAATTCTTTGGTTCTGTATTTTTCGGGCGCTGGTCAGTGTTTCATCATTACGTCAATTTTACTAACCCCCCCAAAAAGTCATTTTGTGACATCTAGGTGCTGCATTCAATTACTGACAAGTCCCATTGCAACGTCTGTACAAATAAATGTGTTTAATATTAATTATAAGCATTAA
Organism: Gastrophryne carolinensis; assembly: GCA_027917425.1. Classification (NCBI taxonomy): domain Eukaryota; kingdom Metazoa; phylum Chordata; class Amphibia; order Anura; family Microhylidae; genus Gastrophryne; species Gastrophryne carolinensis. The sequence continues at coordinate 130,543,850 of CM051236.1, forward strand.
ACAGTTCCAGTTCTGCCTATTGGGCTCTAGGGCATCTTGACCTACAGCTCCAGGTTTCAACTGGAAGTGCTTCAACCAGAGCATCCGACGCTGCAACCTTTTTTAGGCGCTAGTGTTAAATAAGACACTAGCAGGGCCACTGAGGCCAAAAAAAGTGGTGCTGCATGGCGCTGAGGCTCTATTATTATTTAGCTTTGAAAAGATAATATAATAGCTTGTATAATTACTAATAAATAGGCATAGTCATAAGCTAGGTTAGGGAGAGACTGGTTTTACCATAAGAGGTGCAAATTGATTAAGGAGATTGAACAAAAGCCCCTTATTTAAAGGTACAGTGCAGACGTTCTTGAAACAAAGTATTTGTATCCACTAAGGATAATTGGATTTCTCCCAATTTCCTTTGCAATCGGCGGGGAAATGCAAATGTATTTCTTTACACTTCTTGGCTATGCCAGAAAGCTCCTGGAAAACACCAACAGGAATGATTTGGATATAGCTAAATTTTACTCAGCTATCCACTCTACTTGTGGGCACGTGTTTCAGTCTTTTGGTCCTCATCAGCACAATGCTTTTGGCAGATAGCTGTATGGGTACACAATTCACAAGTCACAATTCTCAATGTGAAAAAGCTAGCTCACCTCGACATTATTGTCTTTAAGTTGTTTTTAGTTTTTGGACGCAGTCTAAAGAAAATAAGATCATGTCAGAGTTTTCATAATAATAAGCCTTTGCAATATTATTATATTAAACACCTCTGAACTACAGCTGGCAAAACTGATCATGCCAGAGTTTCTGTGAACTTCAAAAAGTAAAACAGTTATAACAATAAGTGGACCTATATAAACGTCTTGCAGTGCGGTCTCTGGGGACTGCAGAGTTGTCTTTGTTTTTACTCTCATTTTAGAAGAATTCAGTGTGATCTAAAATTAGTCCCTTGTCCTGTGCACAAATGAACCCTATATAAACATCTGCCTGCTATTTATAGCATTAGCCAGATCTCGGAGCCAAGCATCCCCGGACAATCTACATTGATTCAAAATTAAAAGAAAAAAAAGCATAAACAGCAGATAATTTTTGTTTTATGGTTTACTCAAGAATGTCTGATGTGCAGGCCTGTTTTTAATTGATGTTAACTATTTAGAACTTCCTGTTTAACTTAAACATTAACGCTTGTCTAAAGAAAATAGCAATGTGTAGGTTGTGTTCACTTCTTGTTTTGGATAATTTAACTTCACTAAAACTTCTAAAAGAAAAAAAATATTTAAGAAAGCATTCCAGATCTGGATTCCCAGAGATGGGGAAGGAATAATCCTATGAGCTGTTTTTGACTTAAAGTGGACCAACACCCTGAGGTGATCGGCCCGGGAATCTATAAGATTCCCGGGCTGATCACCTCACACACCGCGGGACATCCAAGATCGGGATGTCCCGCGGGGTGTAAACCCCCCAAAACCCCCGAAAAACCTTACCTCTCCAGCCGCTGCTTCCGCCGCCGCCGCCTCACTCGCGCTCCTCTAGACGTGCGCGCGCCCGCGCCGGCCATCTCTGAATGGCCGGCGCGGGCGCGCACACGTCAAGAGTGACGCACGGGATCTGCATCTGCAATCTGGTGCTACTGGCACCAAGTTTTTACACCAAGATCTACAAAAAGAGAAAAGCGATTTCTGTAAACACAGAACACTGCTTTTGGGCGTGAGGATTGGCTAATGAGGTGAGGGAGCTCAATCAATCTTGATTGAGCTCCCTCACCTCATCAGCCAATCCTCACTTCTAATATGCTATGGTCTTTAGACCCTAACACATAAGAGCCCCACATAAACCCTCGCTGGGAGAAGCATTGTGTTCCAGCACCTCTGGATTCTCTGCTGGGAGTGACCACTTAGTCAGTGCTGCACCATGATTGGGCGTCTCGAAGACACTAAAGCTTACAATAAGTGCTTCACTTTCAGCCCCAAGAGCAGCTACTTGGGAACGGGGTAACAGGTAAGTGAGATGCTAGATTCAAGTAAGATTTTTGTTTTAAGCTTTTGTTTGACATATCCCTGCAGATTCCAGTTTAAACTGGACTTCTGCTTTAACTAGATGAGACAGGAGGGCATATATGTTCTGGATATCATGAAAATTCACTAATCTTTACCTAAGATTTGAACTGTGGTGGAATTGGCCATCACAGTAATCCTTTTTTAAATAGATATGTACTGTGTTTAAGTATAAAAAGAACCCACTCATTTTAAAAAAGATAATCACCAAGACTACTGTGTTTTCTTTTATATAAAGTCAAACTCACCCGAGTCGAGCTAAAGAACTCAATAGACTTCTACCTTATTACTACAAACATCTTTAGTATTTTTGTTGGCAGGTGGTTTGATATGAGTTTCTTCTATTATATATGACCAATTCTATGTCAGCATTTTTCCTTCCAGGAGTGATTTATCATTTGATCTGGAATATACTATTTCAAACGCAGTATGATTAAAAATGAAGGCAGCCTGTCTCGCACCACGCTTTTCTTCTGCCACAAAAAAAAGGCAAGTTGTAGTTTTATTTAGCTCTAAATAGATACATTTTATTCCCCTTTTGGACATTGTGAACAATGCAGCAAAAGGCCTCGGGTGAATTTACTGATCAATGCTTATTACATTGTGCTGCATGTACTACAATGTTATTTATGAACCTCCTTTCAAACCCGAAGTGCTGTAAAATGAACTACAGCTTTGTTAATATGCCTTGCGCTCTTTCCGATACAAAAGTTAAACAGTGTAAAGTAGTGGTAAAAACTGTTATCATTTGTTTTCTGGCTGATCGGGTAATGGGATATGACAGATTGAAGCTTAACTTGGTAATAGTATTAATCTATACCAGTAGCTGAGATCTACATGTCTATTTGCTTTGTCAGGCACAATGTGCCATACTAGTTGCTTAAGTTACAAACTACCCAGAGCAGATAGTAAAAGATTATGAAATTCTGGCTGCAATCGCTGTACACATCTTTACTGTGAGAAACTTATCACATACTATAGTAACAAGAGGGACCAGTGTTTTTATGACAGCAATGTCATTGGTAGTACTCAGGGCTTGCTCCAGGTTTGTGTGGGCCCTTTGGCGATGAAGTCTCAACAGGTCCCTCAGTGGGACATCAGTATTTGCTGTTAAAAAAACATATTTAATAAATAATAGAGCAAAACATTGACAATGAATCTATATAATGTAACACTTTTACATGCCACACTGTTGAGAACGGCACCCATATATGTCTCCTTAGAATTCCAAGATGCCCTTACTGCTACCTATTTATTGGTTTCTTATGGCATCCGAAAAATAGTCAAAACTGACATTTCCACTGGCAAAATGCTTTATCTTGCACTCAAAAATGCTGGGTGGGCTTGGACTCAGTGGTGGAAACACCCATTTTCTTTAAATGGGTCACCTCCAAGCCCACTGCATCGGCTGAGATAATCAAGTGGGCAGGGTGGACGGGTGGATGAGTGGAGGGAGATTATGTGTGAAGCCACTTTCCATTTTATTTCATTTCTTATATATATAAATGCATTTTTAGGTGATATATTAAGTAAAATCTACTGAATCATGGACTTACCAGTTAGAAATATGCAGGTTGCAGAAATAAACAGAAATCTATGTTCTGTCATCTTAAGAATTATCAAACATTATCCACTGTTAGAAATGTCATAAACTACGCCTACTTGCCACAATTCTTCTAAAAGTCTCTACAGAGGCTAAGAGAGGTCTCATTTTGTTCATGTCACTTTAAAAATAATAAGTATATTAATATAGCCTTTTCTTCCCCACAAAAAAGTTATCCAGGCCCTTAAAATCGATTAAGTCAGCAGTCCTCAGGCACATGTGGTTCTGGAGTCTGTGCACGGTCTGCTATAAGATGAACCTTAGCCGTAGCACCACTGCTTACTGTGGTCACTGTGTAGGAGCATTTAGCTTCATTTGCTCTGTGTTGGGGGGCTTGTCAGGTGCTGCCTTGTCACGCTCTGTTAGCCGTGACAGCACTGGCTTACCCGAAACCTGAAGATGGGTCTCCTGATCAGGTTTTCTAGTAGTGAATTTGGAAATTTCAACTGCGGGGAGAGCTCAGGTGAGTATACTAAAGGATCTGCAGATGACCCTTAAAGAGGACCAACATCCATGATACATCACAAATGTTATCTACCTCTTTGTTTTCACTTGCTGCAGAGATTTATTATGTAGTCCGACCTGTAAGATGTCCCCATCCTGCATGCTACACTTCTTGTCTGCCACTGGACCGGGGAGGTGTAGACTTCCAAAACTTCTCCTAGGTGCTCAGCTGAAATCTCATGCTCACTTGTGGTTTACCAGTAGCTGGAATGCTTGGGGGGGCAGCTGCAACATCTAATTGCTGAGATCATAGTGAGCAGAAAGAAATACTAATGCCCTATATGGCTTTTCGATTGCTTTAAAGAATGGTTCTAAATAATTTTATATAGTTTTACCTTATTTAATTATTTATCTATTTGTCCATTGAGCATACAAAGATGATTCCAGCGTTCGTTGTATGTTGTGCTAGCTTACTTTCTACAGCCACTCTCTTGCTAATGTGGAACACTGTGTGACATATGTAAATAAAGATATCCATAAACTTCATCTCTCTAGTTTCTCTGGCAACAACAATTAGACTAATCTGCACAGAGCAGGGACAAGTGATGACTCTATTTACAGGATGTATTATATGAGAAGCACAAACAGCATTTCTTATTTTGTCTTAACAAAGTAAATATACATCATCAATCCAAATGGTTTATGTTAAAAAAAATGAATGACTTAAAGCATATACAAACACACACACACACACACACACACACACACACACACACACACACACACACACACATTTAACAAATGCAGTGCAAACCAGTTAGGACATTACAAGCCAAACAGGACAATATTTGCTGCCTACATGCTTTATTAAATGTGAGTTTCAGGTTGCTGCTTTAATTAAATCTATTTCCAAGTGTGTTGATTATTGCAAGTTGGCGGTTTTATTTCCCACATTTGACTATTCTTTAGCTTATAAATACAGCTGGATATATCTTGTTTGTAATTATATAAAAATGCTAATTTAAATATTTCTTTAATTACATTTCTAGAAATGTCTCTTCTATTCAGAATTTCAAACAGCAGAGCCACAATTTTTTTCAATTAAAAAAATGGGTTATTTGTTTTTAAAGTGGAAATTTTATTTATTTTTTGTGACTTAGGTTTGTGCATCTGTGTGTGTTTCCAATAATTTAATAAACTCCTTAATCAGTTAATGTGTTCATACATTTTCATTTAAACACCTCTGGAAGACAGTATATTAAATTTAGCACCTGATCACCAGTAGATTGGAAGGTATCCAGTGTTTACTTGTAAAGACCAGTCATTGCTTGTACACTGCCTGAATTAAAAATTGGTACCCAGGAGAGGAGAATCAAATTAAGACAGCAGATTCCATATGTAGCAAAAGATCTGGATTATGGTCTTCTTTTTTTGTTACCTTGTTGCTGTATAACCCAAGAAGCACTACACAAATGTGTCACTAGTTCTTTTGCTGGTATTACATCATAGGGGAGGGATTGAATTACTGAAAAGATGTGTTTGAACTGAACCTACACTCAAACTGGAAGCTTGAACCACAAAACACTGAACCCACCCCCAGCCAGTATTTGTGGATGTGAAGAATTAGGCTTCTGATTGGTGGAAGAAGTTCAGCAGTTTGCTGGCTGTCCAAGAGTAAAGCTACCAGTCTGAAGACAGATGTGCCGGCAGAGGGGTCAAGAAGGTTTTGCAGTGCTCTGTGTTGAAACCTATGGTGGCACCTTATAAAATAGACCTAGGTCAACTTAAGGCTGGTCAGCCATGTAGAATTGAAATATTTGCTCCCCAATTGCACCCACAGACATTCCTCTAGACTAATGCTGTCAATAACAGCATGTAGCTTACCCTCTTATTTGCCACCTATAATGAAGCTTTGATAGTAGGAAGTCGTGATATTGTTCACATCTGTCAACTGTTTAAACAACGTCTAGCAGTTATGATCTAGTGATCAGTCTCCTTTTACATTATAGCCAAGAGAGTCCAACATTTTCAAAGATGAAAATCACTAAATCTTCCTTTCTATAAAACAATAAAAAAAGAGATAACTCAGTCAGAATCCTCACTACTGTTGTTCCATTTATGGGCAAAGTAGTGGATGGAAGCTAGAAAACCAAGAGTTGTGCTTCTCTACCTTCCTGACTTCCTGGCCATTTAAGCTCCTGGGGGAGGGGGTTGCACCATGGATATCTGCATACTGAATTTTAGGGGTTCGGGGCCATCTGTTTGTACCCTACTGAGAATATAGTTACAATATGTCATTTATTTGCATCGGGGTCGATTCGTAGTCTGGTGAGAACACTCACTTCTCTTTCAGGAGAGAAAATTGCCATTTAATTTCATTGGGGTTGATTCAGAGTCAGGTGAGAATTCTCACTCCTTTTTAGGAGAGTACACTGTCATTGACTTTCTTTGTCTACCTTGGAGTTGATTTGGAGCCAGGTGAAAATTTACACCCGCTAGACAACGAAAGTCAATGGCAATTTTTTCTCCTAAAATAGGAGTGTGAATTCACACCTGGCTCTGAATCGACACTTTTGACTACCTTGGGGCTGATTCAGAGCCAGGTGAAAATGTACACCCTGTGGACAACGAAAGAGAATGGCAGTTTTCTCTGAATTCCACTCAACTTTACAAAACACATTTTTAAGCCCCAAAATGTATTTTTGGCCTGAATAACATGACATGAAATGCTTGCTCTAATATGCAAGAACAACATAAAATCACCTTGTTTCAATTATATCAGTTCATTGTCGAACTCATCAAAATAGAATTAGTTTTTCTTAACTCACCTCATATCTTAAGTACCTTCTGAAGATAAATGCTCTACACTTAATAGGTATGAATTTTCTTAGAACTCTGAAATATTAAAAAAAAAGGATGCAGTCAGTAAGCAGATACCATTTCCTTCCTTACTAACATGTTACCACCATTGAAGTTGAAGTTAAAGTTCAAAATACTGTAGGAAGCCTCATTCAAGTGACACCAGTCACTTCCCCCCAGCACCATCTGCTGCATTAATCATGTAAATTCCCATAGAGCACAGTGTAGCTGACTACATAAAACTTGTGCTGCCTAGAATAAGGTTCTCTAGAATGAATGTTAAGGACCTGACCCAATAATGCTATGATGGGCTGTGCTGACCTGTAGCAGAGTAGTTAATATGGGATTCCGAAAGTGGGGGAGCTTTCTAAGAGGAAACGGGTTTATTGAATGCAACCTTACTGTTGCTGGTGGCACAACTGTGTAGCCTGGGATAGGTCAACCCAGCCCAGGATAGGTCAAGTACATCAGGCACTACACGCTTATATACCTAGAGACAGAGTTAAATAAGAAATGTTCCAATCTTCTTTCTACAGCTCATCGTGTTTGTGGTGCCATTTTCTGAGACCACTAAAGCCTTATGTATCAGCATATGGTACCCAATATAATACAATAGCCCTAAATGTTTTTATAACATTTTTTCCTAGAAAGCTAGCTGAGTACGGCATTATTTTGGTGAATCAGGATCTACACATCTCATAAACATGATTTGGAACCCAGGAAATAAACATACACATAACAAGACATTGACTCCTATAATCGATATTTAATCTGTAATATAATATATCATTTAAATTTAAATGTTCATCCCTGGCTACATGCAACTGTGACATATATCCTGCATCACCAACTCACCCTCTATTTTTAGCATATCATTAGCAAACAAATAATAATCAGTCAGACATGAAGTAGCATTAGAAGACATGAACAGTTTGCAATGAAGACAGGGAAAATAATTGAAAGTTGCAGAAAGGCTGTTGTTGGATCTTGTAAGAAATGGCTAGAAAATTAGATTAATCAAGGAACAGACATTAGGAAGAAAGTTTGTTCGAATGGCTGACAGTCTTGCTCTTTTCCTCATTTCAGATGTTGGCAGAGTAGCAGCCAGCTCCTAGGGAAATGTGCTCCTTTCATACTTGAGTAATTGATGAATTGTATGCAATATGCAAATGAGAATCCATAAATCTTATGAATGACAGCTTAATTTATGTGAGCCTTAATGAATGCAGGATTAGATTTTAATTAAATATCCTCAAAGGCACCCTGAGTAGTAGTTTTTTTAGGCCTTGTTTTTTGAAGACTTGTTTCACATGCAATGCATTTTATAGAAGTGGAAAATCAGCCAAAGCAGCTAATGCAAATGGTCTTGTGTTCCGATGAAAAAGTATTGTTCAGTTTTGTAAAGCAAACAGTACTTGAATTGATAATAAGCCTACACAGATTCAAAGATCGCAGGCTGTTTTGAAAGGGATTTTCTTCTAATTTATAAGCTTTACTTTTTGTGTGTTCGCTGTTTTCTATACTAGCTTTGTTGTTTTACTAGAATAACCATTATATTTTTCCTTTCGGCTAGGTTATTATTTTAATATTTTAAGCTAACAGGTTTCTCGAGGTTCAAAGTGTAGTTTTGTCATAGACAAGGACAGCCACATTAACAATTAACAGCTTAAAAGAGAATTGTAGACACAACACAAAATCCATTATAACATGCAAAATGTGTAGACAAGCCGCTTGCCTAATATTGCTTCCTGAAGGCACTGCGACTCCCAACAATCTCAACTTTACCTGTTTATTTTGGCCATAACTAATTCCTACATACATTTTTACTTGATCATACAATGGACTCCCCTTAGTGGCAAACCAGCCCTACTACATGATTATTGAAGGGAAATGTTGGAAGGATTGATAATATTGGAGTGGTTCTCTAAAAGAATATATTAACTGCTGGGTCCTGTGAATTGATGTAGCCGCTTTAGAGAATCAATAGGGGCCAAAGTTCAGGAATGTCATTTTTTTTCACAGGGAGAATCTTAATAATAGATTTAATCAACAATTTTCAAGGTAAATCTTCTGTTTCTCCTTCCTGACTCCTTTTTTTGCCAAAACATGTGTCTGCAAGTGGGCTGCGGTGTAAATATTAAAAGCTTTACCCAAGCATTGGGTGCTTTGCGGGTTTTGAGTGCTTGGGATAGCATCAAAATGATCTGCTTACTTGCTGAGTATATGTCTGTAAAGTTTATTATTCATGCAGATCATGGTGTATCTGTAGCAATAAATGAAACTTGATTTTTATTTTAAGGACACTTAGCTAGTTATCCAATCCATCCCTTTTTCCAATTAGAATGACTAGCAAAAAATAACAGGATGATTGCCTTGACTTATCGCTAGAGATGAGGAGCATTATTTTATCAAGCATCGGCAATCTGAATGCGATTTAACAATTTAAGATCCTATATACCCCAATGGGCAGGTCTGTATTGAAGTGGTTTATGCTTATGAAAAAATATTAAACATATTTATTTGTACAGAACTTGCATTATGAATTGTTAATAATGTACACACAGGACCTAGATGTCACCATATGTAATTACATTTTTTTCTTGTAAAATCGTTTCTTTTTCTTACCAGTGTGTGATCAGGAGCTCAACAACTTAAATGACTGTAACACACTGTAATCTACCTATTGGCATAAGAGTCCAACAGGTGCTGAAACAGACCAGTCAATACCTAGTGCACCAATCCAAGCTGATTATTTAACACCGGTCGTTGTGACTTGCAGCACCATCCTGTACAAATAGCAGCACCAATATAGAAGTAGATGCTGTCCGAATGCAAGCAATTACGCTAAATGGTGCACTTCTTAAATAAGGCCCACATTGTAAATATATACTAAAATTCTGAGACATTTCTCTCTATAGCCCATAGGTTGCTGTTCTATTAAACTATTGTATGCTCCAGCTACTCCCTATGTCTCATCCTCTGTTTCTTTAAGTTAATTGGAAAGGTAAGGTAACCAAAGGCCCCGTACATTAAGAAGAAGGGCTTTTTCTTTGAAGCAGGATTTACAGCTTTGCTCTGGTGCAAATAACGTGAAATACAGCAGAATTTAAAGCTCTTCTTTTAACTATTGGCAATATAAAACATAGTGACCCAATGAACATTTTATGAAGCACAAGCTCTGTTTCATTAGTCATAGCATTGGCCTGATAGGCAGAGGAAATTATTTCAGCTATGCTCTAGCTATCACAAAAGGATCCACTTGAGCCCTTTTTCTGTTTTATGTCTGTGGCAGATATCTGGAATTGCGTAGGCCGAGGGCTTTTTATAGCACCTTGTTTATTCAATAAATACAATCATTTACATGAATTATTAATGACTTTTTTAAGCAGATCAGAACAAAGTGCTGGAGATTAGGAAGCCTTCTGCATTGTGCTCCTCACCGCCTTTTACATTCTGTGCATGACAAGACTATTTTTAGGTCCTGTTAAAAGATGCATCTGATGATGAACAGAGCCTGTGAGCTTTAAAGTGCTTACAATAAAGAATATGGAGTGTGTAATGTCCTGACAATGCTTAGAGAGGTAGAAGTTAAATGTTGCATACATAGTCAGTTGTGACCTGTGGATAATTTTTGCTAAACTAGGAAGACTGATATTGAGCGTTTGCCCGACATACCAAAAATTCTATCCTGGGTTTTGGCTTATTTTTGAAAGCATATGCATGTGCCTGCTTTTTATATTTTGGCTCTACTATTTTAACAGAATAGCGCTGCACGTGAAAACACCAGATGTTAAATAATGAGCTTGAATTGGTGCACTAGGTGTTGGGCACCATAGCGCCTGTTGGTCCCTTATGCAGATTCTAACAGTGCCAGTGAGCGCTACTCTGTTCCGTCAACTTATAGGCAAGCCACACTGGATTTAAAACGTTTTTACCTGAGGGAAAGATTGACGCTGTATTTAATTGGCGCTGGTCTGCACTTCTTTATTACAGTCACAGGATAGCTTTTCTGTGAACCAAAGAAACAAACTTTAGAGTGTGTTTTGACTGCTTTCTAGTTTTTGTGCAACAAATACACATTGTCAACTAAAAATCATCAAAAAAAGATTTTACAAACATTCACAATCGGCAACATCCAGTCCATCTCCAGTGAGACCAACTGAGGTGATCGCCTTGGGTGGCACCATCTAATGGGGAGCAGAGGTGGCATTGGTGCGAACCTCATATGAAACAATTGCAATAAAATGCTAAATATTGTGGTTGGCCAGCTTCCCATTGGTGCTCAGGTGCCACCCGCTGAACTTTTGGCCAATGATTTTGGGTGACTGACATTGTTACTCCCCCCACAGCAGGGCACTCATCCAAGTCGTTCAGGGAGGCAGCAGCAAACAACACTGAACACCAGTGCCGCTTCGGCCTTCAAGGAGCACTTGGAGTAATGTCAGCTCACCTCTTCACACACAGTGTGTGTGTGTGTGTGTGTGTGTGTGTGTGTGTGTGTGTGTGTGTGTGATCTTCCTCCTCTGGGCTCGATGGTCAAGTGCCTTTCCTACCCTGATATACAGTGCTGGCAACAATGCAAGTGAATGGGTTGACTGTGTATGTTCTCCAAGATAGTTGTGTCCAGTGCTGGAATCTCCGAAGTAATGATGCTGGATAGCAGCAATGTCAGATTTTTTTGTCCTAACACCCCCTCCACCCTACCTCAGCATGAAGGGAGGGAGACAGGGTGAGTTTTACGACTGGACATCACTTTAAGAAATTAGCTGAAAGGTACTCATCGCACTTTTGACTTTAGGTCTATTATTATTATTGTTAGTATTATTATTATTATTATACATAAGTTGCTACTTAAATCAAAAGTGCTAATTAGCAACAAATGGGGTATGTATATTTCACAAAGAAAGTTTTGTTCTTATTAATTATATCATAGTTTCTTCTTATTATTATTTATATTATATAAGTACAGTTGCTATTTAGACACTTTGTGTACTACCAGAATTTGAAATGGGTTTGTTCGAATGGTATATACTCTAAATGTAATCACTATAAAGGTGTACTTGAACTTTTCTGAATGAGTATTTCATTTCCAGTCCAGTACATGACCTCCCCATCCATGAAACATTTTTGCAATCTGAATCCTAGTTAACAAATCAAAAAGGTGACAAAGCAAAACACTAATAAATAAACTGCAAAGACATGTAAAAAGTGATGTGTTCTCTTTGATCTTCTATAACCTTGATCGTTGGTATAAAGGGCTGATAGAGGGATAAATTATTTTTTCCCTTATGTGAAAAAAAAGCCAAATAGGTAAAAACTTGGTGTAGTTTTATATATAAAGTGTAATTAAAAATTCTAGATAGGGATATATCTATATTCTGTATCTCTATATAGATATTTATCTATCTATCTATCTATCTATCTATCTATCTATCTATCTATCTATCTCCTACCCAGTGTGCATTATTCTAATCTAACAGCTCCTCCCCAGGTCCTTGCCCCTGGGACACCCTGATTTGGGATACCCCACTGTGTGAAACCCCCCAATTGTTCAGTAAGGTGTGATCATTAAAATAATATATATATATATATATATATAGTGTTTGTATTTGTCTTCCAAAAGATATTGTCACCTGTCAAGGCTATTTATATTTACTAGGGTTGATTAGACAAGATGTTTTGTAGAAAAGACATTGTGCATAGTATCTTGGTCTGATAGTACATGGCTAGCATACTGACTAATTGCAGAATAGAGTAACCAATAGAGTTCATATACACTGCATCAGTGTTCTTTTTAGGGATGGACAAGGAATTGCCCCTATTGTGTATGCATGGAGGAGGGGCTTTTTCCCCAGCCATCCTGTATTTTGCATGGCCACTGTTAATGGTGCTGGCCGTACACCAGGCCCCTCATCCTCAGATATTGTCATGGGGGCATTGTCTGCTGCTAGGGAGGAAGCACAGCATGGCACATACTGGTAAGGGACAGCTGCAGCATCATAGGATGGGTGAGGAAGGGGAAGAACTTTTTTGCAAATATCTGCAGAAACTTGGCACAGATTTCACAACCCCTGAATTCCAGACCACTTTGGAACTGTTCAGTTATAGGATTGCTCAGAGTTTAAACAGTTGACAGTTAATTACCTTTTTCATAACCTTGTACTTTAGTTGACTAAACAGGGTAAGTGGGTACTAGCTTTTAGCCTCTATTACTATGGACATTTTGCTGTTTGTGTACCTGTTTTCAACAGATCAAAAACTTTTTGAAAGGTATAATAGTCAAACTTTAGCCATGGGTGGCTCTTTCCTGCCTCAAGTCAGATACTTTACAGTATTGCATCCACATTGCAGTAACATGTGCTTTGCAACAGTTTGATAGAATCAGTTGTTCTAGCACATCAATGGCTATGACTAAAAAATGGAAAAAGGTCACCATGGGCCAGAGAGGAATGTCACGGTAGCTCTTGACAAGGTTGAGGATCTTGACGTCTGTCACTGTGCATGTACCTATGTGTATTCTTCTTTCCCTTAATGAAACTTGAGAAAGAACAGCATGAAAAAGTTACAGGTACATGAAACTGAAGTACCTGCAAGGTACAAACAACTATTACTTTGGCATAGCAGTAACCCAGGCAAAGCAACCAAAGGCTTCTCGGAGGACCAAGGCTGAGTCATAAATATGGACAGATGCTTTAACTGAAGGTAAACTGTGGGGACACAAATGGCTAAAGGGACCTATTTGGTAGGGGATGATTATGGGTCAAGGTGCTTTAGAAACAAGAACTGATTCATTACCATATGCCACTATGCGCTCCTAGACAATAATGAAAACTTACAAGCTTGATTTGCTTGATCATTATACAGTAGCCAAATGCAGATTTATTTGTCTCTGGCTAGTCTCTGAAAGTTCTCTTTGTCACATGTGTCCAAAATGTGCTCCTTACAATTTTTGTAGCTTTACATTATGATATATTTATCTATATTTACCTGGACATAGATGGGTGAACTTGGCTCCTAGACAATAATGAAAACTTACAAGCTTGATTTGTGTGATCATTATACAGTAGGGTTGTCTTAACTGGCAGCATCCTCCTATTAGAATAGGCTAAGCAGCCAAATGCAGATTTATTTATCTCTGGCTAGTCCTCTGTGTCACATGTGTCCAAAATGTGTCCCTTACAATTTTTGTAGCTACGATTAATGTATCTATATTTACCTGGACATAGATGGGTGAACTTGGCTGTTGTTGGCTTTATAATTGACACTTGCATAACTGGGGCATACTTAGAATTGTTTGGGCTGATATCAGGGACTTTTTTAGTAGGGAAAATTGGAAAACTACACAAGTAGACCATTGATGGACAATGGAAATCACATTTATTGAGTGGTGAAATCTATGTTTTGCTTAATGTTAATTTGATTTCTTCAACCTGAATTGCAAAAGACATTTAGTGAGAAGTTTTGTTAAAAATGTACCAAATCTCAGCAGTTTCCATTAGAAAGTTAATGAAGGTACATAAAACGACCACTTTGTAAAATCACAGGAATCTAGAAGTGTGCTAACATAATGATGTCATAAATCTATAACATTGGAGTGTTATTGCCTGACTTCATGAAATAAACATAGGACTCTTGATTTTGATTATCCGGCTTATATTAAAGTGTAAGGAAGTGGAAATGAATTAGAGTAAAAAATTAACAATCCTACATTTATGTGTCAATAAATTAGCCAGTATATCATTTTCTAGATAGAAAGAGAAGGTTCTCATGCAAGAAGAACTGTACTAACATGATTTATCCTTTCTACGATATTTGTTTCATTTGCTTTTGGCTCGAGAAATGAATAAAACCTGTTATTGCAAAATAGATAAGGAATGTGCTTTTGCCTACAGAAATAAATCTTAAAATCCACCATAACATTATAGGCTGCAGATTTCTCTGTTGCTGTCCTTCAAAGGTGACCCTTATATTTTTCTCAATTAACTTCTGAAACAATAATAAAACAGTCATTCACACTACAGTGCTTCAAGAAACATTAATACTGTATATCCTTTGCTACATCTGATAAAATGGTGTACACCATAATATTTGTTCACTCCGATGATCTGTAAATTAATCTTCAAATTAAATGGGCCTACCTAAAGAAAAGTAAAATGCCCATTGTTCTCAGTAGCCTAATGAGTCCCCTTAAAGGTACTGTACTAAGCTGTAGGATCTCTGTGTCAGGTATCATGGAATCATAATGTAGCTACCGAAGCCCTATGTGAGGTCATGTCATTGCCATAATTAACCCCTTAAATACAAAATGCTTAGTTTAAGTCATCCTGCTTTGCTCGGGCTGGGAGAGCCCACCAAAAAATAGCTGAAGCCTGTACTGCTACAGTCTATGGACTCTTATGGGAATGAGCCTGCGGGCTGGAAGGTAAGAGAGGTTTATTTTTGATTGTGCTTCTACATGGACATACAAAGCACATTGATACTGATGCCATGGTTACAAGATCTGGGCCCCTATTTTCAGATGCATACTCAGGGTCCTGCAGCCCTGACATGGTCTGATTAAAATGGACCAATTGCCAGGATTTTCTCTATCCTGGAGATTGGTTCTTGTTCCAGGGGCATTCCAATTTGGGATGATTTGCATAGCTCCGCCTGCTGCAAGGATTGATGGGTAATGCTATTTTTCCTTGTGCTATGTACTGTGCAATACTTTCCAGTTAGGAAAATGCCTCTTTTGATTTACCTTTGAGTAGAGAGTTTTTTGGCCTATTTAGCCCCCCTATATTAAGCCTAACATGGGTCTCGCCACATATTTGCTTGCAACGCTGTTGTAGGTTTGTTCATAATATTCTTAGCTATAGGCAAGAAGATATTCTCATGTGTATTAGTCCTGATCTGCACTACTCTGAACCTACATCCCAATGGCATTACTGAATGACCAGGATGTCACTGATGATTTCCAGAGGACTATTTCTTTTTGAATGTTCTAAACTGGGCTATGGAAGGTGATTTTTTTAATTTCACAGTATAGGATTTTTTTTTTAGAAGGAATTAAAAATCAGTGCATCTATCCACAAACTGGGGTGAATTGTAGCATATTCTGCATTGTATTAATACATTTGTGTGATTGTAATTAAACTGCTGTGTATGTATGTATTTTTAGGCAAATAAATCTATCTATCTATCTATCTATCTATCTATCTATCTATCTATCTATCTTTTATCTATTTATATCTGTCTCTTTGCCTATGTATCTTATAAAAATGTATTATAGCAGCTAGTTAAATAAAGGTAGGAATATGAGAGGAAATAAAAAAGGAAACACAAATCATGGAGATGACCCCGCTGAATGCTATATTGGAATTACTTCCTGCTGCAGACAGACAAAACTAAATGAACCTTCTCTGACCCTTGACTCAGCGAATCTTGAAAAAAGTGTGTTTGGAAAATCTAAAGCATGGAAGCCGGGCTGTGTTTTGTAATGTTTTTCTTTTCCCTTTTATTTTTATGGGCCCTAGCAATTTCTGAAAGACCTTGTTTTCATTTCTGGTCACCACCTCGGCAAACTAATCAATGAGGCATGAACTGCTATCTGCAGTGAAAGAAATGAAAAATAAACCACAGATAATCCCTCAGTTAAAAGGTTATTCTGTGCGATAAAAGCTATTTTGTTAATTTATTTACTTTCTGGTACAGGGAGATAAAGTGAAGGAACAATTAGAGAATTCAAGTTAAAGGGATTTTAAAGGGCAATGGCGACTTCCATTTTTTATGCTTCATGATTGGCAGGTTTGTTGGGCACATAAAAAAAAAGTGTGTAAGACATGCCCACTTGCTTATGACAAATGTTTTTTTTTTCAATGAGAGGTAAGCTTTCCGGACTTATCTATAAATTATTTTTAGTTTAGCATTGCTCATTGTCTCAGTGGGAAGTTTATGTAAAACAGATGGAACGCCGAATATCTGTAACTTTCAGGAAAGCAATCAATCTCCATTCAGCCATTTTTACTGATGCTAGTATTTCTAGCGTTTATTCAACAGAATAGATCATTTCAAATATTTCTTATATACTTCTGCTTCACGTATTAAAGTGTACCTTAGACTCTTATACGCCTTGTGAGGAACAGGCTTTCACTTGGCACCCCATCACACCTCTCCTATTGCCCCCTGCTAAGCTCACAGTCTCCTGGAGCAGACTTTTTGCTGAAGGTTCTGGTCCTACAGTGCACAGGAAACCAGATTGTGGAGAAGAGTAAGCAGAACAGCGGTCTGGGGGGATTGGGTTATTGCTTTGAAGATAGGTCTATCTTCAAATACAGGGTAACCCTTTGCAGCTGAAATACCTACTCCTTGCCCCACCCCTGGCCTTCTCATTGGCTGCTTACCTTCTCGAATGTCAACTTCCTGTGGGAGAGCTCTTATATGGGGAGCTTTTCTCCCAAGTTGTCTAGTATCCAGTAAATGTAGGAGAGCTCTTTATCTCAATACATCAAGTGCATATATTTTATTTCTTCAAAACCCAACAAGCCAGGTTTAGTTTTTAGCTGAAGAGGTTATCAGGTGAGGTGATTAAGGGAGGAAGTTACCACAAATCGGTAAAGGTGAGGCCCAAAGGATCTACATTGAGATCTTAAGGCTTTCCAATTATGTGCTGACAACATCCACACACAATTAATGACCCCTTCCCATTACTACAAACTGCATGTAAGAAGACTTTAGGTCTGCCAATTAGCCCCCCTTCATATCATTTGAGTCAGTATATTATGAAACCTAAAAACATGCTGAAATTCTCACTAGTTCCACACTCCAACACTGCTGATTAGAGTGGCCTTCGAACCCCTTTCTCTACATGTGCCTACTGTTTTCTATTAGGTCTTGCCAAAGGTGCATACATTGCATAGCACAAATGTGTCCTACAAACCTTTTGGTCACCAATGGTCATGTGCAGAGAAGGGCATCGTTATGTTGTTACTAGTTCCTTGTCCCAAATATTGCACTGTACTCCTAAAAGTCCTAAATGAAAAACTCTTTAAAATGTCACTTGCCTGCCTTCACGAGCAAGGGGATCTCCAGGATAGAGGTAAGCTTCTAGGTGTCTCTCGTATGTGAGTGTGGAGTCATCACGCTATTGGTGTTACTTAGCAGCAGAGGGCAGTATAGTTCAGATGTCTGCTCAGTCAAAAATGTGAGCTCCTTTTCTCACTACCCAAGCATAGCTTGGGCAAAACTGTTGAGGCATTACAAATAAAATGATATTCTTAGTTAGTCCTGGTATCATAGTGGAAATGTACCTCCTTGTTGTTTCAAAGAGACCATGTGGCGCTTGAACCAGGTCCTGAGTGTTAAATGTTAAGATTGCTTTTTTGCTGGTGGTTAATGTGTTTCTAACAGATCACCCCAAATCACATTCATACCCATATTCTCAGATTATTGATTATGTAAAGGCCTCTGTGTGCAAAAAATATACCCTCATTCAAGTGCAGCTTATCCAGGCAGGTTTGCTGCAAAATTAACCAGTTGAGAAAATCTGATCCCACTCTTCAAGCCCACACCTCAGAGATGTGGCATCACCCCTTCTCAGGGACGGATCAAGTGTAGTGGAGGCCCTTGGGGGCCCTTGGAGGCCCCAGATACATTATTATTTTCCTTTAAAATAATAGTCCCGTCAAGTTGTGGTTGTCTGGTACCCGCCTATCTACTGGAACTTCAGATCAAGCCCCTGTGAGGGTGCGTGCTGCTCGGGAACTCCTGCTTTGCCATTCTGGGCGGGGTAGTGTAGTTGCCCAACTGGTCCAGCAGAAAACAGTTCCCTGCATTGAGCTTTGCATTGAGTGGCCGTCGATCGACAGCTCTGCACCCACCCATTACTGTAGCATTGTTAAAGGCAGCTTTGTTGCTCTAGACTCAAAAAAAGGCTTGGCCAGGCGCTGGGGGGGTGGTATCTCACTGCCCCCAATATCTTGCCGGCCCCGTGGCTTGTCAGACCAAAGATTGGAAAACCTCCTGGACCAGACCATAACCCAAAGGTTGGTGGAGGCCCTGGGCCTCAAGCCCCTTGCTCCCCCTCATAATCCAACACTGCCCCTGTTA
Organism: Gastrophryne carolinensis; assembly: GCA_027917425.1. Taxonomy (NCBI): domain Eukaryota; kingdom Metazoa; phylum Chordata; class Amphibia; order Anura; family Microhylidae; genus Gastrophryne; species Gastrophryne carolinensis. Next base: position 130,562,882 of record CM051236.1, read on the forward strand.
TGGCACAGCCCTGTTCACTGTGTGCAAGGGAGCATGCCTGGTTCTGCTTCAATGTGTTTCCCCTGACCGCAACAATGATTGTGGGAAGTTGCAGAGAAACAACCAAAGATCGGGCCAAGATCTCCTAGGTAATTAAGTAATAATACAGCAGCCTTGGATCGATCAGCTGCTGAAGGTCTAAGGTCAATATATATTCGAAGGTTATTTATCATATTACTTTTTTTCTATTTGCCAAAATGCATTGGCTGTCGTCTGTGGAATGCCGTGTTTATTATCCTATCCACATATAATGTGAATGCATTATGCTATGGAAGAATCTTCTTGTCTTCCGGATTCTGCTTCAGTCAGCGACTATTTCCTCAATTCACAAAAGTTATCAGCCAAGAATTAATTCCAATGATCCAGTCAGGGACTTGAAGGCATTTGGGTGTATTTGAATTGTTGAACCAGTCAATTTCATATGCTAAGCACATTTTGAATTATATATACAAGGTAATCTTTAAATCATCTGTTAAATTGAGCTAATTAGGTGATGCCCAGAATGGTGGAAGATTTAACATTTAAGTTTAGAGATTGAAAGATGGGAATATGTGAGGTCTAGAGACAGCTCAGGGAAATAATCCCAGTACATGCATCAACAATAAAGAAGATTAACAAACTAGGATGTATATTATAAGATTAAAAATATCTTAGATTACAAAGTAAAGTTTATTACCCCAGTAAATCATTAAACTATATGGAAAGTTTATAGTTTATTCAAGGGAGTAGAGAGAAGAAGTTAATATGATTTGGAGAGGCTCTCCACATTTCTGAGAGTCTCTTAATGAGTATTTATACTTATTATTTTACTACAATATCATTGAAGGCTACTCCCCTCTTTCCAAACTCTTTGTTCTACAACCTATATATAGATATATTTAAAAAACGATATATATATTTACAAAAGTTATTATTATTAATGTTTATTAATTATGTAGCTCTGTACAAAGTAGTGATTACAGACAAGGTAGAACATAGAGTACATAGACTATTACTAATGGGGTGTTACAGAGTTCACAATGAATATTCTTCATATACGAGTATGAGATACAATAGCCAAGAGCCTTTCCCTTATACGTGCATTGCCTGAAAGACTCTCTGATTAGACCCCCAAATAAACTGCCATATCCTGCACCTGTTTGCTTTCCCATGAAAAAGTTCTACAGGCGAGGTGCAGTATGATTTCTTAAAATGTTGTTTTACAAATTTGTAAATACAGGCTAGATTCACCTGCTGGTGGCACTGTCTCCCTATACTCCATATGCTTTTCTTTTAAACCACCAGCAGATGTCCTTCAACAGCCAGGAACCCTGATGTCCACTTCACTCAGTCAGATTCCTATTCTTTTTTAGGCCCCCTAGTAGATAATGTAAACCTATATTGTATATAGCAGCCTTCTTTATTCATGTTAGATTGTGTCGTCAGTCTTACACACCTTTAGTAGTTTGCTGTTAGTTGTGTGCTCCTTTCCTATCATTAGTGGTTACAGTCTACTGTTTTGACTTCTTAAAACTTTTAAACTGTGGAGACTCTCCAAAACCCTAATGAATTGCCGTTTCTATGTATTTATGGATCCACCCAGTTCCCTGGATCCTAGGGATAAGCATCACCTACATTCACCTACCTTCAGGGCGTCAAATAGGGCTGGGCAGAAGAGGCTGGACATGGTTGCTTCTCAATTACAACTTTTTTATTTTAGCCATAGCAGTTGCAGTGACTGTCCAAATCTTAAAGCAGACCTCCAGTCAGGAAAATAAAGTTTAGTCATTTACTCCCCTAAAGCCCCTCTTTTGATGATCAGTGGCGCGTGCTGCTTGAGATGGCTTAACCCCATGCAGATGTGGAATAGCTGCTCTAGAATTACATGGGAGACGCCATTTTGGACCACACCTGAGAGCCCTGATACACATGATTATACATGAGTGGGGGGGATGGGGGAGAACCTTTGCTAGCACACAGACACAAAGCGTTTGAGCTGGAAGCTTCCTTATGATCAGCACAACCAGAGGTAATTCTGGCTACACTGAAGGTCAGCATGGCTGCAGTATGTTTGTGTGATATTGGCTCTTGTTATAAGCAGCCCACACCAAGCTGAAAGATCACCAGGTCTCTCATTTTACACACACATGCTGAATCACCAGCTGCTAGAGGGGATGAATGTAACTTTGTATCAATCAGGGTAAGTCAATGGGCTTGGCTGTTTTGTTTACAATGTTGCTACAATGTTTTAAGAGCTTTTTGAGCATTGCTGAGTCATTACAGCTGATGGCTTTATACTTCTGGCTAGAAGTAAAGCATAATTTCAAAGCGATATTGAATAATATTGACTGTAGGACTGGGTTTTTCACAAGCAGGCCTGTCAGAATTGTGGCAAGATGGCTGCCCCCATGCAGTTCAATGGCATAGAATATCCCTGCTATTCCGCAATATCTGAATGGAGTTAAGCCTATCAAATATATTACATCTGATTGCGAGAGACAGAGTTTAGGGGAGCCCTGTCTTCCTTTCTCTGGTGCTCAAGCAGGACGGGAGCTACAACAATAAAAACTCCTTACCTATCAAGCGTCATTCCTTTAGCAATTCCAGCATTGGGTACAGCCATCTTGGAATGGCTGTGCAGAGTGGCCCTCCCCCACACAGAGCAGAGAATGCAGCTCTGTGTACCCACAGCCCATGCATTTGTGAGTTTTTTTTGTTTTAACACTCCTTCAGCCTGCCTTAGTGCCATGGCCAGTTTAAAAACAGACTAAGCATCCATTTAAAGTGGACCAACACCCACGGGTGAACGGCCCGGGAATCTATAAGATCCTCCCCGCGGGACATCCGAGATCGGGATGTCCCGCGGGGTGAAACCCCCCCAAACTCCTTACCTTATCTTCCTCCCACTCGCCCCCCCCCCCTAGGCGGGCGCGTCAAGAGGGACGCGCGGGAGGCGGCGGCGGAGGAGCCGCTTGTCCGCGGCTTGTCCGTGGGAGCGGGGAGAGGTGAGTTTTTCGGGGGGTTCGGGGGGGTTTCACACAGCGGGGCACCCCGATCGGGGGTGCCCCACCGAAGTGGACCAAGACCAAGGATAGTCAAAATCCTGGGTGTTGGTCCACTTTAAAGGGACCATCCATGCTCCTGACAAAAAAAAGTCCACTTACCTCTTCCCCCACAGGCTTGAGTCCTGCAGGCTGCAGCCCACCAGTTTCAGTGCTTTTGGCTCTAAAGTCAACATCACACTTCTTATCTGACCCTGAATACAATTCAGCATGTGCTGCCCGTGAGTATTCACGGGTCAGACCCCCTGCTACTAATAAATGCAGAAGCCTTCTCTTGCATGACCAGCAACAAAGATGTGAAGTGGGGCCAGCAGGAACTGGAGGGTTGCAGCTCACAGGGCTGGACAGGAACTTCAAAGCAGAGCTACAGTCAAAAATTAAAAATCCCCTACCTTATCCTCTCCTGGTTTCTGTGCGGCCAAAAATGACACAGAGCCGCAACCCCCTGGTCCTTGCTTCCACACTCATTCACCTAAATGGACAGGCGGGAGCGTGCGTGGAGCTGGGGGATGCGGCTCTGTGTCATTCTGACAAGATGGCAGCCTCCAGTATCAGGAGCACCGAGGATCAGGTAAGGTTTTTTTTCTTTGTAACCCCCATCGTGTCTTAGTTCCAGGTTAGGATTCCAGGGTGCGGGGGTCAACTTTACCCTGTGTGTTTATAAATTCCCATTAACAAAACTTTTTTTCCAAGCATGGCCTATATGTCAGCAGGTCAAATAAGGAAAACTGGAAAGAAGAGGTTAGACATGGTTGCTACTTAGTGATAACCCATTTCTGTTTTTTTAGCCACATTGGTTGCAGTGACTCATGTCTAATTGGCACTGAGTAGTCGTACTATTTTCATTATTGTACCTTTACTTAAGTGGCATTTGATATGCTTCTTGTAGGACTCTTTTCTTGCATAGCAAATTAGAAATTACATTTGAGACACTTGTGCATATTTTATTGCTACTCTTATTATATCTAAAAACAATATACTAAAAGAAAACAGGACGGATTGAAAATGAGACCTGAAAAAAAAAAACTAAATAAAAGAGAAATGAAATTGAAGGATAGAATGGAAAGAACATTTAATGATTGCACACATGGCTGATTAAATCTATTACTTCAGAATTAATAGAGTGCAGGACAAGGCTATGAGTAAGGTTAAACATACACTTTTAGTCAAAGAAATACTAAGTGTAGACACTAAATCTGTAACGCAAGATGTCGAGGACCAATGTTGTACTTCTTGAGTCTAGGATATTTTACGCTATACGTTATTGTGAGCAAGTTGCATCCTATTATTTTATTTTACCTCCTATTCCATGTGGTATGTTAGAAGGCAATGACACGGTGGGGAAAATAGTTTACAGAATAGTCAAATGGTCGGAACCTTTGGCCAGCTGTTCTTTAGCTCTTAGCTGTGATTTACCCTTGGTGTGCTGGCATATTTTGTGATCATAACCGGAAAATAAAATCAGTGTAAAATTGCATGCTGAAAAAAAATACTTAGAACATCCAATCAAATCAAGATTTTAAACAGCAACAATTCTGTCATTTCATTTTTTAACCAGCCTTAACGTGAAACAAAACCGGAGAATTTGACTTTCCCAGATTTCCCCAAATTTCCCGTGTACCCTGCTGTGTGAAACCCCCCAAAATGCCCAGTAAAACTCACTTCTCCTCATTCCAATGGCCCATACGTGGGCTCTCATCTAATCAGAGCACTTTGCCTTGACTAAGTCATTTGGCAAAGGGCTCTGATTGAATTCAATGGGGAGCACACGCTGCTGCATCCCCTGTATCCCCACCAGGAAAGCAGGAGATTCAGTAGCACACACTCCCCATCATAAACAACCAGAGCCATTTGCCAAAAGGCAAATAGCTCTGATTGGACAAGAGGCCGTGCATGTGCAGTTGGACCAGGGAAAGGTGAGTTATTTCCAGCGTTTCTGGAGGGCATTCTGAGTCCCAAATCAGAATGCCCCGAGAAAAGCCAGCAACTGGCCCTGGAATCTTTTAGATAGTGGTAGGTTCTGTTTTGATTTTATAAATGTACCACAGAATGTCTACCATTGTCAACATACCGGTACATACCTGATGTAACATTTTAAAATCAGCAGCTTCCTATAGAGTTTAGGCCCATTTTGTATTATTTTATATGTATACGTTTTTTATGTGCTTGTTAACATATAGTAAGAAAATAATGTAGGCATAAACAAGTTATACAGCTCATCCAGCTAAACCTTGCTAGTAGGTAAATATATATATATATATATATATATATATATATATATATATATATATATGGGAAATGTATATAAAGTGCATGGAAACCATGAGAACAGTGTATTTCAGATGGTTGAAAATGTAAATGCGAACAGATGCAAGTATAGTATGCAAGTAAGTATAATTGCAATATGCACAAATGACCAGCACTCCGTTGTATAATTCCACCAAGTGTATTATAACAAGAAAAAATGTGGTATAAAGTATCCATCACAAAGTGTCCATGGTCCATATTAGTTCAAATGGTAAATAGTGTCCTTATTCCAAGTTTCGGGGGAGCAGCCCCCTTCATCAGGGACAGACAAACAGACATGTGCCAAGGAGGTGGTCCTTATAAACAATATGATCAAGAATAAGGACACTATTTACCATTTTACCATTTGACCTAATATGGACTATGGACACTTTGTGATGGATACTTTATACCACATTTGTCTTGTTATAATACACTTGGTGGAATTATACAACGGAGTGCTGGTCATTTGTGCATATTGGATTCACAGCGGAGCCAACGCTGACCTGGCACCCACGCAAAACTAGTAAGTTTTGTTACCTTCCCTGCAGAGAAGGAACTGGGAAATTGGTGGGAGGTCCCAGGTATATATGGACTGGGAGGGGCTTTCTTTTTTGCATATTCATCTCTGCACAAGTTCGCCCTCTACTGGAGATTACCCACATGTCATGAAGATCAAAGTGGAGTGTAAGGCACACTTAGAATATATCAGTCATACTCATTTTAGAAAGGCCACATAAAGAGGCAGGAGCACAACTTGAGCGATCTATAACCCCATTGTAGATATCTGGGCTCACATCTTGTTTAGGCATCAAGGGCAGAAAGTTCATTTAAATAGTGGGCCAAAAAGTGGTGTCCAGGACAAAGTATGGGGTTCCTGTTCCAGTGACAACTTTCAGGTTTTCTGTTAGGTGACTTGAGTTTGTCATCGCAGACAGGAAGTGAGGCTGCATCTCCACAACTGAGATACAGCCAATATATCAGCTCTCTAGGGATATTCTGCAAGACTTCTTCAGACTAACCCTGCTCTTAAAGCATTTAAAAGGTGGTGTATTTTAAAATTCTGTAATTCTGGCAATCCCTCTAAACACATCCGCTCAATAAAACTTCTTCCAAACTTGGCTGGATATTTTTTGATGCTGGGTGTATAAGTGACCTCTCCTCCCTCCATCCAACATATTTATATGGATTTTTATCATTGGGACATTTTTTCTGTGCAATAGTCCGCCTTACAAAATGTGACATCTTTCATAGAGATGCTGTTAACGTCTCTATTCCAAATGCATTCAGAATTGTTTGTCAAGGGGCAGGAACTTTCCTCCAATCAGCAAAGGAGCCTCGTGGCTGAGAAAGGGCGAGGGGAGCGTGCATGAAGCCAAGAAAAAGAACCTAATGAATCAGGGAGGTGAGACATTTTTTCCTTCCGAGGCTACAGTACAATTGTATTGTAAAGCTGTACTCCAGGCAGTCAATATGCCGCAATGGCTTTAAATAAAGTCATATTTCTGAAAAATAGAAATACTTGACTATTTTACCCTGCAGCAGCTCTGGGAATGGCCATGTAATTACACCATCCCGAGTGGACATTCTCTAAAGGAAAACTGCCTTTTTGTAAGTGTTTTGGTGTTCTGTCTTATTGTTTTCCTATTTTGGAATGATAAAAATCATTTGTGTTAGGATTGTGCTCTTATACCTGTGATTTACATATCACAATTCTGTTTCCAAGCTTCTTATATTCTTCTGACTCTGTTTTCATAAAGTAGGAGTGGCTTTTTTGGCCAAGATATCAATCAGATGATTAGCAAGCTAGAATCAGGAAGTCTCTGATCTGTACTTTAAACGAAAAACTTTAAACATTGCTAAGGTAAACACATCGTTGCTAGGGAAAACTGTATTCTTTTATATCACAGAATTGCAAACAAATAGAACAGAATAAAAATAACATATGTTTAGCATATTGATTACATCATTTTGGCAAACAATAATGGAAAAATGCTATAAAAAGTGGAATTACCATAACTGGCTCTTCAGCCATAGCCGACTGAATCTATAGACATAGTTTGAAGGTCCCACACCTCCAAAAACCCACTACATAGTATGGCACCACTACACCAATCTAGTAAACAATACTAATTTATTAATCACAATATAAACATCATTACAAACACTAAAGACTCATTAAAAAACACATAACAAACACATATAAACCAGGGAAGGGCAGAATGTTATAATAGAGGGGCAGGGGGCTGGAGGTTAATAACAACAATTATGATCTTTTACTATTTTTTATGTGCATGCCGGTTCCTACAGAATAAAGTGCTATAGTGCAAATTTAATTCAAAAATACAAAATCAATACATAATACTTATGACTCATGTACTTTCAATATCATTGAACATGAAAAGTGACCTAAACTCCCTACAAACCTATATCTACCCACCTATGATCTATTTGCCAAGGAGGACAAGCCGGAGAAAACAGATAAAATGTAAACACCCACATGTAACAACAAAAAGTGACTTACAGTAAACACGACCGCCAGCCCACTGCCCCAGCGTCTACGCGTTGCGTGACGTCATACGCGTCACTTCCTCAGGACATGACAACACACACCAACCTACCTCCCTATATACTCACTGCCAGTGCCCATTATGCGTTGCCTGCTCAGATGTGCCCCATCATTCTGATAAGAGTCAGGTGTGCTCCAGCCGGAAGCACACCCGATCGCAACTGAGACGCACGGTGAATGACGCGGTAAGGCCGCGCGCACCAGGCATGAGGCAAGTCGGGTGTGCTTCGGGTGTGCTTCCGGCTGGAGATCGGGTGTGCTTCCGGCTGGAGCACACCTGACTCTTATCAGAATGATGGGGCACATCTGAGTAGATATAGGTGGGTAGATATAGGTTTGTAGGGAGTTTAGGTCACTTTTCATGTTCAATGATATTGAAAGTACATAAGTCATAAGTATTATGTATTGATTTTGTATTTTTGAATTAAATTTGCACTATAGCACTTTATTCTGTAGGAACCGGCATGCACATAAAAAATAGTAAAGGATTATCATAATTGTTGTTATTAACCCCCAGCCCCCTGCCCCTCTATTATAACATTCTGCCCTTCCCTGGTTTATATGTGTTTGTTATGTGTTTTTTAATGAGTCTTTAGTGTTTGTAATGATGTTTATATTGTGATTAATAAATTAGTATTGTTTACTAGATTGGTGTAGTGGTGCCATACTATGTAGTGGGTTTTTGGAGGTGTGGGACCTTCAAATTATGTAGAAACTAGTTTGTATACCCGTGTGTGCACATTATTTTCCTTTGATAAGTGTTAGTCCAGTGCAGTCTCATTTTTCTTAACGAATCTATCGACATGACACTGTCTTTGTTACATCACTGTGCTCCGTTCACAGCAACAGAGGCAGCAGCATGCCTGGATGCTGCAGGACTCAATCTCTGGATCGGGTTAGTAATTTAAGAGTCACACATCGACTAAGGTTTGGGAGAAGATTGATACTTAATTCTTTCTTTTCAGCCCAGCCTGGACAGGGACTTTAATCAGACCACATTTCTTCAGACCACATTTGTCACACTTTGGTCCAATTAGGGCAGGGAAGTGTCTGTTATGAACGCTCTTCTTGGATTCTGTAAGATGCAGAGAGAGAAATGAGCCCAGTGACAAATAAACAGCTGTTCTGTTTTATATGCAACATATAACTTTGCTATGCCTGGGCATTGAACTGTGGAATGGAGCTGAATTAAAGAAAGGAAATTGGCATGCTTTACAATAGCATGATCAAACATCTTGGGTTAATAATAAACTGAGGCTTACTGTACCCAGTATATAAAAGGGTTAGTTACTAATAAGAAAGATTGCTCACTACAAGCACCCAAGCATTTCCCAACAAAATGACGTTTTTTCGATTCTCAACACCTTAGGTGTCAGTACTCCTTCGGCTCCTCAAGTAAAGCTGCTTTTTTTTGTATATAGCCCATTAATGAATTCTCAGCTGTAAAAAAATCCAGCAGCAACACAATTTAATGATTAAAACATATTACGTTCAAATTGAACTTGAATCTTTATTTAGAGGAAATCAATTTGTAGGTATGATTAAAGCATACAATGACTTTTCTAAGCGTACAATCTGCTAATTATGTAATCAATTTTAAGCACGTCAAGCGGTTGGACTTTAGTAAACAATCTTCATTGTTTTAATAAGTTTGGTATGTAAATGTCTAACATGGAAACAGGATGTGTGTATGATGTCAGAGGTCCCCTGTGAGCCAATTGTGTCCAACAATCAGGTATATTCAAAACGATCTTTTAATAGAGTTGATATAGTTTCAGAAAAATTTGATAGCATTAGCAGCCGCCAACATGATAGCATCAGGTTCTAACTTGCCTCGCTAGGTCAACGTGTACCATGGCCATTATAGCAAGAAGGTTCAGGGAAAGTTCAATTCTATTGTTTTACCATGGTTACTAAACATAAAAATGAGAGAAATTCTACATTTGTAACATATTGCTGCCTCTGGGCCCTGGAGGTTGTATGTTCTCTTCCTTAAATTAAATGCAGTAATACAAACCTTGTGATTATCTTTAGTGTAAACAAAAGAATATCCTCTGATCACTTCGAAAGTAAAACACAGATGTTTTTGCTTGACTGTTGATGTCATTAAGTGAAATGTTTATCTTTTATGTATTTGATCCTGTAAGCTTTTGGGGATCCAATTTGTTACTGAGTCAATAGTAAAATTAAATGTATTCATGCCTTAATTGCTGCTATGTCAATTGGAATGAATATGAATGTCTGCTCTTGGAAAAGAGCCTATTTCTTTCTCTATGTATTTGTAGTTATCTAACGCGGCTTGGAAAAATGCTTATGAAGTTAAGCCAATTAGAGGAAAATACGAGCTGCCCCTGTGTTTTAACATTTTGCGTGATACTAAACAAGCGATTGGCTGCAATAGCTATGTGTTTATATAAACTTGTCCACAGTTGTAACTACCAAAACCACAAAACTAAGTAATTTGAACCTTGCTGCTAATTTAAAAATACTACCAGACTAACTAATTGGTAAAAATAGATTTTCACATCATGTATTTAGGTGGGAAAGGCTTTTAGACACATTTTGAAAAGCGTGTTCTGTCACTTAAAGGGACAGTGAAAGGGTTAAATTAGCATGATTAGCCTGATTTCGGCCTTAGCCTGACTTAAACCAGACCAACACAACAAACAGTGCTCATATGCATCCCTCCCCAGGTCAATTTAGATGGCAGCACATAAAAATTAATTTACCTTTTTCTAACTCCTGCTGGGGTCAAATTTTATAACCAAGATGGCGGTTCATGCATTTGCAGGCCACCTGCAAACAGGAAGTGCTACTGGGCTACCTGTTACTGTGCATCGTCAGTTATGTCTTAGTTGAAAGAGGAATCTCCAAATTGGCTGCTACCTTTCTTTTCCAACTGTGCCAGGCTGTTGGTCCAGTTTAAAGACTATGGGGTCGATTCAGGAGAGAAAACTGACATTCACTTTCATTGTCTACCGGGTGTAAAATTTTACCTGGCGGATCAGCCCCCAGGTAGACAATAAAGCTGAATGATTTTTCTCTTATAAAAAAGTGAGTTTTCTCACCAGGCTCTGAGTCGTCCCCCATATATTTATTTTCTATCGGACCTAAATTCATGCATTCCCATGCTCCCCTTAACTGTTTTAGCTTCCAGTCTCAAGAGGTTGAGCATAAGGCCTGACCATTTTTGTCTATGCCTCAGCTATCATCTCTATGGGAGTTGGTGAAAGGCAAGCATGGGAGCCTCATACCCCTAAGACACCCAGCCTAGCAGAGGTTGGAAAGCTAGGTATCCAACATATGTATGATCACTAGATTAATATATATATATATATATATATATATATATATATATATATATATATATATATCATTGTTTACAACACTTCAACTCTTGCAACAGAATATCCCTAGAGAGCTGATATATTGGCTGTATCTCAGTTGTGGAGATGCAGCCTCACTTCCTGTCTGCGATGACAAACTCAAGTCACCTAACAGAAAACCTGAAAGTTGTCACTGGAACAGGAACCCCATACTTTGTCCTGGACACCATTTTTTGGCCCACTATTTAAATTAACTTTCTGCTCTTGATGCCTAAACAAGATGTGAGCCCAGATATCTACAATGGGGTTATAGATAGCTCAAGTTGTGCTCCTGCCTCTTTATGTGGCCTTTCTAAAATGAGTATGACTGATATTTTAGATTGCAAGTTTACATGGGCAGGGTCCTCTCCTCTAATGCATAGGTGTGTAACACTATGTTCACAACCCTTATTATTATTAGGTTATTCATGTTCCTATGCACTCTTTATGTAAACCATTATGCTAATATGGTGATTCATATTGTTTCCATATTCATATTTGTTTGTTCATTAGATTACATGCTTATTGTAGTGAATGATTACACTGCCATTTCATGTCCCTGGGCAAGAGTGTACATAGGCTTCACAGGGCCCCATAACAAAAGTCATAGTGGGACCCCACCAAAAAAAGACAACCCTTCCAGCATTAAATAAATTGGGTATTACAGCTTTGATTTGTGAGAGAACCAGACAGTCAGACAGGTGACATGCTTTGGGACCTAGGCCAGCCACAGCATACTGCTGCGATACACATGTGCTTTGGGGAAGCTTGCGCTGAGCCCCCCTTCTGCCATGGGCCTGGTAGCAGCTGTCTCACCTGCCTCTATGGTATGTACTCCTCTGTCACAGGGCATTCTTATAGTATGTAAAACATATAAGATCAAGACAGCCATGGGCCAACAATAAGGTAATAAATATCAATGACCTAGGAAGATCAAAAGTACATATGTATGTATTTTACTTTCCATATCTTTAAAACAAATGGCATCAATAGCTGCCTAAAGAATTCCTCTTTTTGTACTGTTGTGAGCTTTAGTGATATATGATATTTGCGGCATTGTAAAATGTCTTTATTTATGTCAGGAAGTGAGCTGACTCATCTGTTTGCTTGTTCACAGCTGGAACGCATGCAATGCCATCTAAATTATAACTTTTTTATGTTCCTCTTTGATCATGTGAAATATTGTAAGGAATTAATGTATGACAAGAGATGGTAATAATAGTTTACCCTTTATTCCTTTTCTTCATCATGTCTTTAACTGCACCCTGTCGTGCATTGCAGGGCCCATAGAAATGTGCGGAACGGCACTCAGATACTTCCGTAGGAAAGGGTTAAACCATAACTTGACTAATCTTTAAATGACAAAAAATAAAGAAATTGTAAGACCTTTTCACACGTTAGATATGTATTGTCATTTATCATCGAGATATCAGGCTAGCAGTGCGAAGTAATAAAACATATCATCGCAAAATGTGCTATAGGTCTGAATCACTCTTTCATTCCACCTCCCAGCTAACTGTAGTATTAAATCAAACAAGCAGAACATTTCCTAAGGCAGCCATTGCCTTTTAATTTCCTGAAGAACCTTAAAATATCATTCATTACAAGTACTACACATATTTGGTTTTTAAAAGTCTCATAAATCAATAGCAGCCTGACTGTAATAATTATTACAAGTTAGTGCATAATTTTCATGCTGAAGGCTGCATGCAGAACTTTAGCATATGCAAACGAGGCAATTCAAACTGTGTATAGATATTAATATGAAGAAGCAGGTAACGAGGTACAGGCTATGAATTATGCATCAGCAGCGGCTGATCTTCAATGAAGAAAATGAATTCAGCATGTAATCTAATTAGTGATGGAAGTCTATTACATCTAACTGCAAAAGCAACCGTCCTTGAAACAAATTTATTTACAGTCCATGTTACCACTTGAAACAACTTCCAAATGATGTTTTAGGTAGTCACTTTAATTCTTTTTTCTAAAACATGTTTCTTATGCTTTCAGTTCCAGACCGGGGAGACCTCCTAAAAGGACGCAGAGTGTTACTTCACCAGAGAATCCCCATATAATGCCCCACAGCGTGCCTGGCTTAATGTCTCCTGGAATGATTCCACCTACAGGTACAGTAATAGTCGTATTAACCACTGAAATGTTATTGCAAGGTTAATAGTGTGGCTAATACAACTGGACAGTAGAGTGATTACACTTAAAGCAGACTTACAAGGTTTGCTGTGTTGTGAAGATATTAAAAAGCACCCAGTCCCTCTACTATAAGCCAGCTTCAACTCCTCTGTGTCACAGGGGCTCATAGGGGACTTTTTGTCAACCAATCACTGCAGCGGTCGGGCTGGATGGGTGAGAGTATTTTGTTATTTTAATATGGTTAGTGGTGGGGGGTTAGGAGGGAGGCTTTGTGTTTTAAGGAAGAAGTTCCTAGTTGAAGGGCAAGTGCTCTAATGTCTCCCGGAATTAATATTCCACATACAAGTATCAGTTATTATTACCAATGAAATGTTATTGCAATGTTAGTTGTGTGGCTAATACAACTGCACAACTGTGCAATTACTATTAAAGCAGATCTATCAAGTCTGCTGTGCTGTGATTCAAAAAAATGAGAACTAATAGTACTGTAATCTTAGCTTCTGCACATTTGGTGCCATAGTGCTGACTGCTGCAGTGGTTTGGTAGCACCATGGAACTCCATAGATGCCTGGGAAGGGCTGGGTATATTTTAACATCTAAATTGGGGCTTTGTGTTTTCAAGGTATAGGTCTTCTTCAAAGGTCAAGTACCATTACGTTTACGAACAAATGGAAAAGAGTAGTGTAGTAGTTGGAACTATTTTTTTACATTGCTATTACTGGCCCTAATTGCTGAAAGTAAAGTCAAGGCCTCTTTATCTATGAGAATAATAGGATGACTCTACATGGCCACCCCTTCTCCCTCTGTTCTAAGCATGGTTTAATGTGGACCTGTCGCTGCCTCTGCTGACTGTATAGTCTAAAAGACTACTGGGCCTTCCCTGATGCATCCTGATTTGAGATACCCTACTGTGTGAACCCCGTGCAGACCCACAATCACTCAAGTTTCCAGCAGGTCACATCCTCAGCATCCCTGCAGCTGAGGCGCACAGAAACCGGAATTGTGGCCGCTCCCACTCTCTATGCCGGCACTTCGTTAAAAATGGCATAAAGCACTGTTTGGACGAGAGCCAGCACATGCACCATGGGAACGACGGAAAGGTGGGTTTTGGCGAGGTCGGTTCGCACAGTGGGATCCAAATAAAGATGCCCAGTAAATAGATTTATCATCAGGTAGTGAAAATCGCGATAATAGGCAATAACATAAAAAACAACTCACCTTAAGGTTGCTATGCAATCCTTTTCCAATCCCTTGGGAGGGGGGGGGGGGGTCAGGCACTTTTCATGGAAGGTGAAGCCAGGAACTTGAGTGGCAGATGAGTCACCCAGTTTGTGCTTGTGTGCCCGCACAGGTCCTGGGATTGTGTGACTGACACTCACATGTGCACCAGAGCCCAGTTGGTAGTAGAAACCAGACCCCTTCAGTTTGCTCTCACTTTGTACGGTCTGAGGGCTGTAAGTGGGGCTTGGTCCTGGTTTACAATTTTTGCCTATGGGACAGTTTGAACCTAGTCTTACTCTCAGATCTTTTATTCAGATGTACTTCCAGAGGTACTCAAGTATGGTTCCTGCCTCCCATTATCAGGATAGCTCCCAGGAGGGTACTGACTTTTGGTTATGACAAACACTGATATTTGTGTTAAATGTACTTCCTGTCTTGGGTAATCAAAGAGGAAGTGAAGTGAGATCTCTACAATGCGTGTATGGACAACAAAATACACATAGTTTAAACCCATCAAGAACTAAAACCAGCATTTTGTCAGTTATGCTTCAAATCACCCTTTGGTAAAGTTTGTTTTCAGAATTAATCCCTTTACTTCTGTTAAGTTCTGTAAGTGCATTCTGTTCTTTCGGTTAGTTTGGAACAGGGCATGCTTTATTTTTACATGTCTAATTTGTTTGTGACATGCACGTCATAAGCAGGCTTATTGATATCTCTAGCATAAGGTTTCCTACATTTAATTAACTATACAGAGAGCTTAGAATAGCTTATTCTCCTATTACTTCTTTGTGGATTGTATTACATAGCTATTGTTTTTTTATTTCATTCCACTGATGAGAAAGACATTTGCAATTGTTTACTCCAGATGCAGAAAATAACTTCATTGTGGTCAAACTGCTTTGTCTGTAACAGAATTATAGGGGAGCTAATGACAAGTCCATCTTTCACTGCATGACTTAGATAAGTTCAGGCATTCATTTCAAGAATACATTCTAAAAATATGTCATGCAGTATGTAAAGACATTTCAGAGCCACTCACCAGCTTCCTTCCTGGTTACTAATCAAAAGAAAACATGGCTGTGCCTCTGAAACATAACATATTAATGAAGAAGCTTCCTTGGCTCATTAACAAGTAAAACAAAATAGATTTTTTTTTTAACATTGAACATTTTTTTAAACAAAAACTCTTAAATCCATAAAGTTATTTCCATAATGTTCTTTTATTTATCAAGTACCACTTTCCATTTTTTTATTATATCAAGTTCCACTTGGATAGTACGTATGCGTTGTCAGTCACAAAACGCCATGTGAAAATGCACAAAACAACCACTTTAAGTGCATGAAAGCCACAAATATGCACACAAATATTTTTCATCCTCTTTTTATTTATTTGACAAATCAGGCTTGGATAAAGTATAGTTCAGGTTTAGGTGCAGATCAGTCTGCAGCCTCTCCGAGTACCACCTAATAAGACCTTGAGTACCACCAGTGGTACACATAGCACTGGCTGGGAACCCCTGTTCTAGTGCCCCTCTAAAGTTCTTGATATTTAAAAGAGAACGTTCTACTTGATGCCAGGCTTAATTAATTGTAATAATTTTTACATGCATTTAAGCCATTGTTATCTGAGTGTATATTGGAAGGTATATTGGAAGGATATATTGGAAGGATATATTGGTTACTAATCAAAAGAAAACATGGCTGTGCCTCTGAAACATAACATATTAATGAAGAAGCTTCCTTGGCTCATTAACAAGTAAAACAAAATAGATTTTTTTTTTTAACATTGAACATTTTTTTAAACAAAAACTCTTAAATCCATAAAGTTATTTCCATAATGTTCTTTTATTTATCAAGTACCACTTTCCATTTTTTTATTATATCAAGTTCCACTTGGATAGTACGTATGCGTTGTCAGTCACAAAACGCCATGTGAAAATGCACAAAACAACCACTTTAAGTGCATGAAAGCCACAAATATGCACACAAATATCTGTCATCCTCTTTTTATTTATTTGACAAATCAGGCTTGGATAAAGTATAGTTCAGGTTTAGGTGCAGATCAGTCTGCAGCCTCTCCGAGTACCACCTAATAAGACCTTGAGTACCACCAGTTGTACACATACCACTGGCTGGGAACCCCTGTTCTAGTGCCCCTCTAAAGTTCTTGATATTTAAAAGAGAAAGTTCTACTTGATGCCAGGCTTAATTAATTGTAATAATTTTTACATGCATTTAAGCCATTGTTATCTGAGTGTATATTGGAAGGATATATCTTTTAATCTCTCAAAGCCAAAATATCCCACAAGGGCATGATATACTCTGCCCCCCCCCCCCCCAAGAAGCATGATTTGGGATGCCTATCCACAGTCAGTCTAATGTAAAATCCCTAAAATCAGGCATAATGCTCATTCTTCTGCTTTCCTGGGTCCTTAGCAGCTGTAAATGCTTATGCACCTCTGCACTTATAGCCTTTGGGATTGGCAGGGCAGCTGTGCATATGCCATGTCTG
This sequence comes from Gastrophryne carolinensis, assembly GCA_027917425.1. NCBI lineage: Eukaryota > Metazoa > Chordata > Amphibia > Anura > Microhylidae > Gastrophryne > Gastrophryne carolinensis. Next base: position 130,580,063 of record CM051236.1, read on the forward strand.
GTGATATGTACACTCATCTGGTAGGCCTTATTGGTGATCATGTGGGGCACATGAGATGCTAGGGAGTGTAGAGTGTGAAAAGGAATTGCCACTCTTACTGGTGAAATATCAGATGTGTTTCTAAAATTGGCATACAGCATCGTTGAAGGCACTGCAATTTGAGGGCTTGAGGTCTGCTTCCAATAAACTCTTTTTCAAAGATGATACAAGGCCACCTATGATCAATAAGGTGGGGCTTATATTATACACCTCCCCAAATGACTAGGGCAGTTATTTACTAAGTACTCTGTCCCCTGAGTCAGACATTTCTAGTCGGTTCTTCAGAATTTGCCCATTTTCTCTAAGATGCCTTATTTACAAAAGCAAAAATAATAAGCAACATGCTATTCAGAACATTTTGAGCCCCCATGAGTCTTCTCCCTCCACTTACCTGCTAGCATAGGGTTTTTTGATGCTTCAAAATCATTGTCCATGAAAAAAAAAAAAAAATATATATATATATATATATATATATATATATATATATATTTATTTATTTTTTTTTTTTTCTTACGTCCCCTGCAGAGGATCGTTCCTACTCCGGCACTCTGAATCTTACCTGATCGCTAGATCCAAGTCCTCAGCTTACAGCACCTCGATTGCCCGTCTCTTCCACATTTTTGCAGTGAATGGAGAGGGAGTGCATTTGAAATGCATGCTTACAAATTCCAAAAGCTTGACAAATAAAATGGATGAACTAGAACTGATAATAACAGAAGAACAATATGTCATAGTGGGGCTAACCGAGACATGGCTGGATAAAAGCTATGACTGGGCAGTAAACCTGCAGGGCTACTGTGTGTTTAGGAGGGACCATAAAAACCACAAAGGGGGTGGAGTCTGCTTATTTGTAAAATCCTCTCTACAGCCCACTCTGTGGGAAGATATATGTGAGGGGAATGACCATGTGGAGTCTGTATGGGAAGAAATACATGGAGGCAGAAATAAATATAAAATATTGATTGGGGTTTGCTATACGCCGCTATATATATCTGAATCCACAGAAAATGCTAAAGCAAATAGATATAGCCACTAAATTAAATGAGGTAGTTATGGGGTACTTTAACTACCCAGATATAGACTGGGGTGCAGGTACAGTTTGGGAGACACATTGAAAACAGTGATCATAATATTATTAATTTCCACTTAACAGTAGGGTACCTTATCATTAAGCCACAAAAACGCGGAACTTCAGAAAGGCAAAGTTGACCAGCTTAGAGATGCCCTAAACTGCATTGACTGGGAAAATATCCTTAAAAACAAAAGCATGGACAGTAAATGGGATACTTTCAAAGAAATGCTCAATTTTCAATGTGATAGATATATACCTTACAGGAATAAAAAGGTAAGTAACATGAGTAAACCAATATGGCTAATCAAAAAGGTTAGGGGGGCAATAAACAACAAAAAAAGGCATTTCAACGTTTAAAGCAAGAGGGGACCATGGAAGCATTACAAAACTATAAAGAAGAAAAATATGTAAACAGATAAGGGCAGCAAAGCTGGAGATGGAAAGACAGATTACCAAAGAGAGTAAAATTAACCCCAAAATGTTCTTTAGCTGCATAAACCGTATAAGATACAAAGCTGATGGTGTGGGCCCCCTGAAAAGCAAGGAGGGGACACCTATAGAGGGAAATGAAGAGAAAGAAAATGTACTAAACATTTTCTTTGCTTCCATATTCACTAAAAAATGTGACATGCAAAGTGAAATGCAGAGTAATAACCTGAACTCTCTATTAAATGTCACTGTATAACCAAGGAAAAAGTGCAGCATCATCTCAAGCAGACAAAAATCGATAAATCCCCGGAACCAGATGGCATACATCCCTGTGTTTTAAGGGAGTTATGTACAGTAATAGACACACCATTATTTTTATAATGATTACACACTAAACAAAGAAATGCTTGGTAAAACTACAATGGAAAAGGACCTAGGGGTTTAAGTTAACAATAAACTTAACTGTAGTAATCAATGCCAGGCAGCAGCTGCCAAAGCAAACAGGATCATGGGGTGCATCAGGAGGGGCATAGGTGCTCATGACCAGAGCATCATTTTACCCCTGTACAAGTCACTGGTCAGACCCCATATGGAATACTGTGTACAGTTCTGGGTACCAGTGCGTAAGAAGGACATATCAGAACTGGAGAGCGTTCAAAAGAGGGCAACTAAGATAATAAATGGAGTGCGGGGGCTAGAGTACCCTGAATTATAGTCAGGTTTATTTAGTTTGGAAAAAAAGACACCTGAGTGGTGATCTAATAACTATGTATAAATATATTTGGGGTCAATACAAAGATCTGTCCCACAATCTATCTATACCCCGTGGTGTAACCATAACCTGAGGCCATCCACTAAGGTTAGAGGAAAGGTGCTTTCTCCACTGACATAGGAGGGGATTATTCTCTGTAAGAGCAGTGAGACTATGGAACTCGCTGCCAGAGGAGGTAGTAATAAAGAATACGGTAAAAGCGGTCAAAAGTGGCCTGGATGCCTTCCTGGCATGTAATAAACAGGTTCAGCTGTATGGACTACAGTCTTTATTCACCCTTACATACTATGTTACTATGTTATTTCTAAACAAAATTATTAGGGTCATCTGTGGCCAAATAGAATTAAAACAAATACTCACCTAACCTCTATCAGCCTTGATCTCAGGTAGCACTGGCTACTCCCAGTCCAACTGCCGTTCTGGCTGGACCAAACATACCCCGATTACTGATTTCAGCATATGTCAGTTTGGGCATAAAGAAGCCAGCTGGGGGCATTCTGTCAACATTTGAGCTGACAGAAGAAAACCTGAAGCATTTGAACAGGAGGAGGGAAGTAAATGATTTTGTAATGAGCGTGTTATTATTTTTATAGCTGTGCATATACAGGATACCCGGCACAAAACGGGTTATTTTTTCAGCTCAGTGGGCTCTGCTACTAGTTTATTCAAATGAGTTCATGTAGATGTTTTGACATTTACACTTCTCCACTAAATTTTAGATATTTAATTTCATTAGCACATTACTTTAAGGGCAATATGGCGAATACTAATGTTTTCAAATTAAAATAATATCTTTTTTTGAGGGGATTTAGGATTATTTAATGAGTGACACATTTTCATAACGAAGGATGTCAAACAATTGGGGAAAGGACAAGCTTAGTGCTTATATACAAGCGAACATGGATTACAGAAGTGCAAATTTTGCCTTTGGCAAAACACATCTTAAAAGCTTTTCGAAATGAAAGCAGGCACTTTCTAATGTGAAACACATTCCATTTGTTACCTCTAGTGCTGTTCTCTTCCATTCTTCCCCTCTGTTTCCACTTTTCATATGATGTGAGACTACATTTATAAGTACATTTTCAAAAGGTTTTTTAAAGACTGCTAAACCTAAAGCAGACATTACGCTTCATACAAAGATCTGATTTACTATTCTAACTTGTTTCATTATAAATCCTTGAAATTTAATTCTGAACTCCAAGAAAATGGGTAAATACACATTTGTATACCCTGTATGCTAAGTGTTCTAGCCATCCTATTATCATTATTATAATTTCTCTAATCCACATTTACCTGCTATACTGCATAGCCAACAGCACCATCCCCTGTGGCATTTATGTAGAATCAGAGAATATTATTTCGTAATTTCACTCTATAAGACGCACCTGCCCATAAGACACATCTAGGATTTGGAGGAGGAAAATAAGAAAAAAATATTCTGAATTAAGTGTTGTGCTAAAACACCGTCCTCTATATAATAGGCAAGGTGTAGAACCCCTCAATTACAGACAGTGTGGCAAAGTGCATCCTATGGGGGCGAAAAATACGGTACCCTCCTCTCTCTGGAAACTAGACAGGATTTTTATAAAACACATTAACATTATTATGACTCAATCCAGTGCAGTTCCTATTAACAGACAGGTGTTCTGCCATCAGCCCGAGATTTGACAACTTGCTTCCCTGCCAGCTGCACCATTTACCTTCTGTTATTGGAGCACTCCACCAAAATTTGATGGCATTTAAAAACACCTCACAGATATGTATAATCCACTGCCAGTTATTATGCAGAAAATAGGGGCACAGCTAAGAATTTTACTTCTTACCCACAATAACCCTAGATACCAATACCCTAGCAAAACTTAAAAAAACATGCCTTAAAATACTTCTATGGCTAGATGCCTTACACCTGGGAAGTTGCAGTAATAACAAAGCCTGTCAAAAGTATCATTGGCCATATCTGGCAAATGGCTGCTGCTGGAGTATTTTGTGATCTCCCACAAGATGTCCTCACTTCTGGCATCCCTTGTAGCCATTTCCAGCACCCTGTACATTGCTGTAGCATGCATATTAGGGCACGTTTAAAGCAACGGAGAGCACTGAGCCTCTTGCTTCTTCAGTATTGATGTAAAGTGTAGGTGATGCCATAAGTAAGCAAATTTTGCAGGAAATTATAAGATTTTTCAGCACCAGTGATCTGGGGGTTATGGCCACCAATAGAACATTTCAGTACATTCGATGGGCATTTTGTCATGATTGTCACTGCAGCTTATGTCATGGAAGGATTTCTGGTTTACGTTACTGGGTGCAAGGGCAGCACAATTCTAGCAGGTTTACATTAGATAGCTTCAAAGACCCTTTTTGAGCTTTCCCGTCCACCCCACCCAAGTACCTCAGACAATGTGTCCAGCTAAGAGGTGGCTTAGTTTAAAAAAAAATAAAACAAATAAAAAACAGTTTTTTCCACTGTCGAGGTCACGCCTACCAATCACTGAGTGGCTATTCTCAAGAATGCCAGCTGACCCAGCCCGCTGTCCGTATCCCCAGCATCCCTGTAGACTGGGAAGCACTCACCCCCCTCCCCCATCTAAATTGCTGGGTTCGGGAGTGCGTCACATTCATAGGGAAGCCGGGGTTGAGGACCGAAACTCTGACTTAAAGACTCTAGTACCAGGGGAAATTTCTTTTCTATGGGGCATCACGATTTGGAATATCCTGCAGTATGAATCCCGTGGGCCTCACCTCACTGTATACTTGCCTTGTTATGAGAACCAGTCGTGGTGACCTGCGGAAAATAGTGCTTTGCTTTGCCACGGCACCCCTGCTCCCTCTGCTCTGCAAAGCCCTTCTAGCTTAAACAATGCCATAGCCAGACTGATTGGCACATTTTATGCCCCACTCCAAGGCTTCCCAATTTTACCTAAGAAGCAAATTCTCACTAGTATTTGTTATCAATTTTTTAGGCTTCTAATCAGGCACAAAGTTTTGGTGTAGAAAAGCTCTTGGATTATTCATCATGAAGGTCACGACTAACCTGTCAAAATATTGTATTGTAGCTGTTACAAGAATATTTATATCAAAGTGATAGGACACTACATGTAACATCCTCATTCTTGCCTTATGATCACTGCATGTCAGTGGAGCTATGACCCTCCTTAACATTAAACAGGTGATTCGATTAAGTATAACTCAGGCATAAAATGCCCTGCATGAGGCAGTGCACTGAATCAAGGCATTTCTAAAATGGCAACATTCTCTTTGTGCTCAGGGCACCGTGAGCTGCCAACACTTATACATCAAAACTTCACTCACTGTAAGACTGATTTTATTTTATTTTGTTTGTTTTAATTCCCTTCAGCAAGTCATGCAAGTCTTGTAAATTCTCTCTACATCGCTTGCTGTTTTTTTTAACTTTGTAATTGATTGTTCTCAAACCTTTTATTAAGATGTGAGCAAAATACCTAAACACACAGCTATAGCCCTGCCTGTTTCTAGAGAGCTTTTAAAGAAACCTCCATGTAAAAGCAAATATATTTATATATATATATCTATATATATAATGGAAACCTATAATGAAAAAATCACTATTTGCTTTGGGTACAAAAAATCATTATACAGTTTTTTTTTCTCGCAAAAGAACAATGAGAAAAAAAACCATGGTGATGAATCAGCCCCATTATGTTCAAAATCTGTCTTTTGATTTTTTCAATATTGTGTGGCGAGCTAAAAAATGGTATGATCCTTGATTATCATAGAAACATAGAAGTTTGATGGCAGAAGGAGACCATACGGTCCATCTAGTCTGCCCTTATGTGTATACTGTATGTACTCTTTATCTTAGGATAGATGTGTGCTTATCCCAGGCATGTTTAAATTCTCGGACTGTTGATTTTTCAACTACATCTGCTGGAAGTTTGTTCCAATCATCTACTACTCTTTCTGTAAAATAATATTTTCTTACATTGCACCTGATCTTCCCTCCGACTAGTTTCAGGTTGTGCCCCTTGTTCTATCATTTTCTTTTTAAAAACACTTCCCTCCTGAACCTTATTCAATCCTTTCACATATTTAACTATATAAATGTCACATGTTGGTTGATCTGATCTGAAGAAAAAGTGGGTCTAGTCAGTAATGTCTAAAGGACTATTGACACTCTGTAATACTTTAAATGGGCTTCTTCTGCTGTAAACCTGGGCATTTATTTTATCAAGAAGTTTTGTTGGAATATATTTGGGATTTAAAGGAGAATTAAAAGACTTTTGTTAGAAGGACAGCTAATTGCACAGTATTAAAGTGTGGAGAAATGCTTCACATAGGGTAGAATAATAAATGCAGAGATGATTTATAATTAGGTTGAGAGGCCGTTTAGTAGTAGTCTGTTTACATCCTTCTAATAGGGATGTAGATCTGATATACAGGATGATGTTGAAAATGGATAGCTAAATATCACACTGATAATAATATACAGTGTTCAGGTATTGTTCATTTTCTAAGTGTGTGTGTGTGTGTGTGTGTGTGTGTGTGTGTGTGTGTTATTTGTGGAAGGACGGGCCCAGGCCTTGCCCTGGCTCCCCTCCCTTGTTAGGGTGGTTGGGGTCCCTCATTATCTACCTGGCCTTGGTCCAGTATCTCTTACTATATATAGACTGCAGATACAGGCTGAAAAATATTCAACGTGTCCCAGTTCAATAAAACAATATGCCAGGGTATAAGTGAACACATCACTGGCACTGCTGGTGTGGCCATGCTGATACAAACAACACCTCCCCTCCCCACTATTTATGAAATACTGTGAACTGGAGTTACTATTTATTGCTGCCAGATGTCACTCTTAAATGAGACAATCAGCTGGATGACTAGCAACGCATCTTCAAGAAAATAACACAGCAAGTCCAGTTGCCTTGCTTTATTTCTGCAGATATGCTGGTACAGTTAATGAGTTACAACACGTTTCCACTAGGGTTGCCACCTGCCGCTTTTCTTTTTTTTTCTTTTTTAATTGGCCAATGGCCTGGTGGTGTTAGTAATTGTATTTGTAATTCTATAAGTCACAGATGCACAACCTTAGTGGCCACATGCATCCCGCAGTGTCCTCTGTTGCACAATATTGGTAAATATGAGATTGCCTTGCCTGCAGTGCACCTGGTTGGCCACTAGAGTGTGGAGCTAATTCCTGAAACAGGGTCCACCTCAGCTCTTCTCCTGCTCACCTCACTTCTACTTACCTCTTCCTGCCTCTCACCTCTCCCCATCTCACCTCTACTTAGCTTTCACATCTCACATCACCTCTGTCACATCACATCACCTTAGCTCACCTCACCCTTGCCTACCACTATCCACTTCTTCCCACCTTGCCTATGCTTGTGTTATCTCTTCTAACCTCTGCCTGCTTCTGTTACTCTTTTTGCCTCACCTTATCTCACATCACATATTCTTAGTATACAGTACGTCCTGCTCCAAATCTAATACAGTTGGGATATACTCCGCCAGATGGCGCTGGACTGCAGAGACATCGAAAATTGGCTCCTCCCGGCCCCTCAAATACCCAGGGACCTCCCACAAATCCCCAGAATTTCTCTGCAGTCTGGCTGTGAAGGACGAGAAATTGGCTCTCTACTCGCAGGTGATCGGGGTTATTAACCTGTGGCCCTGTAGGACTATTCCCACCCGTTCCACTAGTAATATGCCTCCCAGCCTTGGCTGCGCTGGTCGGGTGAAGGTAGGCAGCATCGCCGTTGGTGCTTAGGAGCGATGCTCCATCGCAATCCCCCACCAAAGGGTAGGCGGTTCAGGCTTATGGTGAGCCTCTATGGGGTGCCCCTCCCGCACGATTGCCCCTTGCCCCTGCCTATCGGTGGGCCCTATTTAAGTGGCCGCCGTCCTCCCTCATCCTCCTTGCAGTCTTCGGGGGAAAAGAGGGGGGGTGTGTATGTGTATAGATATGTATGTTATGCAGTCTGTGCTTTCACTTTTCACATGTCTTTATTCTTGTGTCAGCCGCCGCGCTGACTTGTCTTTATTGCTTTTAAATTTACCGCCGCCACGCTGACTTGGTTCCGTGCTTGGCGGCGGCATTACCTCAGGCGCGGGTGCGCCATCATTGGCTGTTGGCCTTTCTGGCTTCGCGCTTGTTCCGCGTCATCGCTATTACTGGCCCGCCCCTCGAGGTATACCGACGCCATCTTTTCTGACTTGGTTGGCCTATGCGTGACGGACTCCTACCTACCACGGTCCGTAAGTGCCCTCGCGGGCGGCTTTATCTGCTTCACTTTTGTTACGATGTACTTAAGGTCTTGTCTGCTTATGTCTTTCAGGCGGGACAAACCCTTCTTGGCTTCTCCCGGCCATGTTTTTAGTATATTACTTGTAGGCCTTGTAAAAATTATACTCACACATCCCTAGCTGGTTATTGGGGCATCCAGGGTTGCTATATAGCGTTATTCCCTATCGGCGTATAGCGCCGCTATAATCACCATATGGAGGCATCTCAGGATAATGTTACCGGGGTCCCTTTGGGACAAGACCAGCTGTGTGTAGTGTGTGGGCAGCCTCATGCTGACGCTGACAAGGCGCGGGTCTGTGTACCCTGTGCTGAGCAGGTGCTTTGCATTGCAATCTGGCCTGCCAGTGGCTGCACCTCGTTTCACTTCACCTACTCCCCAAAGCTTAAATCTCACTCCTGCTGAGTTGCATACTAGTGGGGATTCTCAGCCTGATGTGTCTTCTAGACTGGCTACTGAACAGATTATTGCGAAGTCTTTAGCGCGTAAGGCCCCTGCTAAGAAGCGGCACTTGACGCCTAATGTTACTGTTTTCCCTATGGGAACTGAGGAGTTTTGGAATCTGTGTGGCTATACCCCGTCTGATGAAGGGGAGCTCTTTTCTGATTCAGGCTCATCTGATGAGAGACCAAGGGGTCATGACTTGGTTCCGTGCTTGGCGGCGGCATTACCTCAGGCGCGGGTGCGCCATCATTGGCTGTTGGCCTTTCTGGCTTCGCGCTTGTTCCGCGTCATCGCTATTACTCGCCCGCCCCTCGAGGTATACCGACGCCATCTTTTCTGACTTGGTTGGCCTATGCGCGACGGACTCCTACCTACCACGGTCCGTAAGTGCCCTCGCGGGCGGCTTTATCTGCTTCACTTTTGTTACGATGTACTTAAGGTCTTGTCTGCTTATGTCTTTCAGGCGGGACGAACCCTTCTTGGCTTCTCCCGGCCCTGTTTTTAGTATATTACTTGTAGGCCTTGTAAAAATTATACTCCCACATCCCTAGCTGGTTATTGGGGCATCCAGGGTTGCTATATAGCGTTATTCCCTATCGGCGTATAGCGCCGCTATAATCACCATATGGAGGCATCTCAGGATAATGTTACCGGGGTCCCTTTGGGACAAGACCGGCTGTGTGTAGTGTGTGGGCAGGCTCATGCTGACGCTGACAAGGCGCGGGTCTGTGTACCCTGTGCTGAGCAGGTGCTTTGCATTGCAATCTGGCCTGCCAGTGGCTGCACCTCGTTTCACTTCACCTACTCCCCCAAGCTTAAATCTCACTCCTGCTGAGTTGCATACTAGTGGGGATTCTTAGCCTGATGTGTCTTCTAGACTGGCTACTGAACAGATTATTGCGAAGTCTTTAGCGTGTAAGGCCCCTGCTAAGAAGCAGCACTTGACGCCTAATGTTACTGTTTTCCCTATGGGAACTGAGGAGTTTTGGAATCTGTGTGGCTATACCCCGTCTGATGAAGGGGAGCTCTTTTCTGATTCAGGCTCATCTGATGAGAGACCAAGGGGTCATGACGATTCTGGCTGTGACCCCTGGGCCCCGGATGACACTGACAGATTATTGACCCAGATTTTTGAGGTTCTGTCTATCTCTCTTCCTAAATGAAATCCCCTTGGCGCAGGGAACTGATGGCAGAGCGCAGAGTTTCCATGCAAAAGCGCCTGCCCCTGACAAAATTGTTGAGAATCTTTAAGTCCAGGATGGGCCTGACAGAACCATCCTTTTTGGGTACTGTGAATACGTTGGAATAAAAGCTCTTGCCTTTTTCTCTTAAATGGACCTGGCATATGACCCCCAGCTCCAGGAGGCCTTGCACTGCTTGCACTAGCTCCTGAGCTGACACAGGGTCCTGAGGAATCCGGGATCTGATGAATCTTGGAGGGGGATCGGCAGCAAACTCCAACTTGTAACCGGAGGACACTACCTCCTGAATCCACCGGTCTGAGACATGAAGCCTCCAGACGTGAGCGAAGTGCTGCAGCCGTCCCCCCACCCGGATGGGTGAGGGCGCCCCATCATGCCTGAGGGGGCTTGGGAGAGGATTTAGCTTTGGGACCCCAGGAGGAGCCAGGACATCCACGTCCTCTGCCTCTACCCCAGAAATCTCCCCGGGCCCCAGGGAAAGACACCCCCCTTCCCTGTCTTGCACCACGGTAAGGGGAGGAGAAGGAATCCTGACCCCGAAAGGGCCGAGGTTGCCGCCTGCGCTGGGGTAACCTGCCTCCCTTAGCAAAAAGGTCCAGGGCGGTCTCCAAACAGACGCAGACCTTTAAAGGGAAACCCAGTGAGGTCTTCTTGGCAGCGTTGTCAGCAGCCCACTGGCGCAGCCAAACCGAGCGGCGTATAGCCATCACGAGGGCAGAAGTTCTGGCACACATTCTGATGGTGTCATCCAATGCTGATGGGACAAAATTTACAAAAACATCACAACTGGAGAGTGCATGAAACACCTCACAAGCCAAATCATCAGGGGCACTATTAAGCATATTTCTCAAAAGGGTTCTAGTAGCCACAGCAGTAATGGCAGAGGCACAGACCAGGCGCAGCGCCGTCCCCGCACATGCAAAGGCGTGGGATGCCAGCTGATCAATACGCCGGTCTTCAGCATCCCGCAGGGTAGTAGAATCAGGGAAATGCATGACAGAGGTGTTAGATAGCCCTAGGATCGGGGCATCCACCTCGGGGGGGGATGACCAACATTTAACCTTTAGGATGATCACCTCTCCTAACCTCTGCTGATGTCGTCCCACCTCCCCTTTACCCATCTCACGTCTGCCTACCTCTACTCACCTCTGCTCACGTCTTTCTGCTTCACCTCTTACCACTGCTGCTCACCTCACCTTTTTCTACTTTACACCTTGCCCACTTCTTCATTCCGCCTCACCTCTGCATATACATAAATCAGTTATAATGCTTTAAGTTCGCAGCTTTCTTGCTGTAAACTGTGTTTTCTCTGCTTCTGTTTTATTGCGGCCCCTTGAAGTGAAATGTTAGGACGATGCAGCCCCTCGACCAAAAAAAGGTTGTGCACCCCTGCTATAAGTTGTGGTGATCTATGATGCTTCCTGAATTAGGATGGGTCACCCGGTTAACCTCACCAATCCTGGTGTGGAGGCAAGTGAGAATACAGCCGGTGGTGCTTGCTCTGAGATCTTGCCATTTTGAGCACCACTGATTGGCTGAGTGGCCCACGTATGCACCAGGCGGTCCCGCTGATGCTCACAGATGGGCTTCCAAATCCTAGGTTTTGTTCCACTTTTAAAAAGTCTGTTTGAAATGGAAATTGTAGTGAATTCTTCTATTTCTGACTGTTGCCATACTCAGTTATAAGGACAGCACATTATTGCATCCCAATACGTGAAATAAATGTGTATGCAACATAAAATTCCAAATCTTTCTATATTTTGCATTTGATATTTCCTCAAATTCTTGCAGATTCTGTTGCTAAATCCTTGTGGCTTTGGTTGCATTACTTACTATTGCAACATATTGTAAAGGTGGCATAATATACCACAAAATATCCCATCCACAACACAAGAGCACCTTACATAATCATGTAGAAAAATGGACCCAGGGTTCTTGTCTTGTCATTCATTATCAGGGAACATTGCTGAAAAAGCAAGGCTCACAACAGACTGCATTTTTCGAATACTAATTTGTTGAATTTCAGTCCAAATTGAGAAATTGGTTTATAGGCTAAATCCCTTGTCTATCTTTTTTAAATTTTATGTTGCCATAAAATGTTTCCAAAAACCTCAGCATTGAAGCCTAATGCCTGCTTTGTGGTTATTTAAATTGAACATAATGCTTTACAGCAGGTTTAATATTTTTATAACTCAAAAGTTGTTAACAGCCAGCTGGTTTGTGTCTGCTTTTTATGGTTATTCTTGTCATATGCAGCCTCCACAATTTTTAATTATATTTTATAGTGTATGTTTTTCCTCCTCTGGATTCCCACAACCACTCTTTGCTTCATAAGGTATTTTCCACTGGGAAAATAAAAAAACATGGTTTGGGGACTTTATCATTTGAATTTCTCTTTTCAGTTTAATTGCTTATTCAGTGTGTGGGGGAATGTAGAAACTTTTTCAAGAAGCATGCATAAAGAATATGATAAACATATTAACTGAGCTTTTAAGACAGATGTTTTTTGAGTAATATTTAAGCTATGGCTGCTATACTTCATTTCAAAGTTTTTATTACCAATTAAGAGGCTAATATATAGGACACAACAATTACAACATTAAAATATATACATTTTTTCTATATCTCCCCCATGTGGACTTTTTTCTTTTGTAACTAATACTAGGCAGGATTTAACAAATTTTGTGAAAGACCAACTTGATTTGTTGCCGGCCCCATAGAACTCCCTGCTACACTGTGTCTAGGCCTTTGCAGCACAGCCAGCATCCTTCCCAGAGCGTCTAGAAGCTCTATCTGCCTACTCAAGGCCTGGTCCTACACAACCTCTGTGTGATTGTTTAACCCTTTCATGGAGCTTTCAGCCTCGTATGACCAAGATTAACTCCTTATCTGCTCTTTTGGCAGTCACACCCCTGCAATAAATAAATAAATATATATATATATATATAGACTTCAGTGGCAGGCAAGTTTCTGGAATACTTAAAGTGGACCAAAACCTACCCTGAAGTCTATGAGACTCCAGGGCAGGCATACTCACTCGCCCCAGGGCACCCCAATCGGAGCTGCCCCACTGTGTGAAACCCTTCAGGTCACCCAAAAACTCACCTTCGTCCAAAGGCACATGTGCGGGCACCGACTGGCATTTGTGGGCACGCATCCTGTTAAAGGGTAGCGGGGGATGCTGCCACTAGCATGCTCAGATCTGCTCACATTAGACGAGTTTCCTAGATGGAGGGGCTCGAGCGAATCTAACTCCGCCGATTGGATGAGGGGGCTGAACATGCGCCGTAGGAGTGGGAAAGGGTAAGTGAGATCAGGGGTTTCACACAGCGGGGCACGCATGGTCGGGGTACCCGGGGGCAAAGGCAAAAACCCAGGATAGTCAAAATCCAGGTTTTGGTCCACTATAAGAAAGTGCTAGGTGTTATTTATCACAATAAATTGCAGACAAGAATTGGGTTCAATGTTGAAAGGCAGAGTAAAGGTTGGCAGTTCCCTCATGAATACATATTTGTATTTTTAAATCCTGCTCACCTAATGTGTTTTGAAGTGGGGTTGTTTTCCAAGTGTTCTCCAATAAGGTAGAAACAATTTCTACAAACAGTGAATATCACTTGTCAAAGAGATGGTAAGCATGTAGTCTAATGGTCAGTATTTTAGGGAATAACCCTTAGCTCCAACATCTAAACATAGAGGTACAGTTGATATCTTGAAAACATATCTTTGTGAATTTCCCGACATGTCATAGATGTTTGCTCCACACATGTTTACATGTTTACTTGATCATGATCCTCCAGCTACATTGTATCCACCATTGTGGCATGAGCTGGCTAAAGTCACTTGTGTGCATTCACAATTTAATCTAGTTCTTAGGTCTATTGTGGCTAGCTCTTCCAGCCTTGTTTTGTATATTCTCCTGATCTTTTTTGCGTGGGATCAGTTTACCTTTTTGTGACTATCTTTTGTTAACTAGCATCTTATTTAACACTAGCTCCAAAAAGGTTGCAGCGCAGAAGCAAAGCTGGTGCTGTAGGTCAAAATCCGACATAGGACAATGGGCAGAAGTGGATTGAAGTGTTTAATGCTTATAGTTAATATTAAACACATTTTTGTACAGAACTTGTATTGGAACTTGTCAATAATCGAAACGCAGGTCTGAGATTTCACACAAAGATTTCTTTTTTTGGGGGGGGTGGGGTTATTAAAATTGATTTTAATAGCTTCTTTAATTGTGAACTAAAATACAGCCTAAACGCACTGTAAAGTTTGTCCCCTTTGGCCCCAGCAGTGATTTCTTGCAACTGTAATGATGAAACGCTGACTAGCGCCGTAAGAAAACAGCACCAGAATAACAATGGTCCAGCAGCCACGTCCAAGAGGCGCTGACATAGGCCAGCAAATACCTAGTGCAACAATCAAAGCTAATTAGTTAGTGTCAGAGAACCATGGTCACGTGGTCCAACTACAAACCAGGGACCTCCCGACACAAAGATCGCCTTCCCAAAACCCTTTGTCCGACCCCTCCTATCAGGGATACAAGGCCCAAAGCCTCCGGACACACAGATTCTCGGTTTAAGGCAAAACAGATCGCTCAGATTAAATATAAGTTTTAATGCTATAAGCACACTAGGCAGTAATAACAAACATTTAACTATGAGGTAATATGAGATGATACAGGTGATACAAATATGCTATTCTGAGACAGTTACAGGATAGAGTGCGTTACACAGAGAAACAATAAGCGGTTACCTTATATGCAGTTGCAGAGTAGCAGTGATGACGGGGAGCTCTCACAAGGGGTATGTCAAGAGCTTATGATGATGATGATGATGATGGGCACCTCCAGTATGCTGACCGCATATCCCCTCCAGATGAGTGACAGCTACCTGGCTCCAGCCCACCCTGTTTATGCTGCGAGGGCCCTCCGCCCCCCTCCCCTCTGTGGGACGGGATGTCCCCTCCCATGTTTCTGGAGCGTGCTTTTGCCCTAAAACCCTTTAGAGGTTATAACTTGGAGCAGGGGGGTCGTATGGCCTTGGAAGCGGTACCAAACTATCGGGCTGGACACCGTGCACCCAATGAGTCCAGAAATGGGGTTCCTAAGCGGATCAGAACCTTAGATCTCCGTTTATGGGACTTTGCTTTATTTCTGAGAATGCAATTACCTATCCCCTTATGCGGTTTTGTCAGCCGGTTCTGATCCTATACCTGGTTTGGTGCTGGGATACATGGATGCGCAGTTATGGAACAATTTCTGTTGGTGCCGTCAGTCTGCGGTTTTCATCCTTGATATGACAAATTCACAGCAAGGGGTCCAGCGAGCTACAGACTAAGCCGCATCTTCCCAGACTAAGGTGTGACAATCGGCAGGAAAGCAGCATCACAGGGGGTCTGTGATCTGTGCTGCTTAACCTGTAAATGCTAATTTCTTTTCCTGAATAGAGCTAAGGACTTGTGCATTTAGAACAGGCGGAATAAGGGGAAACTCCAGACCTGGATATGTGAGGTTTCTTAAAAGGGGGATGCCGACAATGGCGATAAGGTGCAATATAATATTTGACCTATTCCTCACAGTTAGCATTCTGTGCAGGGACTGCTAGCGCCAATGTAGTCCATAGCACATCTCCAGATAAGACCAAAATGCCGGTGCTCCGGAACTGGCACTATAATCACAAAAAAGATGGCGTACATCATAAATAAGGATCTTAGTTTCCCTGACCTGTATTTTTTTCTGTTGTTTGCACATGTTTTGTACTTGTCTCTTGGTGGAGAATGCTGTTTATAGTTCTGTATTCTATATTTCTATATCCTTCTATGCCTTCCACCTTCTTTTGTGAATTCATAGGTTTTTTGATGCACTGAAAATATTTAATAAGACCAATTCTGTAGTTAAATGCTAGGTCTCCATTTCCTCACTACTGCTTCTGGATAATTAAGCATTTCATGTCTCAGCTTGACCTCCCTACCTTGCTTTAGTCACCTTTCTTGCATTTCCCTTGGTTTCCTTTTCTAGCTGTAGGAATCCTAAAAGTCCTCACACGGCAACTTTCCTAACAAGAATACAAACAATCCAATGTCTTTACATGTCTAAAGCTAGCTAGCATGCCTAATACTGAAGATGCTTGATTTACTTCATAGACTGACAATACTGAACATTCTAGATCAAGAATTTCAAATATGTATCTGTTATTTATGCTTTCATTTGAATACTATTATTAACATTGTGTATATCCCTAGTATTTAAGACTCATCATTTTAGTTATATAGGCTGTATAAAAAAGATGCTCACCCTCCCCTGCTTACAGCTCAGGTCAAGCTGTGGAGATCCAGTTTTAAGCTTTGGACTTCTGAAGGCCTAGACATTTTACAGTTTATTGCAGTATGGGGGCAAGTTAGGCACTGCTTCTGTACCCATTACTCAGAATGTAACTTGTCCAGGTTTTGTTCCATTTTATTCCATTGTCGTGCCAACAATGAGGGTCGTATGCTGAATGACGTAGTTGCAGCAGGTGGCTGTCATTGGACAAGAGCCCACGCATGTGCCTCTTGAGCGAGGAAAGTTGAGTTTTTCATACAGTGGAGCATCCCGATTCGGGATTCTCCTGGAAAAAGCCAGTGGCCAGCCCTGAAGTCTTTTAGATTCCAGGTCGGCTACTGGTGCGTTTTGTTTCACTTTAAAAGTCTGTTTTCAATCGCATTATTGAAAGCGTATATAATTATGTGGCAAAAGAATGTCTTCAAAGTGATGATCTTATCTAGTTTCTTTTCTTATGTTAGAAAATGTGTGTTTTATGCAAGCAGCTTTTACTGCCTGCAATCTGTTGCTATTATAGCAACCCTACGTCCATACACCAAGACCTACAAGATGAGCCATGTACACACGCTGCTGATATGGGATCTGCTGAGGTGAGTGAGCTCACTCACATTTACGCATGCCTAGCAGCAGAAGTGTTCCTTATCCCATACATTTCAGCGGGCTGGGGTGGTTCTAATTATTTAAGCATTTTAGTAGAATTTAAAAAAAAAATTGGGGGGGGGCTGGTGCATGTGCCATGGGGTCCCTAGGCTAATTGGGATTATTTTTATATATATTTTTAGCACTAAAGCAAAAACTAGCGCTAGCTGCAAACTTGTGAGTTGTGAGATGTCATGTTTAATGTCCCTAATGCAATTCACATTTCTTATTAAGAAAAAAAAAAAAAACCTAAAAAATAAAACATTGGGAATCCAACAGGTGCCGTGTGCCTGAATTCTCTCTCTTTGAGTGCCTCTTGGAGCGCATGGTACTTTTTTCATAAATTTTGTCAGCTTGTGGCGCTCTTGGTTGGAGCTAGGTGTCGCTAGAGCATAGGCTTATATAAGCTGTGCACTGCGAACACTGCCTGGCTGGGAGAGCTGCGGCTAACAGCGCCACTGGCCAGGATCCGACGCTGTGTTGCGGGCGCTGCTGAGCATCTCGGACGAGGCGCTCAAATGACACCCGCATCAATAATAAAGAATAAGCCTCCAGATGTCTATTAGACTGCCGTTCCTCAGAAAAGTTGTTGCACGGCAAAATAGATAGTTATGTATTAGGTTTTGTTTTTGCCATTACAAGGCCTTCACTGGTTATTATTACCCAATAGGATTATTTGTCAGAACATGAACAAAATATACAATGTATATCCTTTGCATGGGATAAGAATTGCACTTAACTTTATGACCCTACAGGTATCCAAACTCTATAATGGTCTATCCAAACCTAAATTTGCTCTAAATTATGAAAAATCTTATTGCATATAAAAACAGGACAAGCAGGCACCTCATTTAATATCTAGGTTTGTAAATGATTTTTTAGAATGACATTTCTATTCACATTGGCTTGATTGCATCACGCACTCAGGTTCACAAATTGTCTAGCTTCTTAGGCCCTTATTCATGAAGGGATAGCGTCAGGTAGTGGCTGGTTAATGAGAGGTAGCGACATGTAGCGACTGGTGAGTGCCGGAAATACCTGATGAAGTGGTGAGGGGATCACCACGCAACGCGTCGTGTGTGTGTTCTGCTGGATGGTGCCTATCATACGGTAAGGTACTAAACACTGGATGTCATAGTAGACTATTAGTTCCTGGTATACCTTGAATACCCATGCTGTATTTTATAACCAACTTTTAATAGTTAGCTTTGTAATATTTTTCAGAACCTTGGGGCTTTAATAGCCAAATAGCACTTGTCACTTTGTTTGCACTAGTCACTTATTCTCTCTGATAATCAGTTTTTTTATATATATGCATTTCACATTGTTTTGTATTTTATTTATCAAATTGCTTGATTAATATTTGTGAAGGAACTTGATATTGTATAGGGACCAATATTAACCACCTGATAGCCATCCTACCCCAAATGTCTGGGGCTTTTTAAACTGTGTTTTTTAGATGTATGTAATTTGTGTATGTAGGACTTAAATTTGATTAAATAAATTACCATATTTTATCTAGAATATATGGTGTGCGGCATACCTTATTCGGGCAGAATTGGTTTCTGTGGTTATCTGGTAACCCACAGATATATCTACCTGTGGTGAACGCCGGACACGGCACGCAATTACACATTTATCAAGCAGAATCTGTTTAGCGACTGGGATAGCGCCATGTAGCATCTGATTCATCATTTTCACAGCCTCAGCGAACAGCGCCGGCGTTCAGCCTTGCACAGCGCCAGGTATGACCTCTCGCTACCTGTCGCTCTCCCATACATTTCAATGGACGAACCTTTTCTTCTCTTTAAATGGGGTATTTTTTTTTTTTTTCAAAAAATCACAATCAAAATTCTGTGACCTCTTCTGGCATTGAAAAGCAGTTTTTTCACAATTTTTTCATTTTTTATATATTTCTTCAGAAATGACATTACAGGTCTGGCATTAAAGTGTTCATGTTACAATGTTGCTACAATGTAATTCCATATGTTTTCGCTTTGTTACTAGTGGATAGATGCTGAAAAACAGACTTTAAACACACCGCCTCCTGCGCTCTGGGCTTCAGATAAACATTTTTCTGCGCCAGAGTTGTGTGAGGCTTTTTTTTTCTTGAATATGTTGTGAGTCGGTCGCTATGAGCAGTCACTAACATGCGCTCCCATACAGCGCTGTACTGGTCAAATAGCGACTCGTCACAATGTATTCAACATTACTGCACAGCGACTAAGTCGCTATAAACTAGCGACTCACGGCCGAGCACTGCGACTACTAGCGGGCGCCCTGAAAATGCCTGCTACAGACGCTCATCTGTCGCTACCTGCCGCTAATGATGAATCAGCCTGCCCGTTTCCAGAGATCTGAATATGTCTATTATGTTGTAATACAATAAGGAGAAAAGTGCAACTGGATAAGATTATTATCAGTTGTTTCCATGCCCAGCAATGTCATTGTAGGATTTGGCATCATGTCTTGATATAAGTTGCGTCAAAAAACAAATAATCTACAAATTGCAACCTGATGATTAGCATAAAAATCTACAATGACTTTGACAAAGGACAAACATAACAAAGGACACAAGTCATATTTTATTTATTGAAATTGGGCTTTCCAGAAATAATTTAGCTATATGCAATAACTTATCTATAAGAAGCAAAAATAAGGGTATTAACCTATTATATTTCACAGCATTTTTATTACTGATATAGAGCAAGTCCCTATAGCTGTCCAAACTTGTCATAAGCACACTATTTGGGCAAACATTATCTGCTGTTAAGCCCATCCTAGATAGCCTAAAACTAGTTTAGCTGTTCACCAAGTGCACCGTTGTGGTGCAGCACAGTACAGTCTGGCATAGTAATTGGTCATTCAAGCCCAATATGTACAGTGACTGTAAATGTGCATTAGAGTCACTGATCTCTCTTGATTGAATGTGCTTCACCACCATCTCTCAATGCTGAATTGTTCTCAAGTTGAAAAAAGTTGGGGATCCCTTTTAAGCCTACATACACAGTTGCATTACTTTTTTTATTGTATTTAATATCTTATAAAGTATAGTATTTGACAAAACAGATGTTGGTGGTTGTACCCATGCCTGATACCTCACGGTAGTGGTTTACACTGATGCACCAATAATTATTTGAGAAAGAAACAAAAATTAAATAGCTTACATTGGGCCTTATGTCACTGTAGAAAAAAAGGCCATATACATTATATAAGTATTAAACAATAGTATATTTTGTTGTGTGCACAATGTGTTTACATATTACAATATTTATAAAAAACATAAAGCAAAATCTAACATGTAACCAGATAGAAATAGTGGTAGGGCTGCCCTCTTGTCATGTCAGAGGGTGTATCACAACTGTCTTCTTCAGGTTAACCAGCAAATGTGGCTAAAGCTCAGCAACAGACACAGCAGGCACAAATATACAACAACGTCTACCACAGATAATAACACAGCAACCAATAGCTATGCACAATATATACACTAAAAGATAGCTCCACAGGCAAGGGCTCATGGGTACCTGAATGTAGTGATATTGCAAAGATGAGACAGGAGGCCGGAGACAGAACTGGATCTGAGAAAGGGCGTGAAGACAATGGAGCACTGAGCCTTCTCTGTGGAGCCAATTCCAAGTGGACCAAAACCCACCACAATCTATAAAATTCCTGGCCTAATCGATTCACTCCCCCCCCAGGACATCCAAAAATTAGGATGCCCCACTGTGTGAAACCCTCCAGGTTGCCCCATATACTTACCCTGATTCCCGGTCCAACAGCGCATGCGTAAACTGCGGCCACATCCCCACTATCCCTCTAGCAGGGTGCGTGCCCGCGCCGTTGTGGGCACACTTCCTGTTAGAGTAGCCGGGGAGCTAGGAGCCGCTGGTCTTAGACCAAGGCTTAGATGACATTGCGTCAACGACTCCTGGCGCGCTGGTTAGACTTGCGCCGTAGGCCCGGGAAGAGGTTAGTTGGCTTAGGAGATCTGGGGGGTTTCTCGCAGCGGGCCACCCCCGATTGCGGTGCCCCAGGGAAAGGACCAAAACCCAGGATAGTCTAAATCCTGAGTTTTGGTCCACTTTAAAAGCTTATAATTGATGCAACTGAGTTACAATCAGGGGGAGAGCGCCAGAGGGAGCCACCTGCAGATGAACACCAGTATACCACACCTGAGGAAAAGGGTTGCACAGCGCCACCAGAAGGTGGCTGATATAGCAGCCAGGAGCCATATTTAACCTTAACAGGGTGTGTACAATATAGTATAATACATTGGTTATTCACATTACAGGGTATACCTGGTAGATTGGTATCTTTTTTCATAGGATTTGTGTTCATCCTTTTCACTTATTGGTGGATTTGCCCTTGCCCTGATCAAGATTGACTTATGAGAGTGGGTTCAGATATTGCGCGACCCACTTTAAACCCTCTGATGAAGCCCATCTAGGCGAAAGCGACTAAGCGCACATCCGTCAATAACGGAAAAGGATGAACACAAATCCTATAGAAAAATAAATACCAACCCACCAGGTTCATCTTGTAATGTGAATAACCAAATTGCGCCCACACTGTGGCCTACCAATATTTCTTTCTGGCTACATGTTATTCCTGATGATTTTTGTAAATATTGTAACTGTATTTAATTTATATGTAAACGTGTTGTGCACACAATAAACTAAACAATTGTTTGATACTTATACGATATATGACACTCGCTTTTAGCTATTCCATTTTTTTTTTGTTTCTCAAAAGTATTGCATTTTCTGGGCTTGCTGTTAGCTTTGCCATTGAAAATTATTTGAAATAAAGCTCAATTCAATGATTCAAATAAAAGGACATTTCATTGTACAATGTAATGCAGGTGCCTCGGGCATCTGTACTGTGGCATGTGATGAGGGCATGTCTAGGCTATTGATGCAGAGAACTATATTAATATGGAACTGAGAGGAAATGCCCGCTGCGATTGTCATTCTTTATTTGGAAGTCTCACAGTGTGAATCATTAAACAGCATTACCTGTTTAATACCATTTTAATACGCAAATAAGTAAAAAAAATATATAATTTAGGAAATGCTCACTAACAGCCACCAGTTATCCAAAAGTCCTAATAAAAGATGGAGTACCAAGTAGATTTTAATTTTAATTGGATTAACTAAATATTTATTCTAACTTGTTTAGCCATGGGGAAAGGATCAGCGAGGCAGTAACACATTTCACATTGTCATGGACAGAGGTAACACTTGCATAACATTCTTAATGGACAGGCTATTTATTGAAAGCAGGTTGTTTAATCACATGGCTGTGTTAATCATGTATTTGTTATCACAACCCCATGTGATATCTATGTAGTCTATGTGTTGTCAAATTTGAATATATTTTTTAGATATATTTAAGGTTCTAGGTTATTTTATGGTTGGTGGTGTTAGCCAGTGATCTTGATGGTTACTTAACACACCACTGAGTATATTTTTCAGGACAAAGTAGTCCTTGTAAAATGCAGGAGTCAAATGGGGAATCATGGAAGCAGAAGCACCTGTAATGAGGCAATGTGAGGCGTCCACTTCAGGCACCATCTACAGGGGGCAGCAATTGCTGGACCAGTTTTGTTTTTTTTTTGTTAAACCAATGATAGGAAAGTGAGTTTTAGGGATGACAATGTGTTGTTTTTGCTTTAACCTCCCTGTCGTTCTGATTCTATGTGCAATTTTGTGCACAAAGCGTTACCATGACGTTTAAATCTGCCGCCCAGTTCCGCCCCCATGAGCCTCTGCGGCTCACAGAGACGGAACCAGGAAGTCAGGCGGACGCAGCTGCCGGGGCTCTCACCTGCGATCACAGCGGGGACATCACTGGATCGCAGGGGAAAAGATAAGGGGACTGCTCCTCTGCCTAATCTACCCCGAGCGTGACTCGGGGTTACCGAGTTACCGCAGCGAAAATTAACCCCGAGTCACGCTCGGGAACACCGCCAGGGAGGTTAAAGCAGAATTCCAGTCACCTCTTAACTCCCACGCCATGCCACCCTACCCTGGAGCTGAGGCAAGACAGGGGGTTACAAAGAAAAAAAAAAAACCTGATTTTGACTCTGAATCCTGGGCACCGTCATCTTGCCTAAAAGAACAGAGCCGCCCCCATGTCATCCTTAGCGGCTGCTGGCCGTCACCGGGAGACTGGTGCTGGCCCAGGGATCAGGCAAGGAGTTTTTTTTCTTTGTCGTTGAAATCCTCCCTCCTATCCTTCCATAGCATCAGGGTAGGGTGGCAGGACGGGACTTTTGAGTGGAATTCCACTTTAATACATTCAAGACTCGTGGCTCAGAAATCCCGGGACGGAGCCTTGAGCCACCAGTGACTGAATGTATTAAAAAACATCATGACACATGGTCCAATCATAATTAATTAACAAGTAGTTTACTATGCGATAAGGTGAGTGGTGCACTATTCTATAGTTCGTCTTAGGAAGCAGAGAGTCTAGGTTCCCCCCTGCATGAAAGCCTGCATGAATAAGATCGGAGGTCCACCAGGGGAAGAGGAGACCCGCACCGATTGATCACGCACAAAGGTAAACTTTTTTTTCTTTTAAATTGGGGAAATGTCAGCTATGTGAGTCTCTCGTAGTTGGCACATAACTGTTGGAGAGGCAGCTATGTGAGATTAAAGGAGCACTATCGTGAAAAAATGGCCCAATTATAAAAATCCATATAAATTTGTTGGATGGCGGGAGGAGGGGTCACTTATATACCCGACATCAAGAAATATCCAGCCAGGCTTGTTTATCATTCTTTTAATAGAAGGAAGAGGAAATCAAGGGTGACTGGCTCTGTCATCCCTGATAGACTAAACATGTCTCCCCTGGATTTTATTCCTACCATTAGATAATAAACCACAAGCTTGGTGAGTTTTATTCAATTGGGGTGTAAAGGCGACCCCTCCTCTTATTAACCAACATGGTTATATGGATTTTTAATATTACACAATTACACTCCTTTAATATAGCTGCAATTAAATGGGTTAATGGGACAGTCCGGACCCCAGAATAAAAATCAAATGGCACTCCTTGTTCACAATCTCAGTGCCACTTTGGACTGCAGCCCCCTGGTTTCATCACTGCTGGCGCTGCTGCCCATTTACTCCATTTTCTCTCTCATTTTAAATACCTAGTGAAGCCTTTGGGGGATGTATATCATTGGTGCAAGGGAACTTACATTCTCTTTGGTGTAAATCAAGTTTAATTTACAACTCTTGTCTTTGTGTGTCTTTGTTCTGTATATTATACCTTTTACCCATGTAGATTTCTTTTTTCATTAACTTCTATCTTAAAGCGGTCCTTCACTCTGAATAAGAGCCTATCTTATATGTTACCCACACCCTGTACATACAGATTGCTCACATTAAAAATTATCCTACCTGCATCTACTGCATGTTATGAGCCTTTAAACATCCAAGATGGCGGCTCATGGAACATCAGGCAGCCTGCAAACAGGAAGTGCCTTCTGACTCTGTCGCTCTGCATTCTGGAATTGCTGACCTTTTCCTGACCCCAGCTCTGCTCTGTCTGAGCAAAGCACAGCTATAACCCGCCCCCCTGTACTTTATCCTACTCTCCTCTCCTCAGTAAGTGTGATGCTTCTGAATCAAGATGGCGGCGCCCGTATCCTAAAATCCTGAACAGAGTTGTAGCCCAGTGGGGGAAAGAATAATAAGTAAGTGACTAAAAACTTAAAAAACAATTCCCCAGCATATAAAGTTAATACATTTTAAGGGTTTGGGCTTTTCAATAAATCATGGTGAAGGTCCGGTTCAAGTGCTTTTACCTTATAAACTGAATTTCAATAATAATAAACAGAACAAAAAATGACAATGGTAAAAATACGGTAACACTAGTAATAATAACAGTGTCGCTTCTGTCGTCTATTTCTACATCAAAACAGTTTTCATGACATGAAAAGACACCCGTACTTTGGAAGTGTTTGTCAGAAAGTTTCCTGAATAGATGTATTCTTAGTCTGGAGCGGTGTGTAAATTCTTTTACTGTGTTTCTCTAGACAAAGCTTTTTCAGTCAGTAGAATCAATTACATATCTCATTTATCTTTTTTTAACTAAACTGTAGAGGTGGAGATAAAAGGAAAAGAGGCTTAAAACTCACACATGGCTGTAATTTAAGATTTTTTTTTAACTTCATTGTCCGGAACAGTTGAAAGAAACCTTCAATGAAAGTTTATTAACTAGGCCAATGCCCTGGGCAATAAAGGATCATTTATTACTGGTTTTCTTGCCTTTTTTTCCTCTTGTAGTTTTTATTTTTTAAACCTGGTGTAAAATAGTATTTCTCAAAATGAAACCTTTGGCCTTTCGCATTGTTAAGTCTACTTTGATTAGATAAAGTAACAATCAATTTTTTTTACAAAGTTACACATTAATTGCAAAATATAATAGATGAAGTGTACGCTAGGAATATTCTGACTGTAAATGTTAACCTGTGTTTTGTATACACTAGTTAAAATTGCAAAGCCAATAGCGCCCTGTGGCATATGTTTTATATGGCTTTATATATTTCTTAATTACTTTGCCATGTAAGGGTTTACATTTACTGTATGTTCATGCTCTATTTCCAAGCTAAACAAACATGTTAGTGGAACGTGAACTCTAACATCTATGGCTACTAATATTCTCTTTATATGAGAATTGCCCATTAATCGAGAAGAGCATTTGTGAGGTCAGAAATGGATGATGGATAAGAGGCCCTGGCTCACAATATCTTATCTAGTTCATGGCAAAGTTATTGGATTGGGTTGAGGTTAAGTCCTTCCAGACCAAACTTACTCAGCCAGCAGGTACCAGACTATTTCCACAAAGTGGGGGGCATATAATTGCCCAAAATGTATTGCTATATTAAACAAATAGGAATTATCTTCACTAAAGTTCAGTGGGCAGCGACAATCCTTAAAATAACCTCACAGTGTTATCCCTTCTTCACTAAATGTAACATTTATTACAATGCAGTGAGGTTCTCCTGGCATCTGCCAAACCCAAACTCATCCATCAGAATGCCAGATAGAGAAGCAGGATCCCTCAATCCACAGAACAAGAGTCCAGTGACAGGACTATGCTTTACATCATTCCATCTGATGCTTTTCATTACACCTGATGCGGCTGCTTAGCCAAGATAACCCGTGCCATGAAGCTATTTGTGCACAATGTTGGTGCTGATGGTATTGCCAGAAGTTGTCAGTTGGACTAAGAGGTGAAAGTCACTGCTAAGCAGATGTTAGACGGATGTAAAGGAATTGCTTTGTAGGAGTGGATGGGTGCCCCAGGCTGATGTGACAATCGCACCAGCACTGGTGAGGTTTAAATTTTTTAATTTAATTTAATGCATAGATGGCCATTGTATGCTTGGGCACACATAGGAATTAATCCTCCGCATTTAACCCATCCGTGCAGTGAGCGTACACATGTCCGGAGCGGTGGGCTGCCCTAATAACGGCGCCCGGGGAGCAGTTGGGGGGCTAGGTACCTTGCTCAAGAGCACTTCAGTCATGTTCCAGGACCAGGATTCGAACCTGCCACCCTCCGGTTGCAAGCCCGCTCCCTTACCTCTAGGCCACAACTGCCCCTAAAGGCCACAACTGCCCCTGTTTTGCTTCATATAGATATTTTTAGGTGCACGCCTACATTCTGTAGCTGTCTGGCCAGACAAGGTTTATGCTCAGCTCAGACCTCAACAACGTAAACAGTAAAATGAGTGGTCTAGGTTAAGGGAGAGCGATCAAGCCAAGTGGTAGTCAAATTAGGGCTACTAAGCAGGCAAGGAGTTTAGACATATAGGGCCCGGTTTATCGAACATTTCTGCCAGACTATGTCAAATTGGTTCATTTTGTAGTGCAAAACATTTTATATAATTTTATCTGCATGTTGCTGCATCACTAATGTTTTTTTCAAATTTGCCTCTTGCAAACAGTGTGTATATTTTGAACCAGTCTAATTTGTGTGGCATTATCTTGCAGAAGTGCTTGATAAATCAGGCCTATAGTCTGGAAAAAGGTAGCGGTCATTGGCTTTATGGCATATATGACATTCAGGATCAGAGATGGTTGGACTGTTTTCAAGCCAATTATTGGAAAATGTATGTATTAGTATAATATATATATATATATATATATATATATATATATATATATATACAGTATATATAGTATGTAACCAATCATGTTTCATAGGATGTATATTACTGGGGGAGAGAAGTCAAAACATGTGGCATTACTACGCAGTCTTGGTTCCCGACCATCTGATAGGCAGATGGCATAAAGCGAATTCTCCAGCTGAAATGGAGTGGCGGATCGCTTAAAACCTTGTTTGTATTCTAAGTGTTACTAAAACCATCTTGAAATACACAATACATCATGGCATTATTGGAGCCGTCTTGTTAGTTTCAATCATAAAGACTTGCAGTCCTGATTTATTCCCAGAGGGATTAGTTTCATGGCTGTCAAAATAGTACTTTTAGCCAAATCAAAATGAATATATTTCTGAGATCCAGCGAGGCTGTTGAACTAATAGCCAGCGGGCTGCACATACTTCTCCAAAGGCAGCAATATTATACAGGAGTTTTAAAATGTTTTCTTTAAACATTATTTCATTTTAGACTTATTGTCCTATTTAAAACCTGGATTCGCAATACTAACCAGTTATAATAATGATCCAGAGTCCAGTGCTTCTATTAGGACAGCACAAGTAATATTCCCTTAGGGAGGGACTGAACAGAAGTTGGGAAGTTGGGAAGGGACTGCGTTGTCCATATTTACCTGACCTTGCTCATGTTAACATTTGATTATCCACTAAGACCCTTGCTTGCAATATTTAGTATGTAGACACCACGTGTGGGTCTCTACTACACATAATGTTATACTGTAACAGAACTTGCTGCAGCTGTTCTCAGGCTTAACCTGCTAAATTAGATTACCACAGTAGCTTGATGTTATTTTTGCATGCACTAGTAGCAAATTCACAATGATATTTTCCATATTTAATAAATACTTCGATACACATTTGTAGTTGTACACAAATTGAAGAACAAAACACACTTACTGGGACCTATTATGCTTTATTATACTATATTTTATACTGTTCTTGGTTGAAGGGCTGTCTGAAAATTAACAGAGGGGAAAGCCAATTAAAGGAGAAACCAATATCTTAAACTAATCCCATTTTCAGGTTATGTTATGGTACTTCCCAATTCTTTCCCCCTATGCAGCCATCACTTCTAGACTTGTGCCAACAAGGAACATTAGCCGTTAACACATGTTGACAAGATCGATGTGATGGCTATGTAAATAGAAGATATAGGTATAAAATAGGTATAACCTGTTGTTATTGGTCTATTTGTGGGTTTACACAGTGTCCATCTATGTCCGGAAGCAGATGTACCATCATGGCAGCACCCACAAAGGACATCAGCTTGACAGATGACACAATAAGTTATGAATTTATGAAAGGTACAAAAACAATTATTGAAAGACTGTCTGAAAATTAACAGACGGGAAGCCACCTTAAGGAGAGACCAATATCTTAAACTAATCCCTATTTCAGTTACTGTTACGGCACTTCCCAATTCTTTTCCCCTATGCAGCCATCACTTTCAGCCTTGTACCAACAAGGAGCATTAGCTGGAAACAACAGGTTGACAAGATCGATGTGATGGCTATGTAAATAGAAGATATAGGTATATAATATGTTTAGTCTGTTGTTCTGTGGCTTTACACAGTGTCCATCTATGTCCGGAAGCAGATCCTATTAAGAGTACCATCATGGCAGCACCCATAAATGACATCAGGTTGGCAGGTGACACAATTAGTTATGAATTTATGAAAGGTATAAAAACAATTATTGATACAGGGTTACTATTGCACACTATAAATCAAGATCTATTTTCTACTGAAGGTCAGCTTTAAAAGAGTTTTTACTTGTAAGATGAGAACGTTTCCTCGATAATTGGCCACACCAGGAAGTTATTTACTAATAAAGTGAAGGGCTTCTCCCCTTCATTTTGCTTCTCTCACTTCTCTACCTCAACACACATTCACTTTAAAAAACTTTTTAAAAAAGTTTTTACATTTCTCACAATGGATGGAATTTGAAATTCTTCTGGTAAAGTGCAGACATTTTGTAATTAGTGGGAGACATGTTTCACATTCTAGGTAACAACCCCCTCCCCAATCAAATGGGATACTTATTAAAGCTTAAACAAGTTCTCCAGCGAGTTATAAACATTGACCAATAAGGTGAAGGATGTAAATACATATTAATGCGGTAACTCACATGAAGTATTGCATCTTTAAATGATCACTCCAGCCCAGATTTACCGATTTTGAAATACCCCCACCCTGCGAAATTTGCCCGACTTCACTTGGTAGTTTCGGGGTACAGGTAAGTGTCTTTCCTTATTTTACAATGCTTTAATGTGCTTTCCCCAAATATTCATTTCATATTTGATTAAAACTTCTAATATAGAATAACAGTTCTTTGAACAAATAAATAACATGTGCTTTTACTTTTCTTTATATGCACACATGTATATCTCTTTTAAAATCTCTTCCAGGCCTAACGGCAGCAGCCGCTGCAGCAGCTGCCGCTACCAACGCAGCTATAGCTGAAGCAATGAAGGTTAAAAAAATCAAGTTAGAAGCTATGAGCAGCTATCACAGCAGCAATACACAGCACGGGGCAGATTCTGACAATGGAGATATCAGCTCAAGTGTTGGTAAGTGTTAGTTATTCCAACTTTATATGTTGTGAACTAAACAACATGTTTAATAATTCCTAGTTTAAAGTAGACCTACACCCTGTTAGGTGACGAGTAAAAGCTTGTCCCTTTTAAGGTAGGTACCAGCCACTACTGGGTTGCAGCTTCTGGTTCCCTATCTTCTGGCTAAGGTGAGTAGGGGTGACTGAGAGAGTGGGTAGCTATGTTGGCCTACACCAAATTAGGGCAGAATCTGTCCTGATGCCTCCCCTGCATCTTGAACCCCATATAATGGAGACCTGTTGTTCCTTAAACAAAAACTTTTAACCAGTTTTAAGTTCCCTTAACAGGCAAAAAACAAAACAATATATACTCACCATTAGTCCTATGCAACTGTTTAACCCTATAGCGGTAGCTTAAAACCTAATTACATCAGGGATCTTGTCCCCACATCCTGGCATCCCAGAACCGAACAACAATCCCCTCTGTTACAGTGACTCTCAGTCACAGTGTCAGTCACAGTGCCTCAGTGACTGGCAGTGCCCTTTCTATTCACTATAATGGATGGGGGTCTTCCAGCCAATAACATGCCCCCTCGATTAAAATTAATGGAGCAGGGGTGGCCTGTCTCCATGAATGAAGTGAGGAGGCAGCCAGGCAAACACAGGCCGTGGTCTTGAGCGTGGATGGCACAATATGGATTTCTAGTGTAGGTAAGGTAATACCTCCAGTATTGTGAAAATCAGCTCCGCTGGACTATTGGTGACTATCTGTTGTTTTTTATTTTTTGCCTGGACAGTCACTTTGAAGTGGACCTACACAGTGGCAAGGGAAAGCTTATACTTACTGAAGCAGGTGCCAGCCATTGCAATGTGGGCTTAGCTTTTGTTTCCCCATCTCATGGAGATCCAGCATAGACTAGGTAAGTATCTCCACCAACTTCATGGCAGGGAGCAGCAGTACAGGCTTCTCCTCAGCACCTCTTTATGGTAAATGGCCGGATAGATTTCCACACAGAGGGTGTACAAGTGAACCAAAAGTCAAATAAGACTTCTCAGAAATACCCTTAGCAATCCCCAGGTAGCCCAAAAAAAGTCTTCCAATGCTAAACATTCTAGAATCCCCACTTTGGCAACCACAGCCTGCTCCTCCAATCAGATTCTCAGGGTGGGTGCCCCTTTTCCCTATACATGCACACCTGATTAGCCACTGGCAGTCACATGGGCCACCAGTGCAATGTTAGAACACAGGCTTGGTAAGTGATTAAAGCTGTCCTACACCCGTTTTCTACATATTGGGTGTAGAACAGCTATGGGGTCGAGTCAGGTGAGAAAACTTTCTTCTTTATTAGGAGAGAAAAACTGCCGTTCACTTTCATTGTCTACCTGGGGGAAATTTTCACGTGGCGTTAAATCAGCCCCAAGTTAGACAATGCAAGTGAATTGCAATTTTCTCTCTTAAAACAGGAGCACATTTTTTCACTAGGCTCTGAATCAACCTCATTGTGACAGGCTCAGGGGGTATCCAGATTGCTGGAGTACATATATTCCTGTAGCCCCAGTGAAATGCAGCCACACAATTGGCCAGTGGACAGTCGCAAGGCTTCATTTCGCTGTCGGATTGAGGATTAGGTAGGAATTGCAGAGGTTTTCAGGGGTCTATGTGCGGGCGGGAGGGGGGGGGGGAATTCCAGCAATCAGGAGCCCGACAAGCCTGCCACAATGCTGCCCCATTGGGACCGGGTAAAGCCCTTACTAAGGCTTCCTATGGAGCAATGCATCCCAACGTGGGATGCCCCAGAGTGAGGAGGTGACGCTGACCCAATGTCTGCTTTGACCTTGTCTGCTTTAAGTACTGTACCCAAAGTTGATTTTTAAAAAGAGCTTTAAAAGACCTGACAAAATCTTTCCTGTTCAAATATTTACATGGCTTGGTAATGACAGCGTAATCCAAGAGAAATAATGTATTTAATAGAGCATATTATTGCTCTAAATAAGTACCGCAAACAGTGCTGCTGTTCTAGGCATTGCAGAATTGCAAAAGGTCAAAATGAAAAGGGAGTCGCGGGCAGCCCAGGATGCAAATAGGTAATTATTTTATCTCCCACATTCCATTTTAAAATGATAACCTTGAGTTCACATCCTCCTACAAGAATTACCATTTTAGGGAAGAGGAAAAACATATTAGAACTGATAAAAATAAAATGTTAATAGCCAAAGAAGAATATATATATATATATATATATACATATATATATAGCCACAGTGTCTTATTTCCAGAATCGGATTTTTTTAGTTTAATATTTACCTGATAAGATGAGATGTTAGTCTGCTCGGTGATAAACAGTCGGCTGCTGGCATCTGAAGGTGACCTGTCAGTTCATATGGACAAATCTCCTGCTTACTGAAATGTACAAAATAAATTATTAAAGCAGGCAGGTGCTCATTCCTAGATTTAAATCACCATAGATTTATGATTTGAATTAATGCTTCATTTGGTCATTGAAATAGATGCTGACAAAATGATATGCAGTAGCGGAATCTTCCATACTGTAGCCGTCCTCATATTGATTGCCGAGATGTCTGCAAT
Organism: Gastrophryne carolinensis; assembly: GCA_027917425.1. Taxonomy (NCBI): domain Eukaryota; kingdom Metazoa; phylum Chordata; class Amphibia; order Anura; family Microhylidae; genus Gastrophryne; species Gastrophryne carolinensis. Next base: position 130,612,585 of record CM051236.1, read on the forward strand.
CTCTTCTTTATATCAAGTAGTTTCTGGTGACAGCTTGCTTGATACGGCCCATATTATTGATAAGACAATGCTGTTGATGGCGCACACACATTGCTCCTGAACATTAATATAAAGTGCTATATTTATGTAAAAGTAATGAAGGAGAGGGAGAGCACCTTCTTCTGGTAATGGAAAGCTTTTTGATAGAGAACAAGACCTTTATATTGACACCGAAATCAAGAAGCAATATGCATTTTTTTTAAGCAAACGAGAAACTAGGAATAATGAGTGATCCCTATATACTATATCTCTAAAGTATTATGTTACATATGTATGCTTTATGTAAATGTTGAGAATATTATTCAATAGACCTTAAGTATAAAAAAAATAAAAACAACCAAAAAAACTTCTGGTTTCTAGTTTCTCCAGCTAAGCTCGGTTTGGAAGTTATGTCCAGTCATTACCAATAAAAAAACAACACTGTCTTTATCCCGATTTCGGAGGTGTCGGTAAGGATGAATGGGTTTTTTATAAATGAGAGGCTGTCCAGCATCCTTACCAACTCCCATTTCCCTCAATATTGCAGGGGTTGAACTAATTATACGAGAAGGCGAGTGGAACCCAGAAAGAAAATTCCCCTAGCCCCTCCCCCCCTGGTTTTCCCTCCCCCCCGGTTTTCCCTCCCCCTTCCCCTTCACCTCTTTCTTTTACTTTCAGTTCCTCTGGTATTATTTCCTTCATTTTCTTTCTGAATACTTTCGCTTCTAATTTTTCTAATAGTTCTTCCTATTCCTGAGTTCAGTTAGGATCTATGGTTTAAGGCACGCCTTAATTCGCGAATAATAAAGATTACAAAGGGAAGTTGTGTAGGCCACAGGGCATATGGCACAAACCAACAGGCCCTGCTGTCTGCACGGCCGATAAGAAATAAAGAAGGATACGATGCCAAACGCGCTTGTTGTACTTATAGTACTTTATTTTTTTGTTCCCTCTTTTGTGGAAGGTTATAATGCAAGCATGATCAAAGTAGAACTTCGTATAATATAGATCATTAGCTTCTGTCAACCTCTCCTGCACAAGATGGCTGTATTGACCATGTTTTTCATATATCTGTACCGTTTAAAAATATTGAAACAGAAAAAACAACACTGCCCACTGAGTGGTCCTGTTTCAGCACTGTCAGCTTAAGCACTAATAGCATGTCCACGGTAAGCTGTTGATACTGCTGCCAGTCATGTGGGAACATGCTCCTTCATTGACTGGCTGATGTTGTATCATGTGAGTGTTCACCAAGTCAAGTGTACATATGCACGCTGGGGGCTTAAAGCAAACCATAACCCATATTTTTAACTAGCATCCCCTGAATTGCTCCCCCCATGAAGTGTACCTTTTGCCAATTTTTGCTGCTCCGACTTTGCTCTCAGCTAATCCTGCCTGTTTTAGCCAAAAGTTCCATCTCGTCAAGTCATTGCCACTGTTGTGACTCATTTCTGCACCGATCGCCTGCCATCTCACAGATAGAGAAAGCACAGAAAAAACAGTTTTCCAGATCAATTCATTAAGCACAAATCCTTAGAAATAAGTATCGGCAGGGCTTTGCCCACATTTATTGAGACTCACGTAGCTGACTTTAAACCCCCATTAAAAAAAAAAAACTATAAAAGATACAGACTTACCTGACCCCCTCGTTTGATTTTCGCCCTCGGGCCTCTGATCTTCAGGAGGGGGCCTGGAATAGCCCCCCCCCCCCCCCACGGCATCTGAAAGGAAGACAAAAAAAATGCCACAAACTCACCTCGCAGCCCGATCACTTTCTCCGGGTCTTCTCCAATCCCCCCCCTGGACTTACCACTATTCGGGTGAGGACCCAGCAACGGGCTCTCACCGTCCTCTCTGTCCTGCGCTGGCCCAGCCCCTAGCCCCGCCCACCACCATCCAGCTCCTCTATCCCGGCACCCGGGCTCCGATCTGTCACTTGTCAGTAGCGATCGGAGCAGGGAGGGTGGCAGGCAGGGAGGCTCTGATCTCCCTGCCTCCCTCCCTCCCTGCTCTGATCACTACCGACAACTGTCATCTGCAGCAGCGTGGGACACTGGATGGGAGGTAAGTATAAGTAAAAAAAAGAATAATAAAGAATTTTGTGTCTGTGTCTTTTTTTACTTTTAGCTATTTGTGAACTGGCAAGGGGTCCATGAGACCCCTTATACCAGTTCGCAAGGCTCTGGGGCTGGCAATCACCTGCTGCTAGCAGGTGACTTGCCATAACCCCCAGCCCCCATTACCTGCTTCCCCAAAGGCCAGGGGGGGGCAGAAGGCCCGGGCCACTTAGTGGCTATGTTGGCTAGTAGCCTGCAGGGCCAGGGGCCACCAACGCTGGCCCCTGCGCCCTGTTCTACAAGCCCCCATAGCTGGCCTGGGTCGGTAATGCTGGGTAAGGGGGACCCTACATCATTTTTGGGGGGGATTTTAAGGGTTTTTCCCCCAAAAAATGAGGTCCCCCCCCCCCCCCCCGGGAGGGGGAACCCTATGTCCCTATGGAACCCTATGTCATTTTTTTTTTAAGTTAACCCCTTACAACTATGCAATCATATTGCATAGTTGTATCCTATCTGAAATCTCCTAAACTGCTGTTTCAGTTTGGGGGAGTTTCCTGAGCAGGAAAGGGTGTATACCAATACATATGTGGTACCGTTGTAACCGGGAGAAATAGGGCTATCACACGCAATAATATTTTATTAACAAACATACATTTTTTATACAAAAAAACACTACAAATTGTAAAAAAATGATTGTTTTTATTTTCTTGCACATATTTCACCCAAAATTATTGAGAATACACTAAAAAAAGGCCAAACAAGACATTTCATGTTGAAGCCCAGACTCTGCTGAAAAAAACAATATACAACTTTCCTGGAAAATCCCTGGAAATCCCTTCAAAAATCAAGGTTGAACATGTGTAGCGCAAAAACGTGAAAAGTAGTCTGGCAACAGTGTGTGACAAAAAATCTAGGTAGGCTGGCACTTAAAGGGTTAAGCTTAAGAGTAGTCCAACAGAAACCCTACTTTTTACATAAATGTTTTAAATGTGACTCCAGTAAAATAGTTTTTAGTTAAGAATCTGACCTTCCTATTACAATCTTCTAAATGTGCTGTAGTTAAGTAGCAATGACTGAATAAAATAAATCCACAGCTAAATTCCAGTTTACTGACCCATGTTTTATGAATGGTGTATGGAAGGCTTAACATCAATGCGATGTTATTTTTGCTGTCAATGATTCCCATGGTGTAGACTTCCTTTTCTCTGGCTTTGAAACCTAACACTTTGTGCTGGTCACTAAAGTTGTATTCAGAAGAATCACATATACAGAGTAATGTCAGCACAAACGAAATATTTTACATACCTGAGGCCAGCACCACTTGGATTTTCTGTACATACTGTGGAGAGAGAAGGAGCAAAGCAGACACGACTGGTACACTATTAGAAGAAATGTGTACCCAGTGTGCCATTAACATGACATCACTCCCCTGATCAGCCCAGATGAGCTAACTGTCCCATAATATCTGTTTCAGTCCTAGAGTCTGCTGATTCAGATGATCACGGGAGACCTAGGAATTGAAAGCCCATCAAGACTATACATGGTTGTCTAAGTGGTCCATTGGTCTCTGACCCACTGGTTTCTTCCTTTGCCCCTTACAAATACACTTAAAGGCTAGCCATGCTTTACACATAGCTAGCCAATCAGCTGCTATGATCAAGCTTCTAATAGCTGTAGAGAATCAATTAAGGATTTTCTTGATTCTGAGATATACAAAGCTCAGTAGTTATCTCTCCATTGCATCAGCACAACCGGAATGTGACTCACACGTGACAATCAGCTGTAAGCTGTTTACATTATAATAGTAGACCTGTGGCAGTGATGAATGTATCACTGCAGGGCACTGGCTCTGTTACAATGTATAGCAGCCACAAGCCTGGCTACTTACAGTGTAACACACAGCAAGGAGCTGGCTTTTTACAGTGTAAGAACATTAATCTTTCTAATTGTTACATTGTACAGCTCAAAGGGAGAGATACTCTAGGAGGCCGATTTATTAATAGCGCCAGGTAGCGACAGATGAGTGGCAGTAGCGTTATTTTCACAGCGCCTGCAAGTATTCGCTGTGCTTGGCCGTTGTTCGGTTGTTGACAGCGACTCAGTCGGTGTGCGGTAATGTTGAATACGGGGTTAGGAGTCGCTGTTTGACAGGTTCCGCGCTGTATGGGAGCGCATGACAGCGAATGGCCATAGCGAACGGCTCCCAGCATATTCATTAACAAATCACGCTCAAAAAATTCTTGCGCTGTGAAATGCTTGTTTAAACCCCAGAGCGCTGGCGGCGATGGGTTAAAAGTAGTTTTTTAACCCCCAAACAACCTTATTTTTTAAAAAAAAATAAACAAGTTTTTATAAACATTTTGTAATATGAATACATTAATATCAGACCTGTAATATCAATTCTGCACAAATTTTTTTTTTTTTTTTTAACCTTAAAAAAAATATCTAACATTGCAGAAGTGGTCACAGAATTTTTGACATTTAAAAAAAAAAACAAAAAACATTAATATCAATTAATTATGAATATTTAAAGATTGCTCCATTGAAATGCATTGGAGAGCGCCAGGTACCGAGAGGTCATACCTGGCGCTGTAAAGGGATTAGCAGCGGCGCTGTTCGTTGAAGTCTGCAAGATGATGAATCCCGCGCTAGCTGACGCTCTCGCCGGCGCTAGCCTCATTTAGCGTGATAAATGCGTGATTGTGTTCGCAGCCTGGCGTTCTGGAGTCGGTAGCCGCCGATAGCTGGCGATACCTGGCGCTAGTGAGACACTACCTGGCGCTATCCCTTGATAAATAAGGCCCTTAGTATTACTCTCAGCACTGCTGCCACTGTAGATATATCCTATTGTGAAGTCTATGATGCCCTTTGAGTCAGGAGGGGAAAGGAGGATGCTCAACTGATTCTGTACCTTACAGCGGGTCCTCTTTATCATCAAACTATATCCTAGAGGTTTCACATGATTCATACTTTTTCAATGTTATATTTTTTGTTGATGACCTTTCCTAATTGACCAAATATATCTCTGTGCTCCCAATGACTAATTCTTAAATAGTAACATTATTTACATGGCATGTTCTGTAAATATATATATATATATATATATATATATATATATATATATATATATTCAGGCTCAGATAACCTGTTTATTAGCAATGAAGCCCCAGCGTGTACAGCTATCGTATGGTATATACCAGGTTTTACAGGTGGTAAGCAACCAATTGCTCCCGGGAAATACATTTTAATATATACCTAATGTTATTAGGTCATTGATGAAAACACCTCCTTATTGTGCCAAAAGAACTCCTTAATAAATGAGCCCGCTATGGATGGACAAGAGAAAATTTATGCTGATGAAAGTGAAGCATGTTTATGATTGCCATTTGTATGTCCTCTTTAGGACATGAATGATTTTTGTTGTGGGTTTATGACTAATATACAAACATCTGCTACAATGACTCTGTTTTATATAAATCTGCAACAAAAGCAATTTATGGCGAAGTTCAAGCAAGGACTTTTGTTACATAGTAATATCTGATATGTAGAATTCATAAACAGTCGTCAACAAGAGTAAATGGCTTGTTTAGTAGGAAATGAGTTCATACTTCAGATGTACTAAGAAAATGTCATTGTTTCACCTACTTTTATTGAAATGTATTATTTCTTAAGGAAGTGAATTCATCCTGGAGACATTGAAATGGTCTTTAAACATAGGAAATATGGGTCATTATACACTTCTGAGATAACAGGGAACTTGTAAAACTACATATCGGCACATGGCGTTTGCCTAAAGTAGACCTAACATCAAAAACTGACCCTAAACTTCAAAGAACACATTGCACAGTCATATGTACAACTGAAGAATAGCAAGGGCTATCAGCAAGTGGAGCTGGAGCAGCCAGTGTGGATATGGTAGGGCCCTGCAACAGACAATCCACCACTGTTCCAGCTATAGAACAGGGTGAGAGCTGGTAAATTCCAAACTCTGTCTGCAAGGACATTTTGTAGAATTCATCAAAGCCCTCTGTACAAAATCTACCCCTTTGAGGAAATTTGTTGTTGATTTAATTCTCACGGTCCTCATAGAGATTAATGCAGAGCTAATGACTCATCCTAGCATGAGAGGCCTAGCACAAGGAAGATAGTTCCCTTTAACTTTTTAGAAAAGATAAAGCAGGCTAAATGAAAGATTCAGTTCTTCATGCGGAGGAGTTCTTCTGCATGAGGAGAACAGACTAAGTTAACCCTTTGCCCCGGGTGTACCCTTAAAGTGGACCGTCACCCATGGGTGATCGGCCCGGGAATCTATAAGATTCCCGGGCCGATCACCCCCCTCACCGCGGGACATCCGAGATCGGGATGTCCCGCGGTGAGGGACCCCCCCCAAAACCCCAAAAGAACTCACCTGATCGGCGGCGGCAGTGGCCGCCGCCACCTCCCGCGCGCTCCTCTAGCCGTGCGTGCGCCGGCCGTTTGTGAATGGCCGGCGCGGGCGCGCGCACTGTCAGAGGGGCGCGCGGGAGGCGGCGGCGGACGCGCTGCCTTGTCCGCCGCTTGTCCGTGGGAGCGTGGTGAGGTGAGTTTGGGGGTTTCTGGGGGGTGTTACACGGGTGCCCCCCTGAAGTGGACCAAAACCCAGGATAATCAAAATCCTGGGTGTTGGTCCACTTTAATGTGCAGTTGCTGGTGTAAAAAAAATCTTGGCTTTGGCAGCTGCTTGACCTAGTAAGACATTGACTGACAGCATCACACATCATCCAGTATGGCGAGTCCTGTCTAGAGCAGCAAACACAGTAGACTATGGGGTCGATTCAGAGCCAGGTAAGAATTCTCACTACTTTTTTTATGAGAGAAAATTGCCATTGACTTTCATTGTCTGCCTTGGGGCTGATCCAGAGCCAGGTGAAAATATACACCTGGTGGACAATAAAAGTCAATGGCAGTTTTCTCTCCTTAATAAGAAGATTATTGAGAATTCTCACCTGGCTCTGAATCGACCCTTAGGTCCCCATGGGCTAAAAATCTCATAGCAGGGAAGATTAGAGAAATAGAATGGATTTTACTGAGGCTTTTTTACAGTAATATCATTTTAGGATGGTCCACTAAGTAACAGGCCTTCTATTATATTGTTCACACCAGCAAGATTGCCCACAGTGATGCTGCTAATCCGTCTTCATTCACTACAATGGAGGGGAAGTACCAGACATGCCAGGCCTCCACACACACCTCCATTGCAGTGAATGGAGAACACATGGCAAAATCACGAATACTGGTGGGCCTGCATTGTTGAGGCTTGTGGAGACTTGGATACCATATGGACTTAATCGTAAGTTTCTAGTAAAACACGGATGTGCAATTTGCGATCCAGGAGTCACATGCAGCCCATACTGCTCACAGTTGCGGCCCCCATTATCCCTTGCAGAGTTGGAGAGCAGAGCTTGCCTTGCATGCAGTGCAAGTCACCTGTCAGTTGAGGGCAGTGCATTGCATCTCTAACTTCCAAAGCAGAAAGTACCTATAATTATCTGTGTAGAGGAGGGTGACACCCAGGTGCTACTGGTCTATTGTTTGTGCTGGGTGTTTATGTAGACTATTCCCTGCTCATCTGTGGCCATCTCACTTCTGTTTACCTCTTGCCTCCTTACCTGTGCTAACTTCACCTATTTACCTCTGGCTTTTTCATCTCCCTACCTCACCTCTTCCAGCCTTGTCCCATCTCACCTCTCCTCACCTATACCTATCTCTAACCACCTCTTTTCACCTCCCCTCTGTCCATCACTTCTCTGAACATCTTACCTTGGCCCACTTCACATAACCTCACCTCCACCTACCTCTACCCACCTCGGCTTACCTCTTTGCTTAGCAACTCTGTCCACCTTACCTCTGCTTAATTTACCTCTCCCTGCCTTACCTTTTTCCACTCCTTTCCATCTCACCTCTTTTCACCTCTACCTGCCTTACCCACCTTTATTCAACTCTTCCCACTTCACCTCTGGTCATCCCACCTCATCCTGTCTCACCTTTGCATATACATAAAAGCATATTCAGTGCTTTAACTTTAAAGCTTGCCTCCAGTAAATGGTTTGGCATTTTCTTTCCTCTAAATTTTATTGCGGCCCCTTGAATAGGAACAATAAGACAAGGTAGTCCTCATATCAAAAAGGTTGTGTACCTCTGTGATAAGGTATCAGCTTTGGGGGGAAAAAAGTGAGTATCCATTTTGCTTTTCAAGAGGGTGGATTACTTTAACGTTACGTTACGTTACAAATGCACTTTAAAGGGCTTCTGTAGTGAAAAAAGTCTATAGTTATATAACTTTGATCCTTTGCAGACACATTTACTCACTGCAAGATTCTGCTGTCAGTTTCTATGCTGGGCATGTCTTTGCTAAATAACTGGCTAGCTCAATGCCCTCTTTTTCTCTCATGCTATTGAGCAATTGAGAAGTGCTCGCACATTTGGGCGATTGCTCCCCGCCAGCATCTGGAGGACATAAGCATTCTCCACTCAATGTAGTGGAATTGCAAGCAATGTAGCCTCAAGGTTTTTTCTGCGGGTCACTCTGAGCGCTCTGCAAATGGCAGTAGCATATGTGCATACGCCCAAAGATTACTATGGGCAGCTTTTCACAGGCAGATGCCCAAAAATGCGAGTTCCCCGCATCTACGCTGGTGTGAAACCAGCCTCAGCCATTGTTTAAATATGAAAACAAAAAAATGGTTTTACTTCCACGATCCTTGCTAGTCATGCAGGAATCACATTAAAATCGTTTTCTTATGTGCCTCAAAGATTCGATTGTTTATTGTCAAATGTGTGCTTATTCTGTATCTGAAAAGTTTTTGAGTTCTCTGTGTCAGAGAAAAGTCTCAAAGACCTTGAGAAATCAAATAAAAGGGAAGTAAAATTTCAGGCCACTGAGCACAGCAGCACGGTTGCACATCTGATTCTCTGCCTTGGCAATGTTAATGAACCTAAAATCCTCTCAATAATTAGATGAGGGAATTGCTTATATTTTCAAACAGATGATGCTGCTATAATGAAACAATTGACAGGGAATTTAGAAGTGTCTACAGTAGTAACTCAGTTTATGCGAAATCAAAAATATATTGCAAATCAAGTTAAAGCCAGGATCGATAAGAATATGACAGGTTCAACGTTTTTTACCTTTACAAGACTCGTCAGTTGTAATGTAAGAGCGCCAAACTTAGTATTGTGTATTCCAATGCAGTGCTAAGTGTATTTAAATAAATTCCTGTTAATGGTTTATTTTATTTATTTCTTGTGCTTGTTCTGCTTGGGTCCCTTAAAAAGGACTAAGACTCCCGAGATGGTTTCGGATTGAGTGCACAGCTGTAACTGCTGATGAGCTAATTGCTCCTTATCTCTCAGACCCATTCATCTTCATTTTTTACCAATTACAGAGAATTATCTGTGTTCTCAGTTGGATATGAGAGTTAATCCTTTTTGGTTAAGCTGGCAGTGCTGTGAGCAGATTCTAAATAGTCGGGTGAAGAAGCCATCAGAAGCTTGCTCCGCAACAGTCTACAGTTCAGTGACAATATTTCCAATTCATAATATGTTTTGTATTGCTAAAACCATCGTATTGAATGAAATCCCCATATAATGAGGCAAAGCAGAAAGACTCTTTAATACAAGATATGCAAATATGCCTGTATTATTGAATATACATGATAAAATCAGAGCGCATGTATAGCACATGAATGGGACAATGAAGAATGCTAGAAAATAGGTTCATAGATTCATTTAAAGAGCTTTTGATATCCTAAACTATGATTTGAAGTATAAGCCATTGAGTGCTTAACATTTTATTTTTGCATATGTTCATTTTTTATTTATAATTTATATATACCGTTAGCTTTCCTCAGATAATTTATATGAAAAAAAAAATCTGTATATTCAAACAGTCTTAGGATCTAGGCCAAAGGGTGCATGCCAGTGGTACACAGTGACACTGCAGCGCTAACGGATCTGTACCCCAACCTGATAAACTTACCTAAGGTTGGTTTGCTGGATAAAAAACAAATCTACTCCAATAGCTAGTGAAAACTATGTATGTAAATTTTGGGCATTTCATGCACTTTAAAGCGATCCTACATTGATAAGGTCAGCAGAGCTGCTCCAGACTAGGAGAGCATCCCGATAGACAAGCCCATGTCCTGGAGCCCTGATACTCACCTCTTCCCGGATCACAGGACAGGACCCACAACTAATCACATTCACCCCATAGATAGGCTATTCCATCAAGGGGGTGCTGGTGGCCATGTGGGCCCAGGTCTTGGAAGCGCGAGGACCCAGTAAGTATCAGACTGATTGGGATATCCTCCAAGTCTGGAGAAGCAGTGCTGCCCTTAACAACAAGGTATGGGATTGCTTTAAAGTGCATGAAATTCCTAAAATGCACATAAATAGTTTTCAACTGCTTTTGGAGCAGATTTGTTTAATTGGACAGAATATCCCCGACTGACAACTCATATGTGCCACCCAGGTGGTACTTGTGATATTCAGAAAATGGGAAGTGGAAACAAAAAAATGTTGGGTTACGTTATCTAGGCCTTTCATTTATGACAGTTCCTCCACAAAAAGAAAAAGGAAATATACACATAACAGTGGATTGAAGATATCTATGTGTGCTCTCTTCAGCCTCCACAGTGTACAAATGCAGAGCTCTGATAAAGACAATGTCTACTTTTTGTCAGATTATTACAGGTATTACAGACCGTCTATGAGCAACTATTTTTGGTTTACCCTTTTCTCCTTTTCCAGAGCACACATCACGGATGTGGCACATATTGTTTGGGTTGTTTGGGTCCCTGTCTTTTTAATAAAAATGTTGATAGTGGTGGAGGTAAGCCTGGGACAGATCTCCTGAACAGTTGGTAACTTTTGAAAACACAACATACTGCAGCTTTGTAAAATACAAAAGCCATTTGAAATAACACAGAGTCAACCTGTAGTTCTCCTTTAAAAGCACTCATTTAAGGCTTGTATGTAGAAAAAAATAATCCATATTTATTTTCAAAGAACATGAAAAAAGTATCTTTATATCAAGACATGTTTCCATCAGGAAAATCTCTGAATGTAATATGAAATATCTGACTGTTTAAATGTGATTGATGGCAACATTAATCTCTGTATGTAACGCTCAGGTTATTAATTATATTTTGCTGGTGATTACAGAAACTGATATTGCGTCTTTCCAAATGTAAGAACGTATATTACATTAATCTCTGTCAATTGTGTAACCTAAAGCTATTCCCTCCCAGGCTTACAATATTATACACCAGTTCCATGGTTGTGTACAATTTGCCCTGACAACAGGAACAGCTAATCTTTGAGGGTGTCAGATATAAGAGAAATATTTCATTTATAACATTTCTTGTGAGAAATAAGAAAAGTTATAACAGTTCAATTATGCACTACAGGATGTGTGTTAGTCTTTGAGAGGTTGCTTACTACACAATCGGCCCGATTCAGAGCCTGCCCATGAATGCTCGTTTTTTTATCGGGAACTGATCTTGGTAATATTGCGAACGCTCGTATCATTCACAGCTGCGTTCCGAGAAAAGTTTGTCCATGTGTAAACGGGCGTATTTACTTTGCGCTCACATATGGTTTAGCCGAGCATTTACAGTATTTGCAGCCGGTGAGGTGAGTTTTTACCTGTTTTCAGTTTAACTTGCTTTGGATCCTATTGTTCTCGGTGTGTCATGTCCATGCATGGCTGTCCAGCATACAGCTTTTTTTTGTTGTAACCAACTATTTTAATGTGATCCCACCGCCCCCCTGGCAGTATGCCCATGGTAGTCTGCATGTCCGAGCACATCTTAACACCCTTGCTGGCATCTAGGGCATCCCATGTAGTTTGCATGTCCTTGTACATTTCTCTCCCCCCCCCGCTGGCATCTAGGGCATCCCATGTAGTCTGCATGTCTTTGCACATACTTACCTTTCTCCCCCTGCTGGCATTTAGGGCATCCCATGGTGGTCTGCATGTTCTTGCACATAATTACCTTTGTACCTTGGTTGCCATTTCATCTGCTTCTACCCACTTTTACTCACCTCATACTTTTGCCACCTTCTGTTTTGGTGTTTTGTTTTACACTTCTGTTTGTTTGCTTAGCATCTGCTTTATGAAGCTGCATAGAAAACACGCCAGCATGCAGAATATAACTTTAATAATCTTGGTTAATTAATTTTTTTTTACAATAATTCAACTTTTTTTGTTGGGACCAACATGGCACCTGCAAAGAGAAAAAATATATACATTAGCATTTTGACCACATGTGTGCCTATACGTGCATGCACATTTTACATACTTACCCAAACTGGTTGACGCATACTTTTAGGGGGCCACACCCCTCTGCGGTGCCATCCCTTCTTCAGTTCGGTCTGTAGAGGGAAAGAACCTGAGTTAGTACTTATGGGCATGTGTTTGTGTAATGCTTGAGTATTGCTCTTCTTCACTGGCTTGACACCCACCTGAATTTGGCGTTGCTTCCGTATGGGGTGGCCCCATCACCGCATACTCCTCCTCTGATGAATCTGTAGGGACAGAGAAGCACAACACACCAGAACTTAGCAAACATGTTATTAGGCTTTACATGCAGTAAATCCAGTGTTTGGGGGTTTTGGTTTACCAGAGTGTGCAAGAACTGTGGACGACTCCAAGCCCAACACACCCTCCTCTTCATCTGGCTGGTGGTTGTGCTGCTTCAAAGGAAAAAGAGGACATTGGCAGGGTTTGGACCACCGCCTTACGCCCCACTGGTCAGACCCCTTACCTCTGGGTGTGCATGATCCACAGCCAGAACTCCCCAGCTACAAAAGAAAATATAATTTTGGAAAAAAAGGCGTACACATGCCGAAATTTCCCTCAAAAAGGACAACTTGGCCAAAAAAGGCGAATCTTCCGTCATAGAAATAGACCAAATACAGTCCTTTGACGTAATTCCTGCTGGCAGGAATGCATACAAGAGAGGCTCTGAATCAGGCGGAATATCAGGACTGTAAAGTTCAAAATAATAGTACAATAATATATACTCGTAAAGACCAAACAACACTGAGGAACGATACACATATTTAGCGGCAGATTTGAATAAGGAGGTCTGTGTTCACTTCAAGTGTTTCAGTATTTATAACACCTTGAATGATTAGTTAGTGAGTTGTTGATTGCCAAAGTAGGACCGATCAACAAAAGGTGAGTGCCCTTTGTTTTTTCTTTATTTGGGTGCTCAATCCAATTTCATGTTAGCTTTTGAAAAATTCGGTAGACCAGAGGCACTGTAAGGGTACTTTCACACCTCTCTATTGCAGTCCACGTGCAGTTCATGTTCCATTGGGCCTTTTTTAATTGCCCCCTTCTTTTTCGGAAAACGATGTTTTTTAGGGTCCCTGTTAACCAATACCATCTATAGAGGTGCTAGGGAAGGTTTGTGTTAACTTTAAAGGGACAGTCTATGAAATGGCAATAATGAGGCAGCAACCAGCTCACCTAAAGCCTGTCCCATGTGCCTCTCCTTCATTTCTTGCATGCTGTCAATGATGCAATAGGTCTACAAAATGTACCCTTCATTTCCTTTTTTTTTTACTCCAAATGGGGTTGGACAGCTGCCCCATTCCCTCAGAATTCCCAATGTGAGCAAGCCCAGAGAGCTGTTGGGAGTGCTGACATGGTCATGGAAATGCAATTGGAGCCCTATTACAGCATCTACATTGCACTGCAGGAAATGGAGGAAAGGCACAGGAGAAGGACGGACTTCAGGTGAGCTCTTTCCTGCCTTATCATTGCCATTACCTGGACTGTCCCTTTAATAAAGAAAAAGAGCTGCATATCAGTGATATGTCCTGGATCTAAACTCTAAATGTAAAGCTCCAGTATCCTATTGTAAACAATGGAGAGGAATGTGGAATGGTGCTTTCAAAGGCATGACAGTCATGGGCAGTCAAAACACCACACTGTCTGGATGCAATATGGCATTCTTCTCCTACAATGACTTAAAAGTGTTCATTATTGCTGCCTAAACATGTTGCTGTAAATGAGCCAGACCCAAATGTAAATAAAATAACTGACTTTGACTGAAGCAACATGTCACAATACAGATTTGATACACAGTCATGACCTGCATTAGGTGAACTGAAATCCATTTATGTTTTACAGTCCAACTCCTGTCGCATTTTTATATATTTTGTACATAGACATTTTTATTTGTTATGTGTGTTGCCCCCAGAAAGTAGCAACCCTCTCCTTAACTGGCCCCAATGTACCCCCAGCCCGTGCCCTTCTCTTACAATTCTATAGCCTCAGCAGCATAGCTGGGCCACAGTATCTGCCCCAACAATCCTAAAGCTTTAGTTAGTTTAGTACTGGCTGGGATTCACACATTGGGTGTGAGCTCTACAGCTCTTGGGTTTGTCATGGGCTTACTGGGATTAGAGAAAGCTTACTATGTTGTGTGTTTTCAGAATCTAAAGGTGTATTATTGGCCATTGTGGTTGTCCAATTTCCAGGAAATCCAGACCAACCAATCTATTTATTCTTTGCAATGGCAATGAAATGCCATCAAGATGCTCAACTGATGCCTGTCCCACATGCATCTGTCCATTTCCTGCAGTGGAAGCTAAAAGCTGTAACAGGGCACTTTTACCCTCCTTTCAATTCGATTACTTCCAGACCACGCACAAAAGTAGTCTAACAGACATTCCATCCCTTGGTGCTCCCTGCAGCTGGCTCTGAACACACCAGAGCATGCTCAAGACTCCCAAAGCTGCATCACAGCATGTTCTTCTGGGTTCAGCCATGTCTAGGAATGGAAGTAAAGGCAGCAACTTGGTTTAAAATACTTAAGATATTTCTATATGATCTGAGATTTTGAGATGCTTTGAAATTATTCATTTTACTCTAGGGGTGTCAAACTAATTTTCGCCAAGGGCCACACCAGCATTCTGGTTGCCTTCAAAGGGCCAGTTCATAACAAACATTCTACTGAATGGAGTGGGCGCAGCCAGTCACTGTGACTGAAACTAGTGGACGTCACTCAGCTCTGTGCTTCCGGGATCGCAAATCAACTCACGATTTTTCGTTTTGGCTTTAAATTCTACAGCCCTAAACCTTTTTTTTTAAATGTATGTAAACAAAATACCTATGTACTTTTTTTGGATGTCCAAATAGGGTGAGAATTAATATAATGCTTAGCAGGGGCATATGTACTGGGGGTCTTAGGGTAATGACCGCATTGGTACCCATAGGCGTCAGGAAGACCTCCATTGTTGTCCCAGAGAAAGCATAATTTGTATTTGATTTTTATGTGTTTAATGGTCTTACTGTATCTAATGCAGTAAGAAATTGGCATCATAGGGGCTAAATGTGACATGGATATGATTTCTATATAAGCAACTCTAGAGCCCCTATTTAATATCTGCACCAGGGCCCAGTCTCATTTATCTATGTGTGCGTTGCTTAGTTTTTATTTTCATGATAGTTCCGTAAATGTATATGGGCACATTTTGTAAAATCCATCAAACTAAATACAGTTCTTTTAGACTGTTGCATTAAGCTCAAAGAAGTATATAGCTCTTCTTTGTACAGCCAATCCTTTATTTATATGGTAGTTTAAAAAAGATCCTTGCTTGCTGTAAATGAATGCAAGATAAACGATTCCCAGTTTTCACCACTTTAGGGCACACCTTGTTGTTTTTAAGCTTGTTTGTTATGTAAAGTGACCTTGAAAAGGAAGCTGGTATATGTGTGTCTCCTAGCTCGCATAAAAATCAACCATCTGCTCTCTCACTCCTATCACAAGTGGAGAGAGAAAATACACACCGAACATTATTTTTCCTTTACAGCTACAACATGAACATGTTAAAAAAAAAAAAAAAAAAAAAAAAAAAGAGCTTGTTTCTTCAAGCAGCCTCTCTTCTCGACAAGGTGGACAAATGCACTAATGCATTTCTGAGAGAATTACTAGGCGGATATCCATTTGGAATGCTGTTATTAAAACAGTATGTTCAGTGCATTTTCAACAGCTTTGAATTAGACCTGGGCCTAATGAAAGAGATAGGGTCACTCTGACAAAAGCCTGATCTCTGTCAGCTAATACAGCGCTGCCTCGCCGGCCATGCCTTTAGCTCTGTTTGTGTTTAACAGCATGATAAGCAAAGAGTGTTGATTTTTGAGAATCCTGCTGATGAAGGGTAATGGAATTATTACATCTTTATCGCATTATAAAAGAAATAACACAAGCTGGTAGGTAATGTCTTTTATTGTTTTTTTCATTTTTTTTTTTTTACAAAAGCTTTAGGAGATAAACATTTTTTTTTTCTCTTTCCTGAAATCATTTCATCCATGGAAATGATATGCTATTATTTAATGTCTGCACAGCAAGCACGAGAGGACCTAATAGTGAATGGATTGGACGTGAAGTGCCTCCCGCTCACAGATATGGATCAGCTCAGTCACACGCTGTACCAGCTGTCATCTCAGCCATACTGCTGTGATTTAATTAGTGTGTTTATGTCCTTTCTAATAATATTTCCCTCTCCACGAAAGGGCAAATGCAACAGGGACTTTTTCCCTCTGTGGCTTTACAGATTGAATAACGTGGCCTACATTTAATATTCGGAGACGAGGGAGTGAATCGCCATATCTGTCACTTCAAGCTGTTGATTAACTGTTCATCCTAGAAGTGTTTTTTTCTTCCTTAGGGTCACGCTTTTGTCAGAGAGGAGAACTATAAGTCAAATATTACCAAAGTCATTTGCTCTCATTTTGCATCCTAGCATAATTAGCTCTGTGTTTGTGTTTATTTTGGTGTTTAAGGTCCAAAAAATAAACCTCAAGTCCAGTGCTGCGCAGGCCCACAATACTGTACAGCAGTTCAGCCACTGTGTAGTTCAACCCCCCCAAAGTCAGTCACAGTGACTGGGCATGCCCACTCAATTTCCTGCAATGGGGGGCCTTGTTGTGTTGAAGCACAGTGTGACAGGCCTTGTTGTATACTAACCTTGCTCCAGGAGTCCATAACACTTTCCTTAGCAGCTGCTCTGTGCATCCACACCAGCAGACCATCAGATAGGTCAGCAGGGTAGAGATGTCTCTGCAAAGTGGTGAGTATAAAGTGTGGTTTGGAGGTTTCACATTGCCGGGCATCTCAAATCTGGATGTCTCCTAGAGTAGGATTTCAGCTCGACCAACTTGATTAGCAGAGTTTCGGTCCTCACTTGCAGCACAAGTTAGCAGCTGGAATGAGGCAGGGTGAGGCTTCCGCCATCATTGGTGGTTTAGCCAGAATAGGGACACTGGTGCATGCCATCATGTTGTTTTTTAAATACATTTAATAATTGGAACCACCAATGAATGAATGTATTGAAAAAACAGCATGTGCCAATATATATTTGATATACAGGTGGTCTACCGTGTACTGCCTCAGGCAGCAGAGAGGCTAGCTTCATCCCTGCTGCAGCACCTGCCTGGCTAACCTCATCAGACACCAGTGGTCACGTGGAAGATTGGTTAGTGTTTTGCTCCATTGTGGGCTCCAGGAGCATTTTGTAACTGGTGGGAATCACATTTCGGGAAGCAACCACCTATTCATTTTGGACTATAGGTCCATTATCAGTGGTCACTTGCTTCTGATTCTCCCATCCCTGCAGCTACCTATCCCTTGAAGCAGCATTTCTATAACAAGCAAAAATATAGGAGGGAGTATTTGTGACACATAAGCCTTTTAATATCAGCATTAACAGGGGGAAATTAATTTCACATTTTAAAGGAATAAATGTACTGTATGTTTCGCTCATAAGATGCACCTAAAATTTTAGGAAAATAAGAAAAAAAATACTGAACCAAATGTGCCAAAACACCATCCCCATCAGGAACCAAATAATAGGCAAGGTGCAGAATTCCCCCATTACAGGCAGAGTGGCATTCTCTCCTCTCAATCCCCATAGGCAGTAAAGCATCCCTCCTATTCACAATGGCAGTTTAATGAATACTTTCTCAGTTTTACAGCCTTTCAGTTCCCCTTTGCTTTCATTTTAATGTGCTACAGTACACTTTTAGAGAATAGAGTAGTCTGAAGATGTAACACTAAACCACAATCTTTTGTTCTTAATGGCAGCTCTGACACAAGAAAGTAAACACTGTCTATAATTGATTTGCAGGAGGCCCCAGAGTAAGGCAACTTGGACCAGTAACTTTAGCTGAAGAATGTGGATAGAAATAAAAGCAGCTCTATACAGCTTTTATATGTGGAATTCAGAATAAAATCAATAGATGGAATGGTTAAATAAGTGATTGTCAGGGCCTAGCACAATAAAAGAACAAGCAAATAGTCCATTTGCAATCTATTGAAGAAATCCCTGGAATTCTACTTTATCTGCAGACTATCTCTTCTTAAGTTCCTGCTCCCTAAATATGGCAGTGATATAACCGCATACCAAAACTCTGTTAACTGTATGTAGTGGCCACTGGTCTGATTCCCCTAGAAATTTAGATACTTAGGTAAAAGTTGGTAAGAAGTTTATGTTGCCACCTAATCACTGCATTGAGTTCTCTTGGAGCTGCCTCACAATCAGGACCATCTAGAATTTCTGTGCTGCTCGTGTAACCATCCTAAATCACCTACAGGTAAACTGGACCAACCGCCTTGTACAGTTGAAAAGAACTTCCCAAAACACACTTGCCCCATCTGCATGCATGATACTGAATCATTGTCAGTATTTACTTTTGCTCCGGCATCCATTCAAAGCTGATATGCTGCCTCATTGATTTTCTTCTGGTTGCGGCCATCTTGGAGCACCCGGGAAGCTTCTTCCCTTTCCCAACACCTCAGTTATGCTGCTTCCTGGACTTAACCAGCATAACCCACAATGCAAAGTGGCAGGAAACCCAGCAGCACTTCCTCTTTGCAGGCCACTGGCAGACCCATAGGACACCACTGAGGGGGGATGTCGTCCACAGCAGGAGTTACGAAAAGAAAATAATTTTTATGTGCAGCAATCTTAATTGCCCTGGAAAGGGACTGTTTCTTCTAACGGTGTTGATCCCATTAAGTTTGATTCTATAGGGTGTGAGGAATTTTTTATTTAGCCTTAAGCTGGACCTTAAAAGGACTGTCCAGCTGAACCCCACCACCCTAACCCTCCTCCCCTCTACATCTGCAATGTCTTGTGTGGTGCGTAAAAAAAATAACGCCCATGGCGGAAGTGGTGATGGTACCCTGAGTTGCTATAGCTTCTATCTAAATGCCAGCATGCACTAGTTTCGAGAGTGGGACCATGGAGTTCTTTTGTTTTTACCACTTCTCTGCCCGCCAATGGGGGGGAGGGGGTAGGAGGGTTAGGGCAGAGCAGTTCTTTATTACTGCCAAACAGTCGCTTTAGGGAAATCAACAGCTTCACGGATTAAGCCATCTTGAAGGAAATACTTGTGAAAGCTGCAACCAAACTTGCGAATAATAACATGACAGTGTTTTAATAATTAGATAAATTAATTGTGAGAAGGGCGATTGTGTTCTGATATGCTCGTTTAGCTGGCCTTTTCTCCCTTCAGTCTCTGTCATGTTGGATTTAAGAAAGAAACTGAATGACCTTTGAAAAAGTGATGGAAATGAAGAGCTAAACAGAACGAGAAAGGACAAACTAATTAATATAAATGTGTTGCACATGTCCATACAAATCTGATTGTGTTTATTCCCAAGCCCCGGAAACTTTAAAAGCTTGAAAAAAGGTCTTACGGTGCCTTTATTTTATTATTTAATAGTTTTTATCCTTAGTCATGAAACACATTAAAGTTAATAGAATGACATTTAAGTTTTGTCAAAATCGCCTGTAAAAATAGGATAAAAATGTTACAGGAATGTAGTTCTAGTTTACCTGCTTTGAACCTCCAATTGTATTGGCAGGTTTAGACCTAATTATTGACATAGTATTGCTTATTACTGTGGTAATTGAGTGTTGCTCGTTTATTGTTACCCTCGCCAAAACCGATAATAATGTCTTTAATCTAGATGATTGTTTTTGGTATTTTTAGTAGGGCAACTGTACAGTACCTGCAGTGTTCTTAGGCGTGCTTAGATCTGCTGTCAGTATGTAGTTGAAGAATTCTAGGAAGCAGTGGTCCTGGGAGCACATAAATACTCTCTGAGGAAATATCTGGAGGATGCTAAGTGTGTGGTTCTTCAAGAGTTTACAGATAGACTCTTTTAAGTTGGTCAGAGGATTCTAGTTGCAGTTTTAAAGTGGATAAAACTCTAAGTAGAGCTTTGGTCCACATAACATGATCCGTATACCCCCCAGCTCATGCAACATACTCTCCTACGCAGGAAAGTGACAATGAGCAGAGCTGGTCTGCAACTGCATACCTGATCTCTCCACTCTATTTGCCACAGGTCACCGCCTCATGATCATGAAAGTGAGTATGTAGCATGGGCGCATGTGGGGGGAGGGGGGGTCAGCAGCAAAACACACTGTGGTTCATCCTAAATTGGGATGGCCCCTGGAGATGATGCTTTGTGGACCAAAACTTTGTTTAGAGTTTTAGTCCAATTTAAGAGTCCCAGCAAGTGAGCATTTAGAGGGATTGACTACCAAAATAAAAAAGCAAAATGGTACTCACTATTTGTCCCCGGCAGCTCATTAGTTCTTTTCCAGTGATCAGACTGGGTTTGAAACACCAGTCATCAACACTTACATGTTGGGATTGCGCTCGTCCACCATCAGTCACAGGGGTGCTCTTACGCCCCCTCTACATTTATTAATGGAGGGGGTATTTTAGGCCTCTGCACACCTAATCTACTGATCAGGTGAGTTGCTGATTGCAGAAGTAGGACCAATCTGCTGCTGAGGAAAAAAAAGGTGAGTACTCGTTTTGTTTTTTATTAAGTTGGTCAATCCCTTTAGGGTATCACTCACTTGCTAACTAGAATCGCTGTTTACAATTGCAGAGGAAATAGATATTTCAGACACATGTAACAGAGAACAAATTAATATTTTGTTACTTATACCATGCTGTGTGGAAATACAGTTATTTAAAAAAAATGAAATCCCATTTTTTACATTTTTAATTTTTTCCGGACATACTGATGAACCGCATGAAGTATCAGAGAGTATCAGAGTTGGCTATAATCATCCTAATGGTCCTAATGGTCATTTTGGAGAATGACTTATTTTTCGACATCTAAAGTAGACTCCTTTCTTTTAAGGTCTACCAACCAAACATTGGGTCTAAAGCACAAAACGTGAATCTGGCATCTCCCTAAACTTCCTTACATACTAAATAGTCATCACACCACATATAAGAAGCTTCTGTGCATGTGTCAGCAGGTGGGCTAGTGTTGCAATTATTAGCAATGGGGCCTTTGTTTTATGTTAAATCACAGCTTTTGTAGCAGCTGTCCAGTTTAGGTAATGTGACCATAGTTAAATGAACTGGGAAAGCAAGTTTTAAGGGGCCATATTATTGCAGTTTTTTGCTAGTGTTGCTGTAACCAGGCAACCAGCAATTATAGAAGAGGGAGGTCACCAATGACATGTCCATATTTCTCTCACAAGAACCATATACCATTGAACAAATGTAGTCTAGGTTTGCGCAGCAAGTAGTGATTTCCAGTTATGTGCCCACCCACTAAGCTTTCAGCTTGTTTGCTTACTAGAACCATTAACGTAATATTGATGTGATCTAGTAGCTCATATTCGATTTACCATGTGAAAATCCTAATTGATATACTAAAATGGTTAGTCTTAGCCTTTTTTTTTTTATAAAGGATGACTTGGTTTTTTAGCCTGGAGCCTGTCTACTTTGTACTTAGTTGTGAAAAAGCAATGTCCTTCACTTGTTTAGCAAGGTCCCACCTTGTTTATGAGACCCACTAGACCAAAAAGGCACATCTATGGGTCTTTCTTCTGGTTTGAATTTTACTTACAACTTTTACTTAACCACCCGCTGAGCTTTCAGCTTGCTTGCTATATAGAACTATAAACATGTCATATGTGACCCAGTGAAACAGATTGGATATATTATGAAAAAATCCCAATTTACTAGAATAAAATAATTAGTATTTGGAAATTGTATGAAGTTTGACTTATTATTTGAATTATTGGCTTATTATTGTAAGGTTTAATTATTTTTTTAGCCGGAAGTTTCCCTACTTTATTCTTATTCTTGAATAATCAATGCCATTCCCTTGTTTAGCAGACCCACCACGGGGCCCGATAGGCCAAATAAGCACCTCGATAAGTCTTTTGTCTGGTTTAGTGATTCTATGAAGGTATTGCCATTCAGTCAGCCATTCACCTAAATATATACTGAAAATGCATAAAGGTTCTGAGCCAGTCTTATTAGGGTGCAAGTTCTAACCTAGCAAGCTTTCCAGTCTGATGTATAATGATAGTAACAACCCATTATCTCAAGGAAGATAAAGGAATATACACTTTTCAGCGCCTCTGGAATTAGAATGGTACAATAGCTAAAGGTTCTTAGTCAGTTAGTGTTCTGTAAGAATGACTCTTACTTCTTACAGACCTCAACCATGCAGGAACCTAATGACCGTTGCCTCCCTGCTCTTGGCATCATGACTCCCAAAATAGTACTCCTGCAGATATTAAAGCAGAACAAAACCACCCTCGTCTGCCCTGGAATATAATAGATTCCTGGAACATAAAAGAATCCATGTAATTTGGCAAATGGCTCCCATTATTTTCAATTTGGAAACTCTGGGATGGGAGTGAGGGATGCAGCAGCACGTGTTCCCCATTGCAGTCAATTAGAGTTGTATGCTAAAGGATGTAAACATGGCAAATGGCTATGATTGGCTGCACGCCCACTCATGTGCCGCAGGAACGAGGGAGAGGTGAGTTGTACTGGGCATTTTGGGGGGTTTCACACAGCAGGGCACCCCAATTAGGGATGCCGTCGCGGAACAGAACAAAACCTGGAAAAGTCAAATTCACATGTTGTGTTCCACTTTAAACCACCTTTAGGGCTACAGCTATCTCTGCTAGGCATTGCTACTCTTGTCACCATATTAGAAGGCAGTGGAATTCGCTGCCAGGTGTTATGCGTAGGGCTGTACATAAACAGCCAAAAGCGTCAATGACTGCTGGTATATCATATAGCTGACACTGGCAACTGATGCTCTCAAACCTTACCCACCCATCTTATGCCCTTTTCTAGTGACTCCATGCGGCTGAGAGTTTAAAATTCCAGCTTGCAAGACCTCAAGATCTAGATGTGGATGTTGAATCACCTCTTACTCGTTCTTTTTCTCTTTTGCCAATTCTAGCTCTACCACACCTAAAGTTAATAGCAGTAGGCTTTATACAGTTTTTTAGAATTATTTTACTTGTGAGCCCCCCCACCCTTCACTATGAAAACAAAGTGAGCCCCCCCCCTTCACTATGAAAACAAAGTAATTGCCCTTGGTAAAAAAAATGACGTTTTCATATCGGAGTCACATCTAGGAATAAAATGAAATAATAGCAGAGATGTAATGGATTTAAGCACTTGGATGGAATACATTCACTGCTAGTTGTTTTTTTAAAGAGTTGCAGCAGCAACTGTTTGGTAGTGCCTTGGCAGTGCTCCAGTACATTTACTACATTCACTTCCAAGCATAAATAGGTCATTTGCTTTTAGGTATTGCTACTGTACAGCAGGAAATATTGTTTGCAATTTGGGGTGCTTTTTAATTTAATATCCCAGCTGTACAATCAGCCACAGTAAATATTTTTAAGCATTTATTTGGTGCCAACGTGCCAACTTCCCTGCTGTCATGGGTATTTGAAAGTGGACATAAACATGAAACAACTGCAATTAAATTCTCTCCATTTGTGCCTCTTAAAAATTGTTCATTTACTGAAGGTTTAAGAAACCGATTGCTTAAACAACACAGAAACTGTCCGATCTGCTTGTTGAAGTGTCCAAATAAGCAGCGCATTTCTGTTCCCCAGCAATGCTAAAATGGGAACTGAACTGTGTATTCAGTCAGGTTTTGTATATTTCATGCTGCCAATCCAAATGACATGTAGGTAGCCATGGCTTGCTGAGAGTTTTGTGTCTAATGTCTATATTTCTCTTCTCTATGACTACAAATCCTGCATCCCTTGGGGCCCCATTGTCATGCCTGCTCCTTGCATATTTGCAGTGTTTATATATTTGCTAGGCAGGTTTATAACATATGCAACCTCACTAGGAGAAACGAGTAGAATAAGCGAGAGATTCATCTGATCAGTAGACGGGCAGGCTGATTCATCACAAACGCCAGGTAGCGACAGAAGAGCGTCTGTAGCAGGCATTTTCAGAGCGCCCACTAGTAGTCGCAGTGCTCGGCCGTGAGTCGCTAGTTTATAGCGACTCAGTCGCTGTGCAGTAATGTTGAATACATTGTGAGGAGTCGCTATTTGACCAGTACAGCACTGTATGGGAACGCATGGTAGCGACTGCTCATAGTGACCGACTCACAACATATTCAAGAAAAAAAAAGCCCCACACAACTCTGGCGTAGAAAAATGCTTATCTGAAGCCCAGAGCGCAGGAGGCGGTGTGTTTAAAGTCTGTTTTTAAGCATCTATCAACTAGTAACAAAGCGAAAACATATGGAATTACATTGTAGCAACATTGTAACATGAACACTTTAATGCCAGACCTGTAATGTCATTTCTGAAGAAATATATAAAAAATGAAAACATTTTGAAAAAACTGCTTTTTCAATGCCAGAAGAGGTCACAGAATTTTGATTGTGATTTTTTGAAAAAACAAAACAAAACAAATACCCCATTTAAAGAGAAGAAAAGGTTCGTCCATTGAAATGTATGGGAGAGCGACTGGTAGTGAGAGGTCATACCTGGCGCTGTGCAAGGCTGTACGCCGGCGCTGTTCACTGAGGCTGTGAAAATGATGAGTCAGACGCTACATGGCGCTATCCCAGTCGCTAAACAGATTCTGCTTGACAAATGTGTAATTGCGTGCCGTGTCCGGCGTTCACCAGTCGCTACCTGTCGCTAACTCTCATTAACCAGCCACTACCTGACGCCATCCCTTCTTAAATAAGGGCCTTAGTTTCATGTGCAACCCAGCGTAAATGTAGGTGAGGCAAGACGGGGCAGAGCCTTACTATGTATTCATGGCTAAATGTTTTGTATGGTGGACAGGGAGAAGCCAGCCTTTGGAGAAGAGTGCGGTCAAATGTGCAACTAGGCCGAGAGCCAGCACTGTGCATTTTAAAACTTCCAGCCAGAGTTTCATTACTCCCAGCACTGCTGCATCTGTATATCCCCATGAGGGGAGGAGGGGTAAGGGTTAGACTGTCAGGGGAACTACAGCGACAGTGGGAAAATGTTTCCAGGGAGGCTGTAGGTACTCCTTAAAGTGGACCAACACCCAGGCTGATCAGCCCGGGAATCTATAAGATTCCCGGGCCGATCAGATCCCTCCCCGCGGGGCATCCGAAATCGGGATGCCCCACTGTGTGAAACCCCCCAGGACGCCCCATTCACCTTACCTTGCTCCCGTTCCAACGGCGCATGCGCGGGCCACATCTCGCACTTCTCTCTAGCAGGGCGCGCACCCGCGCCGGCCGTTTGTGAATGGCCGGCGCGGGCGCAATCCCTGTTAGAAGGAAGCCCGAGATGCGGCCGCCTGCGTGCACCGTTCCTTGTACGTGCATACCACAGTGGCTCTGAGCACACTGTTTGGACGAGGCCCGCGCATGCGCCGTAGGAGCGGGGGGAGGTGAGTTTTTTCTGCCATTCTGGGGGGTGCCCCGTGGAAGTGGACCAAAACCCAGGATAGTGAAAATCCTGGGTGTTAGTCCACTTTAAATTGAACCTAAACACAGTATTGCTAGGGAGGGTACTGGTTTGCAAATATCCTAATCCTAACACATCCTAAAAGTAACCCACTAGCCCCCACTAATGGTAATCACCGCAATTAATAGAACTTTTAATTGCAGTTCATATGGCTGGGATGCCAGCCACAGCTGCGCACAATTGTTGCCTCATCAGTGGGGGATTGGCAGTGCTGCAATGTGCAGCCTTTAATGTGCAGCCTTTGATCTGATACATTAAGCATTTAATCTGGAGCAAAAGGCAAGCACTCCCTTTTTTCAGAGATTGCCACAGGTGAGAGGGACTGGGTTAAGGTGCCTCAGACCAGGTAGGGTTTAGGTCCATGACATATAGTTAGGGCAATACCTTCTATACTATTTAGTGCCAGAGAATGAGGTTGGCATTGTCAAATAGCTATGATAAAGACAGGTGGATTTCTATGTCTGGTATATCTTGGGTGTAGTCAAAATCGCTTGTCATTTGTCATCGTAAACCTGAAATGAGTTAAAGTGCCTGTTCCACCCTACATACAGAAGCAGATGTTAGATAAAGTGGTTTAACCCAAAATCACAATTTTTTTGTAGCTTGCATATTGCAGATCTCAGCAGACGGCTGAAATATTAATGGAAATGACATGTATTTCTATTTTAGTAAAGAGCACACCTAATGATAGCAAGAAGCTTTGACAAAAGTAATCAGTTTAAAAGGATATGGCTAAGTGTATGAGAAATGTGATATCTGTAACTAGTCGTTTCTATGGTCAGGTCTGGAATTTATTGATTGCACTTTAATATATAGGCTCCGTGATGGAGCATGCTATTAGTAATGTATTTCTTTAACCAAGAAACTCATTCCAAAATACAAAAAAAACTGAATTTCAAGAAAACCAACAACAACTGATATTGTACTGGCTCCAAATTTTGAATCAGTTTAACCTTTTAAGTAAGTTGTGTTCCTTTTAAATCATCTGCAATTGACCTTCAGATACCTGAATATAATAATTTTTAGTAAAACCACAACCTCTCTGGCGGTAATGAATGACACGGGATCACTTGTTTGTGCTGGGTCGCTCAAGAAACTTGCACAATAGCAATCCCAGTTATAGCTATACTTTATGTTTGCGTAAAAAATGGCTAACTACTTCAAAAACCCTAGGTTTTTTTTTTACTCCTAGGATATATATATTTTTTAGAGATGCATTTTTGTTGCAAGGACACATATGCTAACTTACTCTTTTTATTTGCTTACTGACATATTTTATTCTTAAATAGCTTTATACTCTCTCTCTCTATTTAACAACAAAATGTTTTTTTTTTATCCACCCTGCATATGTCTTAAAGTGGACCAACACCCAGGATTTTGACTATCCTGGGTCTTGGTCCACTAAGGTGGGGCTCCCCCGATTGGGGTGCCCCGGTGTTTGAAACCCCCCCGATCACCCAAAAAACTCACCTCTCCCCGCTCCCAGCGCCGACGGACGAGCGATTTGACAGCCACGGACAAGCGGCTCCGCAGCCGCCGCCTCCCGCGCGTCACTCTTGACGCGCGCACGCCCGCGCCAGCCATTCACAGACGGCGCACGCACGTCTAGAGGGGCGCGAGGTAGGCGGCGGCCGGCCGCCGCCGAAGACAAGTTAAGGGGATTTGGGGTGTTTGGGGGGGTTTCACCCCGCGGGACATCCCGATCTCGGATGTCCCGCGGGGAGGGAGGTGATCGGCCCGGGAATCTTATAGATTCCCGGGCCGATCACGGGAGGGCGATGGTCCACTTTAATGTATGCTGTGCTGTACAACATTAGGAGTGATTTACTTGCATATATGTGCAGTAGTTAGAAACCGATTCATTTTTTGGAGTAGTGAAGGATGTTGGGATGGCTTAAAGTAACGTTAATTATTCTTTATTCTTCTTTCTTAAAGTATAAAACCAAACAAAACACTTGTATGTGTCAAAAAGAGTGAATAAGCTCAAAATTTCTACCTATCTTTCCTTTTGTGAGCCACATGTGTCAGATGTTAGTAATAAAGATGTATTAAATTACCTGGTTTACTAGCTTACCCTAAAAAATATGATCCTACTGGAGCACTACCTTAAATCCTTACCTAGGCTGGGATTCAGCCCCCCCACCCCACGCTTCATGCGTTGGGCATGACCCACTCATACACTCAATGCATGGCCTCAACCACCAACTCACTTGAAGCATGGAGTCCCACTCTGTGCACCCTCTATGTAGCTGCTGTAAGGTAAGACTTTTTTTTTTCACCACCGTCCTGTTTCAGTACCAGGATAGCAAGGCAGGGTAGGGTGGGGGTGCTTTGAGTTTGACAGGAGGACTTCCACTTTAAAAATTAATCTAATAATAAAAATCAAAATACAGAGCCTTGTGAAAGTATTTATCACCTCGGCTTCCTATCTATTGTTACCTATAGCTTACATTACAAACTGTATTTAAACTGTTTAAAGTGTTTTTTAATTTAGTGTGTGTGTGCGATGACATCATCTGTTGATGGGGTGAAATTAGAAAAATATATACATACAAAAAACATTTTTGGAAATTAAAAACTGAAAATGAGCATTTACATATGTATTCACCCCCTTTACTAAGCAGTTATGGTGTGACCAATTACCTTCAGAAGTCATATGCTTAATGAAATGAAGGCCCTGATTTATCAAGCACTTCTGCCAGACAATGCCAAATTATTGCAAATAAGTGTAATGCAAAATATAATTTATAACTTTTTTTTTTTACACCGGCAAATTTTGCTGCACTGCAAGAAACACATTTGCTAAAACACTAGTGGTGCAGCAACATGCAGAAACAATTATAAGTTATATTTTGCGTCACTCTAATTTTGCACTGAAATGGCATTGTCTAGCAGAAGTGCTTGATAAATCAGGCCCTAAGTGTCACATGGTCTGTCAGCAAGACCAAGGAGCTCTCCAAACAAGTCAGGGACAAAGTTGTTGAGCAGTACAATCAAGGTTTAAAAAAAATATCAAAATCTTTGAAAATGATCCCCCAGAGTAGGATAAATTCCATTAATTTCAAGTGGAAAAAATATGGTACCACAACAAACCTGCCAAATGAAGGCCACCCACCAAAACCCTAATACCAGCCAAGAAGGGCCTTAATCAGAGAGGGAACACAGAGACCAAAAGTAAGCCAAGCAGAGACTGGAGTATCTGTCCATATGACTACAATAAACCACACACCCCATAGAGCTGAGCTATGGAAGAGTGACAGGAACATGGCCTTTACTTACAGGCAAAGAATGTACGTGGGAAACGCCCCAAAAGTATGATCTGGTTAGATGAGACCAAAATGTAACTTTCGGCCGCAAAGGAAAATGCTATGTGTGGCGTAACACCATTACATCTGTTCACCTCAAGAACTACAAATGTTTTGTTGTCCTATTTGTTGTTTGCTTCACAATAAAAAAAAAAAAATGTTCAAAGTGGTAGGCATGTTCTTTAAATGAATTGACGCAAAAATCATTTTTAATTCCAGGTTGCCAGGTAGCAAAACACCAAAAATGCCAAAGGGGGGCTGAATACTTTCTCAAGGCACAGTAATGATAGCAAAAGAAGGCCTTATGTAAACACAGTGTTTCGAAAAAAATGTTTGGACAAGCTTGTTTTTTTGATAGAAATAAGAAGAACCTGGGGTGTAAGGTTTTGAACAAACCACTCTGCTTTTACAGGGGAGATTTTCTCAAATTAAATGGCCTGCCCCCTGAACTAGCTGTAGATGCTTTTACCCATCATGCAATGTTTTGGGCTTACAGGCTCATGAGACTTGTTGATATGGATTTTAATCATTGGGTGCGATGTAGCTCCTTTAACCCCCTAACTGTGTTTACATTAGCATTAGAGTATGGGGTCCTGGCACATAGGGTGAGGGGGCAGTAAGGGTCAGCAGTTGGCTCAACTAACCTAAAAGCTCCTTTTATTAAAAGGGCAGAACACGTAGAAAACCATTAGGGGGTTAAGGCTCAATCTTTATTTTACGGGCAGTACAGCTCAGCTAAGCCCACACAAAATTAAAGGTCATTAATCCCTATGGAACCATACCTTTTCTTGTGCTTTTCTCGAACTTCTTAGAGAAACTGAGCCTCAGTATATCTCCCTATTTATTGTTAGACATCTAACAGAAATAATGTGGTTTACAACAGAATCAGGAGCAGACTACAACTTTTAGTCTTTTGAATAAGAACAAAAAGAGATGGTAATACATATTGTGATAAGGTCAGACTAGATGGACCATATGGTCTCCCTCTGCCGTCAACCTTCTATGTTTCTATATGTAAGTAGTAAGATGTCTGCTCCCCTTTTAGTTGCATAAACCTTCATTAATAAGGCTTGAAAACCTTAGTTTAAGTGGGATTTCATTGCAGTAGTTATTGACATTACCCAGATTAAAACACTTAGTAATTACTATGGAAAATGCTTGCCTGTTGTGTAATAGGATGAATTGCTTTTTCAGTAGGGATTTACTAATCGTATAACACAAAATTATATTTCTTCTGTTATTCTTCACATATACTTAGTTATTATCTTTTTTGCAAATTACTAATTTAAATTAAATAAAGTGGGCCTATAACCAGGATTTTCACTGTCCTAGTATGAGGTCCCTTTAATCGGGATGCCCTGCTGTGTGAAACCCCCCGATCCCCCACACAATTTACCTTTCCGTGGCTCATGCACATGCTCCCATCCAATCAGCATTTTATCCCCCCTTTGAACAGAGCTGTGGAATCAGGTGCATCCCCGGTTTCCATGCAGTCTGTGGTGCGCTCCCACCCTCTAGCCTATCCGAATGGTTGGTCACAGGAGCTCCAGTGAGACTGCACGGCCGGCAGTGGTGGTGATATGTCCACTTAACGCAAAGCCAACGAGAAGCATATTCTTT
The DNA here is from genome assembly GCA_027917425.1 of Gastrophryne carolinensis. Lineage (NCBI taxonomy): Eukaryota > Metazoa > Chordata > Amphibia > Anura > Microhylidae > Gastrophryne > Gastrophryne carolinensis. The sequence goes on from CM051236.1 coordinate 130,643,411, forward strand.
GGCTGGAGATAAAATGCATTTAAGTAGATGAATATGTCCTGTTTAGTTTCCAATGTCCTTCTGATTTAATATTATCACTTATGGCTCTTTAACAGCCAATATTGAAAACATATGTTATTTCATTTTAAGGCCCTGCCATCAACTTTACATGGTTCTAAGAAACCTTTGAAGGGAGCCATCATTTAAACCTACACACACCACATTCACATGTTCAGTTAACCTTTGAGATTCCTCTTACATGAACACACAACAGAGTATATATTTTTTCTTCTGTATTACATGGGGGCGGGTAATTCAAGATATGGAAATACTGGGAAGCCCCTCTCATATTTATTTATTCAACACAAGTATCAACAATTTAAAAAAAGTTCTAAAGTAGTCCTACAATTGAGATGCTGATATTTTTACAATATGGTACACATTTTACAAACTTCTACAAACTACAAGCTATTATTTTAAGTAGACCAAAACTCTCATTGGCTACTTTGTTTTATCAAGGAGGACCCTGGCACACATTGGCTCTAACAGACTTTCACCTAACATAATCCCCACATTACAGAGATACCACATATTCACATTTAGCCAATGTTCAGGGGCCCAAAAGCAGTGATGCAGGCACACTGCATGTCTTATGCCCACTTTTAACAGAGGTGGCAGAAAAGTTCAGTAATGCAGGGCTATTTTAGGCTGGTTTAGACCAAGACCAATCCTGGCAGTTTAAAGAGGAGAAAAACCCACCCTGGAGTCTATGAGTCCAGGGCAGGCATACTCGATCCCCCTGTGTGAAAACTCACCTTTGTTCCCACTCCAATGGCGCATGCGTGAGCAGCGGAGATGCATCTCCACTGTCCCTTTAGCAGGACGGGACTCATTCATGAATGGCCGATGCAGGCACACTCTCTATTAAAAGGTAGCGGGGGATGTGGCCGCCAGCACTCTCAGATCTGCTCACATTAGACTAGCTCCTGGATGAAGGAACTCGAGTGGATCCAAGCACGCTGATTGGGCAAGCAGCCGCACATGCGCTGTAAGACAGGGAAGAGGTACGTTCGTTCAGGCAACCTGGGGGGGGGGGGTCAAACGACAAGAACCAAAACCCAGGATAGTCAAAATCCTGGATTTTGGTCCACCTTCGATGTGCTTCGAAATGTTTAAATGACACGCAATCATTTTCATCCTGAGATAGAAAGTCTCTCCAAAATGTGGGCCTTATCTATGAAGTGCAGTGTTTTTCATCTTTCTGGTAGCTATAGCACCAGTTTTGGAGTGCTGACATCTTTCTTTTTTGGCTCTGCTATTTTGACTACAATGGCTCTGGAAGTGACAGCACCCAATGCTAACTAATTTGCCTTGATTGTTGCATTTGGTTTTGCCCTGCCTTCTGTCAGCGCCTGTTGGACCTGGCTGCCAATTATCCTAGTGCCAGTAAGTGCCACTTTGTACCGCTGCCTTTTGGGCACTGCACAGTGTATTTATGTATTTTTACCACCCTGAAAGGATTGGTGCTGTATTTTTCCGGCCCTGGTCTGCTTTTCTTTATTACAGTCACAAGGTACCTTTGCTGGGGACAAAGGGAACAAACGTTACGGTGTGTTTTGGCTGTGTTTTAGTTGCTGTTGTCCATATTACACATTGGTGAGAAAAAGAAGACATGAAAAATGATTTTACAAGAAACAAATGCCATTGAGGTCCTGTGTTTTCATTATTGACAAGCCACAATGCAGGTTCTGTACAAAAATTGTGTGCAATATTCATTAAAGGAATAAAACACTTCAATACAGTTTTGCCCATTGGGCTCCATGGGATCTTGACCTACAGTTTCACTTTAATCTGAGCAGCTTGAACCATAGTAACCGGCGCTACGACCCATTTAGCGCTAGTGTTAAATTAGATGTAGGCTGGCGGCCACATCAGCGCCGCCTGTTTGTTGGGTTCTTATATTGCACACTGAGTGCCACTAAGGCTACGAGGTGCTGAGTGATGGCACCTCATAAATTAGGCTCCCTGTCTACCTTATTGTTAAAATCTGTCCCTCAGTCAGAGAAATGTTTAATCTCCAAACACTTCTGCTGCGGGAGATTGTGAGTTGTAGATGGTCTGACAATTTGGCGAGGGAGTCTGGGGAGCATTTCTCGATTGTAAATAATAACCCGGGGTCCCCAACGTTTCTTACCCAGACAGCCATATTCAGCATTGACAGATTGACATCAAAGAGATAAGTGACTCTAATGTCCATTTGTATTCTGCAAACCTATACATTACATAACTTTCTCCTAAGCAGACTAAACATTCACCCCCAGCCCCTATTTATATAATATGTAGAGAAAATGTGGATCCCGTCAACATTTGATTTGCAGAATGGACAAGGATGTTCCCTTTTTATCAAGAATTTAATAAACCTTCTGCATCCTCTTAATATGGACAAGCAGTTTGAGTGTGGATTTTCTTAAGTTCCCAACACCCCCGATAGAAATAACCCCTCCCCCCGTCTTAAAGAGCTTAAAGAAAACAGAACACTGATTAATTTAAAAAGAAAAGAAAATACTATGGCAGATATCGGAAAGCATTTTTCTCGTTTAACTCTACTACAATCACCACTTAGGATTGGTAAATGAAAAAGGGGTGAAAAACAAATACTAGTAATACAAGTTAAATGATGTGTCTCAACAAGTGGAGAAAAACATAGTAAAAAACGCAAGATTTTAAAACGTTGTGTGCACGCAAAAAGCGGCTCCAAATAGAGAAGGGAGTTAACAGGTAAGCTTGCAAAATAAGAGATATATCAGTTGCTTTTGGATAACCTCTTCATTCAAATAATAGTTTTTGTGTACTTGCTTTCACAGTATAGGAACCAAACTTAATGGAAGAAAAATATTAGCAGTAAGATTTATTAACCATTGTCTATGGTCTGTAGGTAGCTTTGGTTACCTTTGCCATTAGACCTTTTTCTCAGCTTACTGCATTGTATCATTCTCATGTCATAAAATGTTTAATAGCAAAATTCCTGTAACACATTAGGAGATAATAAGAGAGACAGGAACGGGGAATATACATGAACTTAATAGGGAGAACTGAACTTCATTAAAGTTGGCCATATTGCTTATCGTGCTATGGTGATGATGATAGCTCCTGGTGTCTTCAGGGTAATGCAAGGATGAAATATGGGGGCATGTTCATCTGGACCAAAGTGGAGGGAGGGGTTTGGCAGAGCCACATTGAGGTGGGGGAAACGTTCAGGGGGGCATCTCCATGGGGAAAAAATGGGGGGGGGGGGTGAATCCAGAACTAATGGGATGAAGAGGGTGTCTAGGATACGTAGGCCACACAATTGGGGGGGAGGGGATAGTACCTATGGAAGGCAGCATTGGGAGGGGTTAGGCCCTATGGAGGGGCAGCATGGAGGAAGGGGTGGGACCTATGAAGAAGCAGCGTGGATCATGGGAAGGGGTGGGACCTATAGAGAGGCAGGTGGATGATGGGGGTGGGCCCTACTGAGAGGCATCATGGAGCATGGGGGTGGGACTAGTGAAGTGGCAGCATGGAGAATGGGCGGTTGGAATTAGTGAAGGGGCAGCATGGAGCATGGGGGATGGGACTGGTGAAGGGGCAGCATAGAGCATGGTGGAGGTCAACATGGAGATGGATGGAACCTATGGAGGGCATTAGGAAGGTGTGATCTATGGAGAGCAAGCAGGGGGCGGGAACTATTCAAGAACAGCATGGGGCATGTACGGGGGATGGGACCCATAGGGGGGCAGCATGGGGAGAGGTAACCATGGGGGTGTAGTTTGGGGCATGAGGGAGATAGAATCTATTGAGGGGCAGCATCTGGGGTCCCTGCTGCTCTACATCATTGAGCTCCAGATAAGTAGGGCTGGCTACATGTTTAGACACAGCCTGCAATTTCTGAAAAGATCTACGGTTATCTCTATCTGGAGTGGGGAGGATTGCAAATGTCTGTATTAGAGGTTATTTAAAGTGGACCAACACCCAGGATTTTGACTATCCTGGGTTTTGGTCCACTTCAGGGGGGCACCCCGGTTAGGGGTGCCCCGCTGTGTAAAACCCCCCAGAAAGCCCTAAAACTCACCTCCCCACGCTCCCACGTAGCCACGGACAAGCGGGTGACAGCGGCGGACAAGACAGCGCGGGAGGCGGCAGAGGCCGCCGCCGATGAGGCAAGTTTTTCGGGGGTTTTGGGGGGGGGTCCCTCACCGCGGGACATCCCGATCTCGGATGTCCCGCGGTGAGGGAGGTGATCACCCCTGGGTGACAGTCCACTTTAACTCGTTCTGCTATTTTACTGGTGATTTAATGATCTATGCTCTGTTTTTTTTCTGGTTTATGCCATTATCTGATAAACATATGAATAAATGTGCCTATCACAGGTCTGGTAATACATATTGAAATGGTGTTCATGGTTTTAGTCTACTACATTGATATGTCGCATAGTACAAGCTACCTACCATTGAAAAGGCCTTCTTTTGCTATATTTGATTTAGTTCCATTGATTATATGGGGTGCTGTTTCAGTAAGGCACAGTACGGGTATATTTTTGTTCTATTTAGTTTTATTCCACTTTATACACCTTTACATTGTAAAATAATTCTAGTTCAGGAATGGCGATATATACAACCCGCAAGATGTAAAGCAAGCAATTAAAGTACTTTAGGCAATGAACTTGTGAACCCGCTGCCTTTATATTAGTGTGTTGTTTCTTTTCTGTTTATATATTCTTTTTAAATATGTGCATTTTACTGTGCATGCATTAAGCATGGGAACTGTTAGCACGTCTAAAGTAACATCTGCTCTGTCTTTTTGTTGCTGGGTTCATTGTATAATTAGCTCTATATTTCACCAAATACAATTTTAATCCCAAGGCAGATAGAACAGCATGAACAAAACATAAATAATTGCAGATTAGAGAAACAGGAGGCCAACTGGGTCCAGATAGCTCTGTTGAAAATAGGGTTAAGGAGAAACGAAGGTCATAAGGGAAAATGTAATACAAATAAAACACAAACATCTATGTCATGATTCTGTGAAAATAAGAGGATTTAGAAATAATCATATAACCATCTTATACTAGGCCCTTTAATGTAAATTGTATTAGTGATCAGAGGTTTGCGTCTGCTTGCTTTGTAGAAATATGAACATACACATATGTAGGTAAAATAAAAATACAAGAAGCTTTCTGAATTTTCAGTTTTACAGTTGTCATAAACCAGGGCTAAACTGGACCTTCACTCTAAATAAGGGTCTATCTTATATGTTTCCCCCACCCTGTACATACAGATTTTTTACATTAAAAATCATCCTACCTGCACCTAGTGCTTTTCTATGAGCTTTTAAACATCCAGGATAGTGGCCCATGGAGTCTTAGGCTGCCTGCAGACCGGAAGTGTCTTCCAACTATGCCGCTTTGCATTCTGGGATTTCTGTCCTTTTCCTGACCCCAGCTTTGCTCTGTCTGTGCAAAGCACAGCTATAACCCCCCCTGCACTTTTCACCCCTCTCCTCAGTATGTGATGCTTCTGAGGCAAGATAGGGGCGCCCGTATCCTAGACTCCTGAAAACAATTGAAGCCCAGCGAGGGGAAAGAATAATAAATAAGCGACTAAAAACATAAAATGCATTCATTTTAGATGCTGGGTAATAGTTTTTGTTGTTTGGGCATTTCATTAAATGGTGCTGAAGGTCCGGTTTAATTTTATAACTTAAATACAAATTAAGTGCCACCCTCCCCCAACAGTTGCCTGTATCTGGTCCACTTTTTGCGGGAAGCCCATGCTGTGGAACATTACAAATGATGTAGAAATGGCAAAGGTTTTGCGGAGTTTCAATGTTAGCAGACTGAAAGGTAGAATGTTATAACAGCCCTTACGTTAGAATGGAATTCTGATCTTTGCAACAGACCCTAATGGAGTGGCTACTGTCTGATAAGTGAGGTCTAGATAGCTAAAATATAGTATAAAAGTTCAAAGTTGTATTTCAAGTTCAAAGCAGGTGACATTCCATGGTCAGGCAAGACAGGCACCAGCAGAACAGAAAGATACTGCTCTAAAAGGGGGTTTTGCTAAATGGCAATTCCACTTCCGATGGCCTATTATTGTGAGCCAAAATGATGTCCTCAATGTGCTGAGCTTATCTGTTATTTTTTTCCTTTTCTACTTGTTTGCAACTCTGTGTTATAAAAGCAAATGGTTCTCTGCAGCAACATTGTGTTTATATTGGCAATGTACACTGTGGTGCTTTGGAGTACATAGCAGAGACTTCCTGACTCTGGCTTGCTAATCATCTGATTGGCTACGGCAGAGTTGACACGTTTAACCCCATCTGCTCTAGTTCAGAGTCTGCAGATACAGGGATACCAATCTTGTGTTCTTGCAAATTTTTTTTTGTCTCAATGCTACACCAAGCACTTAGAAGCTACTAAGCAAAAGCTTTTAATATTTACACAGCCATCATCCCCTATTTGTAGACACACAAACATATACTATAATATATTCCTTATTAAGCCTAACATGGGTCTCTTTGTAAGGTGGTCCGCTCCTCTGTTAGCCTCATTAGACATTAGGACACCTTTAATTGAATTTATTGCTGAACAGCTTCCACTTGACAGCATAGCTAAAACCCATTTTGCCACAGTTCCAGCAACAGTGTTAGCTAGAATGATGTTGCAAATGTCATTACCGTTAAAATCAGCAGTCATAGCAAAATACCAATTTGGTGTCTCACCTTTTTTTTTCTATCAAAGCAATATTTTTAGAGGAATATCTCTTAAAAAATACCAAATGCATTATTTTGTATGAATCTTCAGGATTTTTAAAGGTGTTTTTCAAAAAGGGTTGATAGAGGTTAAGAGCCAAAAAAACAATTTACAATGGAGCTGTACTTGAAAGCTAAGACATCTGAGGCATAAAGCAAATCTATAAAACACATAAAACAGCATGAAAGCAACAGCCAAGGAATAATAACACAATCTCACATAGGAAATCACTTTGTAGAGGAATAAACTACTCTGTGAAATAGAATAAAATTTCATATTCTCATTCTGAGTTTTACTTGCTAATAATGTTCAGAGGTTTATATTAACCCATAAAAGACAATTGTTAAATATATGTTATCTGTCTTTGGTAACTGAAGACAAAGAATACAAGTGAGGTTGTTTTCTAGGCTTAGTAAAAAATAGTTTGATGCAAAAATCCTACTAATTTATTTAATTATTAATTATTAATTAATTTACTGATTACGGCTGACCATGGATTGTAGAATGGATTTGGTTACATTTTGGTTAAAGTGGACCAAAACCCAGGATTTTTGGGTCTTGATCCTTGCTCCCCGATTGGGGGTGCCCCAGTGTGTGAAACCCCCCAGATCGCCTGAACGAAATCGCCTCTTCATGATCCTACGGCGCAGGCACGGCCACTCATCCAATCAGTGTGGTCAGATCCGTTCAAGCCCCTTATCTAGGACCTCGTCTAATCCGAGAGTTTTGGTGGCCGCATCCTCCGCCTCCCTTTAATAGGGAGCATGCCCACACCAGCCATTCATAAATGCCTGGTGCGGTCATGCACTCTGCTAAAGCAGGGATGCGTCCGCTGCTCGTGCATGCGACGTTGGACCAAGAACGGAGGTGAGTTTTCGGTCTACCTGGGGGGTTTCACTCAGCCGGGCACCCCCGATTGAAGTGCCCGGGGGGCGAGTATGCCTGCCCTGGAGTCTCATAGACTACAGGTTGGGATGTGGCTCTGTTTGAAGGCTTATGGCTTCCTAAAGCAAAAGTTAAGTCAGTAATAGGGCCCCCGAAAACTTTCCATCCTTATTCCCATCCTCTGATTTCCGCAAGGAATAACTGCTTGAAGCTTATATTCTCTTCTAACTTGTTGGCTAACCGCCACTTACGATTCTTGCCAGCCGCTCGGCCCCAGGTACCCCATTTTTCCTGTAGGATCAGGATCCTAGTGACAAGCAGGTGAGTGTTATTCTTTTGTTTGTAATATGACTATGACAAAATACAACACAGTTTCTAAAACTCTAAAGTACAATTGAAAAAGAAATGATTGTCAATAGGCCTTCACCTCCCAAGCAGAAATAGTTTCATGAGTTTTTATCATATTCCTGAGCATTTTTGTTCCTTCATAGAAGGAGGGCAGCTAAATTATTTTTTACATTTCTTCATCATGTACATTACATTCTCATCAACCTTCAATATTTTCTGAATTTACATTCTTTATTCTCTTGGCTGTTAAATCTATGTCAATGTAATTGCTAGATGTTGTTTATTTATTGCATTTCGTAGTTTTTAATGCAGTGTCACAATACATATACATTGGAATGATGAATTTAAAGGAGTGGAAATTATCAATATTTTATAATTAATATTGGTTTCTTTCTCTGGGCCGGTATATGAAGATACTTATTACACAGGCACAGATTAGAGTTGACAATTGCAAACGTAAGCCAACCAACATGGAAGCAAAATCAATACATACATTCCTCTTGGGGCCACTATTTACTGTTCACAGCACCATTTACTTAATGGAATAGCAGTTATGTTTGCAGAAACCTTGTAACTAGCATTTTTATGTTTTAACTAAAAGCAGCTTTCTTCATGAATAACAAAAATAACATGCTTGCTGTAGTTAATGGTAAAAATATTTTAAGCTGTCATGCATCAATAACTTATGTGCTGGAGAATAACAGGACAAAGCAAAATTTCTGAAAGGAAGCACTTCAGTTGGCAAGCTTTGTTAACTTATCTTGCTTAATTTGAGTGAGATAATGCATTCATCCATAATTGTCTATTAAATACGTTAAGCTTTCCTGCTTTTTCAAGCTTTTTATACAGTTCTGCTGATGCTGGAATTGTATGTTTACTGTCACATAAGAGCTAGACTCTTCCCAGGGACTTGTTTAACTGATTAACTAGGTAAGGTGTCACCTGATCCTCACATAACTCATTTATTTTACTCATAGTTCTATATATAGAATGATTTGTCAGCAAAGCAATATAATAGGTTGAATGTATTGTGTTGCCCTATTTAAAGTAGTCCTGTCAGTAGTGTAATTTAGAAACTGCTAAGTTTCAACCTACAATTGGTTCTATGTGTTGTCTTGCAGAGCACCTAGGGAGTCCAAAAACCAGGTTGACTGTGAGGCTGGTGGGATGGGAAGTTATACCCTCCCTTCCCAGAGAGGATATAGGTGAGCTTTAATACGAAGGCTTACACATTGCTTTTAACATATGAAAATGTTTTTTAGGTGCTTTTGCAGATATAAGTACCCCTTATATAAGTGGATGTAGAATGAGATTAAAGATTTACCCCTTTTTTTTACCATATTACCATTTAACCTCTAATGGACTTCATGAGCTATTTATTCTTGTTCACTTTAAAGATGACATACAGGCAAATCAACCAACTCCCCCATCTCTCTACGCACACTAACTCCAATTAGGGTGCTAAAAAATGACGTACCTGCCCACTGCATCGGTAATAACTTACCTTTCCCCGGTCAAACGGCGCATGCACAGGCTCTTGTCCAATCATAGCCGTTTACCTTTCAGCAAACGGCTTTGATTGTTTGCCCCACGTGGTGCCCCTCCCCCTGCATCCTTGGTGGCGTGCACGCACTCCCACCCCAGCCATTCAGACAAGCTGGGGCGGGAGCACGTACGCTGCTAGGGATACGCAAATGCGGCAGAGCATGTAGTAAACAAGGGCTCTGATTGGATGAAAGCCAGTGTATGCGTCGTTGGACCAAGGAGAGGTGAATTGTGGTGAGCAAAGGCCCCAAGGTTTGGGTTCAGAGAGTTCAGGGACCTCGTTGAAATTCCCCATTGAAATTTGGGTGGTAATTATGCCTCTGGGGGCCTTTCCTCCCCCCCTGCTCACCTATCTGGGGTGCCAAGAGGGAGAAAAGAAAACTGTGATGGTGTGTGTGGTGGGGGGGCACAGAGTGTGTAGCAGGAAGTACTGTAACTCACCTTTAACTCACTCATTTCATAGCTGGAATGCTGATCGCCAACCAGGGATCAGATAACAGGAGGCAGGTGAGTTGCACGTCCTGCTACACACTCCTCATAGGTAAGCTGAGCTTTTCTGCATTCAGGCCAAACGGAGAGCTTGACCACAGATTTCTGGCTGAAATCTTTGTTCAGGAATCTGAACTAGAAAAGTTCAGTATGAACCCGAACTTTGTGGTGCAGGTTTGCCCAACATTAGAGGCGAGCTTTAGTGGGCTTTCAGGGAAGATTCACATAGTCAAATTCCCGGGTTGTTCGACTTTAAGTCCAATGTTTGCTCCTGAAGCTGAATCAACCCCTTAATGTACATTTTGCTGTCACTCAGCCCAATGTGAAAGTCACTGGAACGCTGACATTTGGGCTGAACACCCCAGGACATTAATGAAATTTATTGTCATTTTGCTTTCTGTCTTCCATGTTGCACGTGGAGCTAAATCCCCCGAACAGGGTCAGCAAAGAGAGAAATAAAGTGGTCCAAATCCATCTCCATATCATGACATATATCTCCTGTTTAATTATATGAATATTTCTGCTTATTAATTGATAGTAGAGCAACCAATGACATGCAAACAAGGTGCAAATTTACTTGGCCTTTAATCTTCTATGCTGTCTACTGGTTAATTCTATTTCTGAATTTATTCTTTTGTAGATCTCTAAGCTTTGTTATGGAAATTAAGCTTTTTAGAAGATTTGTACTCATTTTCAAACACTGTTACATTCATTCAAGTACACCATTATACGGAGGCAGCTGGCTTTTATCTAGTGATATTTACTTCAAAAAGCTAAGTTAAATGGTATCATAGATTAATTCTTAGGGCACCGGAAGACTTTTTAGAGTAGAAAGAGGTTTTGTAATTACTTAGGCTATAGCAATAAAATCACCGAACATGTGTACTGTTACATTCTTCATATTATATGCCACAATACAAAGCAGCAATAAAAAAAAACAAGTTATAAAAACCAAACATGGGAACATGACAGCCTTGTCACAAATATGCATTACAGCGTGTCTGTAATTTACAGCTCGGCATAACATGCTTTCTTGAGTAGTATTTTTTTCATTCAGGAAGCAATGAAACTTCAAAAAGGGCATTATCCTCTGCAATTTCTTACATAAATCAAACTGGAAATAAGACACATTTTACAATTCAATTTAAGATCCCACTGAGACAATAATGTTGCAAGCTGTGCATTTTGCAAAGTAATATAGTAATGTCTAGTTTGCATTTTTGAAAAACCAAATTAATCACACTTTATTGAATATGTTCAAGAAAACCTAAAATCATTTATTATTAAAAATCTTTTGCAACAAATATAAACTATATTTTATACATAAAGGACAAACTCATTTATTCATTAGGCAAAATTGTTCTGAGGTAGCATTTTAGAAGAACACAAAATGACAATGCAAATGTACAATGTATGCAAATCTCCAGCGTCCTGACAGACAATAAGAGGCAGCAATTAAAACACTTTTATACTAGATGCAGAACACCTTGGCATGGCGTCAAATCAGATTTACAATAAGACTTTAAAACTGCGGCTGATATATGATATAACATATGATCAAGACATAGGCCGCAGTTTCAGGAAAACATTCTAAGAGAGAGATTTGCGACCAGAACTGACCCCAGAAGTTAAACATTTTAGTGACTTGGCTTTTGATCATTCTGCAAAACACTGCGTATGGTCTGTATACACGTGTAGTGTTATTCCCCATTTACTTGCTGTTTGACATGTCAACACATATGCGTAGATTTAAAGAAGCGCAAGCCCAAAAAATGACTCAATGATAAAAAGCCATATAAATATGCTAGATGGCGGGAGCATCAAGAGATATCCAGCCAGGCTTGTGTTTTTATATTTCAATAGATGGAAGAGAACATCAGGGGACAGGTTCTGTCACCCCTGATGCACTTATACTGTCACCCCTGGATTTTATTCCTTGAGTTTGATTCAGTTCAGGTGTAAAAGTGACCCCTCCTCTCATTAGCCGATGTATTTATATGGATTTGTTAATATTACACAACTTCGTAATAGTGCTCCTTTAATAAGGCGAGTTTACATCCATGCAGGTTTGCAATGGCTTTTAAAATATTCTTTGCACTCTTTTAGAGTTTTTGAAAATACAAGTTTGTAAAAATACATAGAGGCTGATTCATTACTAATAGCAGGTATCGGCAGATGATCATCTGTATAGCGGCACTTAGAGCACCTGTACAGCGCTGCAGGGAGTGAGAGGTAGTGCCAGCTCAGTGCAACCGACTCTCAGCGCTCCACACCATACTTCCAAAAAGGACACATATACAGCGTTGGCAAAAAAGTTTCTAAAAGTGTTTGATTGCAGCCAGGAAAGGTCACACAATGATTTGAGAAAAAAAAAAAAATTAAAATGTCAATCACACTGTTTAAACACAAGCAAATGAACGGCCATTGAAATGTGTGGGAGAGTGACACTGAGCGACAGGTACTACATGGTGCTCTGGAAGCTATACGCTGAGCCACCTGTAATAATACATTAGATGCTACATGGCGCTGTTACAGTCACTCACCAGATTCACTTTCTTAAATGTGGTTTTGCGTACAGCGCCCGGTGTTCACCAGACGCTGCCTGGCGCTATGAAGCATTACCTGCTGCTATCCCTTTTTAAATACCCCCCTTAGTTATATAGAAGTAGTTTTTTTAACTTGGGAATACTCACCATCTTACATGGGAGATCTTGTGAGACTCTTGAATATCTTATTAAAGGAAAAGTTGTACAGTGAAGAATTCTTCTGCAACCCCCTCATGAAAGCAATGGCATAAGCTGCCTAATGGAATGAACTTACTCCACAGTCCTCAGATCAGCGGCACTGCACATCTCTCACCAGCAACACCAATATGAGAAGCTGCCATGGTGGGTGAGCTTGGCTTCTGCATGGAGTGCTCCTGTACACAGATGATTTTTGATCTCAATAGACGCTGCAGGTTGAGAGATGTGTGGTGGGAGTGCGGATGGAAGGTAAGTGCAGTGTCTCCTGCCTGAGGGCACCCCAGATCTAAGGTCTGACAGGAAAGTCCACAAAAGTGAAAATTCCCTTTAAAGTGCACCTATACTCACTGGAAAGTATATGTAGTCGCCTTCTATCCCCAACCAAGTGTCTCAAAACAGCCTGTGTTTCTTTTTTTACCTCAGCCTTTACCCAATATTCATAACAACATAACCTTGATGCAGTTGTCCATATAACTCCCCGGCTGAGCAGCCTCACCTCCAGTGATGATGTAATCAGTTGAAGTACACACAGCTCAGCAATGGGGTACACTTTAACCTAACTGCTATTTTGTGACAGTTATAATTGAATTCATTAGCATATGGCATGCCATTCTCCATATTATTACTTCCTGTTGTTTTTTCCTGGTGTTTTTATGGATATTGGGAAAGACTGAGGTAAAAAAAGAAACACGGGCTGTTTTGGGGCACTGGGCTGGGCATGGAAGGTTACCACATAAACTTCCTTTCTGAGTATAGGTTCACTTTAGGACGTTCCTACACTGTGTAGAAGCTACCATGTTGGTACTCCTGAAAGCCCGTAAAAACGATTACATCGATGCCCACGTCACATTCACAGGCCTCCCTCCTATAAGTGCTTGTGTCTCAATCATTTTTTGCTTAGCCAATCTGACATCAGATCAGCTAGTAAAGATGAACAGATTCTGGCGCCGGCCACTCTCCCTCTCCTGTGTACTCGCTCCAGGTATTTCTGTATGGCACATGGCTCAGTTAGGGATATGGCTGAGGCCCATGCATGCCCCAAAGGACTGCCGGGAGGGGAGTTTTCATGGCCAATCTCATATTAGGATGCCCAAGTAAAGACTTCAGGGGATCTGTTGTTCCTCTTTAATAAAATAGTGCAATCTTTCTCAATGTCTTATTTGCACTCATGGGCAAGTATCTCAATATCATAACTACATCATTATTAGTAATGCCTAAACTGTAAGCTAGATTAGATGGCAGCAGAAAACAGCATCATGCACCTTATTTGCACAGATAAAGCATTTATATTTCATTATCCAGTGTTTTTTTTAACTGTCTTTTAGTATCACACTCCTCATGACTTCCTTGAAAAATTAGAATGCTGTTTTATTTTAATACTACTACTACTACTACTACTTAAATACTACTTTTAAATAAAGGCTAACATACATGTATTCTTCTTGAAGATGTTTTGCTAGTCGCCAAAGGATGACGAAATATACAGGAAGTCTAGTTACCTTGAATTATTACTATAGATATAACATGACCTGGATAAATCTTCATATATATTTATTCTTATTATTATCATAAGGATTTTATATAGCATTGTGCACTGTGAAAGCAGCAGGGAGCAGATACTGCCATTTAGTGTAAGGGGCCCTTTAAACCTTCCCGTTTGTGCTGTATTGTAGTTTAAATACTATACTCTAACATGTTACAAAGGGGAAGAAAATGTAGCCTATTAAATTGAATGGGCCCCTTTCACATGCCTTCATCCTCCTGTCCAGACGCTTACAGCATCCACCTTCTTCAGGTCCTTGCGAGAGCAGAGAGCTGAAAGACCCCAGGAAAATGGCTATTGCAGTCCCACTGCCTCCACTGTTGGTCTGAATGTGAAGCCTGGTGATCCATCCTTCACTGCTGCCTTCTGCTGAGTCCCGCACGGGTACATTCTAGTCCCTGACATCCCCGTTACCTAAACCAAGCATTCCTGTAGCTGTTTTTCTACTACAGTACCTACATTCTTGTTGTGGTGATTTAGCCTCAGTTTTGTCTGCTGTGCCAAAACAATTAATTCCAAGGTGTCACTCGGACTACATGTTTTATATAGCACATTTATGCACCATAATATGCGGTTAAAGGTGCATTGTCCCAGTAACACCCATAGCTTGTCTGTTTTCATGTTTTGATTCAACATCCACCTTAATTTGCATGATATTGCTAGTTACAGACCTTTTACCACCATCTTAAATTCCAATAATGTATATTCATTTCTACAGGGAGCAGTGATTGTTCTTGGGAGAAAGAAAAACTCCAGTCCCTCCCTACCCAAGGATCACAAGCCTCTGTTAACCATCCCAGCTTGCCTGGACAGCATAACCTTCCAGTTGCCCATCCTCTCAACTCTTTCCAACAGAATCACCTGCTGCCAAATGGTACGAGATGCTGTCATTCATCTCCTATGAATTTTTCCTATGTTTAGCCCATTGAACATTAGGGGTGCGCTTAAGAAAATATTTGACATTTTATAGTGGAATTCAAATTTTCAAAAAAGTCACAATGTAATTATTTAGAATGTAGTTCCTGTATAGTAGTGTTGCATGTTTTGCCCCAAAACCCTTTAATGTTAGCAAGCACTTTTTAACTTCCCCCGATAATTTTCCTTTGGGTGTACTTTTGAATGTGAACTGAAGTTTACATCTGAGTAATCTTTTTCTACTTGAAAACAACAATGTATAAAACATTTCTGTTTTAAAATTTCCAAAAAAATCACCTACCCCTATGATGGGGCATTTTGACATGTGAGCTGTATGAATGTTCCAGGAATTTAACAATACATTTTTTAAAGTTGGGAAACAACAGCACCCTATGGGCTATGCAGGACAATTTGGCAAGTGCTGTTGCTGTTTTTCCATACTTAAAATGAATATCCTTACACTACTGGAAACATGATATACCCCACCTGTAACAATGCCGGATCAAAGGGGTAGGGGGTGTTTGGGGAAAAATTTTACAACAACAATATTTTACAGAATAAAAAAGTTTACTCAGATATAAAGTTCAGTTCACTACTAAAAGCACACCCAAAGCTAAAATTGCTACACCAGATCTTGAGCATGACTCCGACTAATAACTAACATGCTATGTAAAATAAATATAATAGCTATTACTGTTTTTATAAACAACTTTGAGCAGAAATTCCCTCTGTTTGATGGTGGGACTGACTTGGTTTTCATTGCTTCTGCTTTACGAGTCCATGATACTCATTAGCGGGTGAGTATATAACCCGATTTCAGGCTCTCATGGGAAGTTAATTGCAGACAGGGATCTCAATTTAGAATACCCAGGAATAGGAAAACGGGGTGTGAATCCATTTAATGGTGTGGGGAATAAAAAATATTTTTTTTTTTAACACGATTAAACATTTAAAGCCAGAACACTTGTCTTAACAACTCAATAAATCAGACCCTTGCAATCCATAAAAATATAGATATCTAAGAAATATCGACAAGGCCACCCAGGGCAACAAATATTTACATGCCAGACTGCCGGCATTGTTTGAATTACTGATTTATAGTTCATTTTCAATAAAAGCAAAGGAAAGTCATTCCTCTCATTTACATGTTTCCTATTTACTCTATTTATATCAATGTCTGCGTAAAACATACATAGGAATAAAACAAATGTAGCCCACCTGAAATTATATGTAAACACTTCAGACATTGGGGTCATGCTATATTGCATAGAGGTCTACTTTCATCATAAAAAATTAATTAGACCCAGAAACATTTTTAATTATTGTATTACTAAATAGTTGTTGAAGGACAAGTGGTGTTTAACTATTTCTTGTGTAAAGGAAATTCATTTTTTTCAAGAGATGAATTAAAAATTTTCAAGTTCTGTTTTAAGAGGAAGTAATATATTGAAGCTTTCAGGTCATACTTAATTGGACATTGCTTACTTTAGCAATTTAGTGCTTTCAAGATTTTTTTCTTTTAAAAAAAGGTTTCAGATGAAAAACATGTTTAAAATGAAAAAGAGCAATGTGCAGTAATATATAAAATTGCCAATTAATATTAATATTTCACTATATTTGTGAGGCTGTTTCTTGGAAATGGTCAGAAAAACTATTAAACCAGGTTTGGACCCATTCATTAAAACCAGTAATCGTTATGTACATTTTTGTAACTACACCTGTAAATAGATAAATGCGATTATATTTTACTCCTTTGCTAATTAATCTGCTGCTTAGTATGAACAAACATGTTATGAATTTGCATGGCTTGATGGATGAATGTTAGGTGCATGGGTACAGTAGCTGCACTTTACTTTTGGTGATGGCTGCTCTCTTAAACAATAAGTATGCTTGTTTGGCAAATAGTCTGCTTCTTGATATATATATATATATATTTGTTGTACTACAAGTTTTAAGCATTTATTGTCAATGTGGCGATGTACAGTAGTTTTCTCTCCATAAGACACATCTAACCATAAGACACACCCAGGGTTTAGAGGACGCACACATACACACACACACGCGCGCGCGCACGCACACAAACACGCACACGCGCGCTAGCACACCTACACACACTTACACGCACCTTTCACTCTTAATAGGCTTTCCGTTGATGCGTCCTCGGGTGGGGGGCAGCTACTACAGTGTGGGAGCTGGGGAACATACATTTTTTATTTTTTGTCTTGAACGATGGACTGCCCCCTAACATTCTACCCCTGTTGCTGGCTTCAAAATCATTCTCCCTCCCACTGCAATCTCGAGCTGTTGATTACTTTTTGCTGAGGCTTACAGCCTCATTTTACATAAATAAACATTAGTTGGAAGAAAGGAGGATGATGATCCCCCTTTCTCTCATACTGACACTGCCATGTTCTTGCATGGACAAATCCAACTCACAATAATCCAAGCAGGTCCCAGTAAATGCTGAAACACGTATATATGCACATTTTGAGTGTCAGAATGCACCTTTAATCATTGTGAACTGAACAATAAACATACCTCCATTTAAATATCGTTCCGCCGTCAGAAGCCGCAAAGTGACATAGGACATAGCCCTGGCTGGGTGTTATGTGCGCCGCCCCCCCAGCCGCATCTCCGCCTCACTTGGAGGACAGCTGTAGGTAAGCCAGGGCAAAGCAACCAAGGGGAGATGCGGCACACACACACAAGAATAAGAAACAGAAAGACGAAAATGGAAAAAAATATATATAATAAAGAAAATTCTATCTATTACACAAAGGCTCGGCTCGCTCACCACCACTAGGAGGGGTATTTATACCCCAGGCAGGTTTGATTAATGTGCTGATAATTAGCATAAGGGCAGTCTGAGAGACTGTCTATTATGCTAATAATAGGCACAAAACCTGCTTGCATTACAGAGCCTAGGCTGCACCCACAATGATTGAGAAAATAATTCCTTATGTAAAATCATTTAACCTCAATATCTTGTCTATTTATTCTTCAGTTTTCAATTATACAATCACTTTAATTTTTTAAAACATTCAGAGCAGCTGATTGGGTTCTGCAATGGAGCAGCTCTACAGGTTGTTCTACCCCCCCAAAAAAATGTTCTTTATTGCATGGCATGGCCTGCTTCAGTATTTATAACAGTTGGGTTATTCCGCCACAAGTTGGCACAGTGGTACTGCAGAAAGCTGTGGCATCTCCCGCCCCCTATAAAAATGTGATTAACCATAGGGTTCCCAGTGTTTCCTCTGCAGGGAAACTGCGAAGTTAGAAGATGGCTCTCTCTCTCTTGCGCAGGTGAGCAGGGCAACCAAGCCTGCGGCCCTGCAAGTCTATTTCCACCTGTTTCTGGACCCTCACTGCCTCCCAGTCTTGGCTGACAGATCGGGTGAGGGTAGAAGAGCACTAGGGTCAAGTGCTCCTGGAGCGCTGCTCCAAGCCGCAGACCCTGTTCCACAAAGGGTAGCCGGCCATAGGCTTTATGGTGGGATGCGGAGTTCCTGTCCTGGCTTCTGACGGGGTGAGTGTTTTGGGGACTGTGTCCCTTTCTTTTCCTTCAAGGGTCCCCCCCCCTCCTGGCCTGGATACTCGCCGCTGCCTTCTCATCTCTCTCCCCCCTCCCCCTCTCTGACTTTGTTCGGGGGGGGCGAGTGGTAGCGGCGAGTGGTGTTTGTTGTGGTGTTTTGGCGTTTACAGTGTGTTTTTTGCCCGCCGTGCCGCTTTGTACGGCGCTCTGCGGCTGTGGGTGCTATAACCTGTGGCATTTTTGCTTTGTCATGGCGCCGGCGGGCTCACGTGGGCGCCATTATTGCGTCGTCCCCCCGTGGCCCGCCCCTTGAGGTACCTCTGCCCGCGCCATTTTGGATTAGCTGCGTGTCTAGATTTCTCCCTTCTGGGCTGCAGCGCTGTTTGCTCCGGTGTGTCGCTTCATCCTGCGGTCTGTGCCTTGGTGACCCCGCGGTGCCCTTGGTCTGTGAGTCCCCCTTGGGGGGGTGCTGCGGGATGCTCATGTGTAGGGGGGATACCAGTGGGTTGTGGTTTTTCCCGGCTCTACTCCTTCCTCCCCCTCATACCCCCACCCATTTTTGCTTATCTGGGGGCATCCCGTGGGTGGGCATCCCGGGTGGCTTTTGTATTAGCCTTTACCCAGTGCTGGCCTATTGCACCTGTGTTTATCACTATATGGAGGCTTCTGGGGATAGTGTGCTTGGGGGTCCTTCGGGGCAATCCTGGCTGTGTTCCATGTGCAGGGTATCCCCTATCAGCAATGATGTCACGGTGTGCGTGCCGTGCGCTCAAAGTGTCTTTGCGCTCCAGCTTGGTTTGCCTGCATCGCTTCCCAGCTCTGCACCCCTTTCGGCATCACCTACCCCCCCACTGCTGCAATTAGCTCCCAGTGAGGGGGATGCTAGCAGGGGGTCACAGTCTGATCTGGCACTTCGTGTGGCCAACATTGACAAGCAGCTTGCCGGGCCTATTCCTAGGAAGGCCTCGGGCAAGAAGTGGCACCTGACTTCCACTCCCTCATGCTCCACAGAGGAGTATGAGGAGTTTGATGCCACTGGTGTTCCCTAGAGGAAGGGGAACTGTTCCAGGACTCTGACTCCTCTGGGGACCAGCAGGAGGGTTGCATTAGTGACCCTGGGTCTGCGTCTGGGGAGGAATCATGGTACCCTGAGGACACTGATAATCTGCTGTCACAAATTTTTAAAATCGAGCATATTGCTCCGCCTTGAGGTGGCTAAGAGAAAGCAGGGTGAGCTTTGTCGTCCTGGTAAACAGCGTCTGGAGTTCCCTGAGCAGGGCCATTTCACTTCTATGGTGCTTAGGGAGTGGGAACGTCCTAACAGGCTGGCTGCTGTGCCCAAGGGATTGGATAAGAGGTATCCCTTTCCTGCTGATATAGTAAAGCGTTGGTCCTGTCCCCCTGAGGTGGACGCTCCCGTGCTAGGCCTGTCTAATACTTTTGTCATGCCTTCTCCTGACACTACCACTCTGAAGGACAGCAAGGACCGGCGCATGGATCAGCTGGCCTGCCATGCTTTTACTTGTGTGGGGGCTGGACTGCGCCCGACCTGTGCTGCTGCCATTAATGCTATTGCCCTTAAGAAACTGCTCAAGCGTCTCTGTGATGGCGCTATGGCTGGTAGGAGAAGGGAGGATTATAGAGCCCTCTTGCTTTACTCTGATTTTGTTGCATTTATCCTTACTGCCATGGATGATGCTGTGAGGCTGGACGGTAGGACCTCTGCACTTTTGGTGGCTATGCACCGCTCTGTTTGGTTACGTCAGTGGGCAGCTGCTGCTGCTGCTAAGAAGGCTCTCAATGGGCTCCCCTTTGCAGGGCTGCGGCTCTTTGGTGAGCGTCTTGATGTTTTGGCCAAGGATGACAGGCTGCCTCAGCATAGGAGGACCTCCGTCTCCCTCCCCTCCCTTCGTTCTTCCAGAGGAGGTCGTGGCTCCCTCTTCTCAGGTAGGAGTCTCGGGGCCGTGGCAGATCCCGTGGACGTCCCGGTCTCTCCTGGGGTTCCAAGCCCAAATCTCCCCCCAAGGCCCCCCAGGCATGAGGGGGCGCCCTCGCCCATCCGGTTGGGGGGACGACTTCGGCTCTTTGCTCACATCTGGAGGCTCCATGTTTCAGACCGGTGGATTCAGGAGGTGGTGTCCTCCGGTTACAAGATAGAGTTTGCAGCCTGGCCGCCCCCAAGATTCATCAGATCCCGGGTGTCTTTAAACCCCTTGTCAGCTCAAGGGTTACTTTCGGCGGTTCAATGCCTGCTGGAGTCAGGGGTCATTTGTCCGGGGCCCCATCAAGAACAGGGTCAGGGGTACTATTCCAATCTCTTCACGGTCCCCAAAAAGGACGGCTCTCTGAGGCCTATTCTGGACTTGAAGGGCCTCAACAAGTTTGTCAGATTCAAGCATTTTCGCATAGAGACGCTAGGCTCTGCTGTCAGTACCCTTCGCCCGGGCGACTTCATAACCACTGTGGACATCAAGGATGCTTATCTTCATGTGCCTATCTTCCCAAGTCATCCCAGATTTCTGAGGTTCGTGCTGGAGGATCAGCATTACCAGTTTGTGGCCTTACCATTCGGTATCACCTCGGTGCCTCGGGTGTTCACCAAGGAGCTGGGGGGAGTGATGGCTCTGCTGCGAACCCAGGGCATTCGCATCCTTCCCTACCTGGACGACATCCTCCTTGTGGCTCAGTCCTTTCATCAGGCTGAACAGGACACCCAGATGGAGATCTCCACTCTGGAGTCCTTCGGCTGGGTGATCAATTTTCCCAAGTCTTCACTGTCCCCGTCCTTGGTGAGGTCCTTTCTGGGCATGACTCTGGGTACCTCTCAGGTCAAGGTGTTCCTTCCTCAGCAGAAGGTAGAGGGCCTTCCGAAGCAGGCACAGGCTCTGCTCTTGTGTCCTCATCCCTCAATCCGTATGGGGATGCAGTTGGTGGGCCTGATGGTGCCCTGCTTCGAGGCGGTCCCCTTAGCTCATTTTCACATGAAACCTCTTCAGTTGCACCTCTTGTCAGTTTGGGATCGGGACCCTGTGTCCCTGGATCAGGAATTTGCTCTGTCTTCCCTGGCCAGGCAGTCCCTTTCGTGGTGGCTGGACTCTTCTGGTGGGCAGGACCTTCCTGCCCCCGTGCTGGGAGACTGTCACCATGGATGCCAGTCTGATGTTCTGGGGAGGCTTTTGAAAGTCCCTACAGTACCAGGGTCGTTGGAGCCCCCAGGAGGCCCATGCTCCCATCAATATCCTGGAACTGAGGGCGATCAGGTTGGTTCTGTCCCACCTGACCACACACCTTCGGGGTCGGGCTGTTCCGCTCAGACAACCAGACGGCGGTTGCCTACATCAACCATCAGGGAGGGACTCGGAGCAAGCGAGCCTTCAAAGAAGTGTCTCTGATACTGTCTTGGGCGGAACAGAATGTCTCCTGCATCTCAGCGGTATACATTCCAGGGGTGGAGAACCAGGTGGTGGACTCCCTGAGCAGGGGGACGTCTCATCTGGGGGAATGGTCCCTCAACTACCAGGTGTTTCTCTCCCTGTGTCACTGCTGGGGTCAGCCGGATGTGGACCTGTTTGCGTCCCATCACAATCACAAACTTCCCAGGTTTGTCTCCCTGTCACAGGATCCTCTGGCCTTCGCCATGTATGCACTGGCAATGCCTTGGATGGCGTTTCGGCTTCCCTATGTGTTCCCTCTGTTCCCTCTACTGGGCAGGGTCATGCGCAAGATTGCCCAGGAGGGGGTGTCGGCCATCCTGGTTGCCCCCTGTTGGCCAAGAAGGGTGTGGTTCGCAGATGTCGTGCAGTTGGCAGTAGACCAGTACGTCTTGCCCAGGGATCCAGATCCAGAAACGTTTTTTCCAGGGTGTTACTCATGTGCGTCCACCTCGTAAGCCTATGCTACCAGTCTGGAACTTGAATCTGGTATTGTCTGCTCTGCAGGGTTCTCCCTTTGAGCCTATCCGTGGGGCTGCTTTGCCCATTCTGACTCTTAAGGTAGCCTTTTTGGTGGCTATCACTTCTGTAAGCCGAGTTTCTGAGCTGGCGGCGCTTTCCATGAAACCTCCTTATTTTGAGAGGCATCAGGATAAGGTGGTGTTTCAGCTTCAGCTGGATTTCTTGCCTAAGGTGGTGTCTGCTTTTCATCTCAATCAGGACATTGTCTTGCCTTCATTGTGTCCTAATCCTGCTAATTCCAAGGAGCAGACACTACATTCTCTGGATGTGGTCAGGGCTCTGAAGTTTTATTTGGTCGCTACTGAGCCTTTCAGGAAATCTGATGCTCTTTTTGTTCTCACTTCTGGACCTAGGAAGGGCTTGCCTCCGGCTAAATCCACTATCAGCAAGTGGTTCCGTCAGGCGGTGGTTCAAACCTATTCTGCTAAGGGAAAGAAACCTCCCTTTAGAATTACTGCTCATTCCACTCTTGCTGTTGGTGCCTCTTGGGCTTTTCAGCACCAAGCTTCTGTTGAACAAGTTTGCAAGCCGCTACTTGGTCTTCTGTTCATACTTTTTCCAAGTTTTACAAGGTTGATGTTAAGGCCTCAGCGGACGCTGCTTTTGGCCGCAAGGTGCTTCAGGCGGTAGTGACTTGAACTGCCGGCTGTTACTTATTGGGGATCCCACCCTACTTTTGGACACTGCTTTTGGATGTCCCAACTGTTATGAATACCGAAGCAGGCCGTGCCATGCAATAAAGAATAAAGCAATTCTGTGAGTACTCACCTGTAGAATTGTTTTTGTTCTTGCATGGCACGGCCTGCTTCGACCCACCCTTGTTATCGTTATTCTTGGTTGCCTCTTTATGGTGATAAGTTAATTGGGGTTTTTTACCTTTTTACCTTTATTCTCTCCCGGCTTCTTGTCTCACTGCTTGTCTACGCTGGGAACTCTATGGTTAATCCCATTTTTATAGGTGGCCGGGAGATGCCACAGCTTTCTGCAGTACCACTGCGCCACCTTGTGGCGGAATAACCCAACTGTTATGAATACCGAAGCAGGCCGTGCCATGCAAGAACAAAAACAATTCTACAGGTGAGTACTCACAGAATTGCTTTTTGGGTATTCTCAGAAATGGTACAAACCTCCTCAACTTGTTTTGTTTTCAAATATTTGTATGGTAAAAGTTCACAAACAATCCTGAAAAATGTTCAGTACAATGTTTCAAAAATTGGTAGTAATAATAAAACATTATTATTCAGGCACTTATACTTTGATGATGTATGATGATAGTTATTTAGAACCTTAATCTTTTATCAATTATTAACCAACAGCTGCCACTTCACTTTTACATGTTTATCTTCAGTGTAATAGCAATATAAAATATGCAAGAAAGAAAACAACATAATACAAAGAATGTAGTGTTAGCATCCGTTTTTAAATACTAGAAAGTCATGTATTAGCTCCATTGTGTGCCCTTATATTTCCTTAAGTCCCTGGGAGTTCCTACCCTCCTACAAGCTCTGGTCATCTAATTGAATAAGTGGGTCTCCTTCTGCCAACCTAGACACATGCCGTTCTGTCTGTCCGAAACAGGAAATCACTTTTCTCTCAGTTCTGAGGTCCCACAAGAAAGTGTCATATTCCAAGTATGTCTCACACCCTGCTTCGGAATGATTAATAACACGTGGGGTTATGTCCAGTAGAGGGCGAACTTCTGCAGAGATGACCAGAAAAAAGAAGCCCCTCCCGGTCCACAAATACCCGGGACCTCCAACACATTCCTCAGTTTTCGTCTCTGCAGACGGCGAGCAAATCAGAAGATGGCTGTGTCTCCTCCTTGCAGGTAAGCCGGGGTTGCCCCCGGCCCCTTTTTTTCTCTATTTCTGCCCGGACCTTGATTGTTTAAGTGCCATATATGCCTCCCAGCCTTGGCTGAAGGTCCGGGTGACGGTAAACTACACCTTAGAGGAGTTTTTAGGGAGCCATGCTCCCCCGTGAGACCCCATTTTAAGGGGTAGGCGGTATCCAGGTTGGTGATCCTGGTTTGGGATGCCCTGTCCCTGATATCCCTTTTACTCTGTAGTGTGGGATTCTCCCCCCTTCCGGGTCTCCCTGTGCCCCTCTATGGGGGGGGCCTTCTTTCCCTCATAACTTTATTTTATGGTTACTATGTTTGTGGTGTGTGCTTGTGCTTCACTGTCTCTGTTACTACTGGGCCTTATGCCGCATTGGTGGCTGCGTTTTTGTTGGGGAAGCTTCTTCCCCTCAGGTGCGCTCAGACTGGGGGCGGGGCCGGACGTTCGGCGCGATCGCTGCGGCCCGCCCCCCTCTTCTTCTGGCGCCATTGCGGAGCCCAGCTATTCGCTGGAATCCACGTCCCTCTAGTGCTGAGGGAAGGGGCGGGGCCAGGCGCGCGATCCGCGCTGGCCCGCCCTTCCCTTCTCTCTCTTTCACTGGATCTCTGGTGGATGGACGCCATTTTCCTGCTGTGAGTGCCCTGTGGGGCCCATATACTTGTTTTCATGCTATTATTGTGCCCCATTCTAGCGTTTTGGGGCAGTGCCTTTCATGTCCTCCATATATGTTTAGAAATTTCTATATATTTATATTGTTGCTGTATGATTATGTGCATTGATTGTGTGCCTTTCTCATGGGCCCTTCCCATTGTGTCTTTCAGGAGGACTCCCTGCCTATTACAAAAAGGGGGTTCTCCCGGTCCTAGGGTCCCTTAGAGCAAATTTGGGATCCTACAAATCCTCCCACTAGGGACTTAAAGGGGCATCCCGGGTAGCTCTGGCAGCGTAATTCCCTCTGGTCATTGCGACTACCTTAAAATCACCATATGGAGGCTTCCCAGGATACCGGGCTCGGGCTCCCTTTGGGGCAATCCCGGCAGTGTGTGGGTTGTGGGGTATCCCTTACGGGGGATAATGCACTTATTTGCATACCATGTGCTCAGCAGGCCATAACACGGCAGTCGGGGTCCCAGGCGTCTGGGTCCGTGCCTCCGGTCTCATCACCTACCCCACCTCGCCTTTTCCGTACCCAAAGTGACACTGTCTTAGTTTGGGGTAACCTCTACACCCCCTGCCAAAAAGCCCAACAGAGACTAACTATTGCACTCAAACAATCAATTTATAAATCCATTTTATTGTAGCATATTGTTTAAAACCAATTTAAAAACAATTTTACTGAACCATATGCATGATAAGCCACCAGGGGGCGCACTCCCTCATGAACAATACAATCTCATATACATATAAGTAATTTCAAAGTGATTCTGTGCTAATCTATCAATAAATTCATATATATACAACTATTCTAAAACTTAATATACAATTCACAATTAATATCCTCACCCTAATAAAGTGCCAGTGCTTCCATCACAAATAGTCCCTTGTGCAAAATATTTAAGCCCATTCACAGAGAGCAAGGGCACACAGACAACACACAACAAACAAGTGCTTACTGTTAGTATAGTGACAGGAAGGCCCCCCTCAGGCGCAGACCAAAGTGACACTGTCATCGGCGGGGAGTCGCAATCTGATGTATGCGCTAGATTGGCCAACATCGAGAAATTGATTTCTAGCTCTGCGGCCAGAAAGGCCCCAGCTAAGAGGAGGCATCTGTCTACGACCGCGCAGGTATTGGATTTTGATGACTATGATTCCCTTGACTGGTTTGATTATTCCCCACTTGAGGAGGGGGAATTGTTTGAGGAATCTGATGCTGAGGATCAGCAGTTTTTTGATACTGATGCTGGGCAGGCACTGGGGGATGCCGTGGATACCCCCAAAGTCCTGGCCCATCTATTTGAGGTACTGGCTATTTCTCTGCCAGCAGAGTCCCCCCCACAGAAGGGGGAATTCTTTGGGACTTCTAAGCCCCGCTTGGAGTTCCCAAATCAGAATCATTTTGAAAGCATGATTCTTAAGGAATGGGAGAGGCCTAGCCGGTTCCCTGGTGTTCCTCAAGGATGGGATAGGAGGTATCCCTTCCCGGTGGACGTGGTGAAGCGCTGGTCGTCCCCTCCTGAGGTTGATTTGCCCGTTCTGGGATTGTCCGACACCTCCGTTGTACATTCTCCAGACGCCACCACTCTTAAAGATGGTGAGGACAAACGTATTGATCAGATGGCATGCCATGCCTTTGCCAGGGTTCAGCCTTGCGGCCTGTTTGTGCCTCGGCGCTCACCTCTGTGGCTACCAGGTCTGTGGTTAGGGACCTGTTGAGTGGTTCCCAGCTTAACCCGGCCAGTGAGGAATTCACAGCCCTTAAGCGGTGTGAATTATTTATGACTTTTGTTTTATCTGCTATGGAAGACGTAATTATTATGTGTAGTAGAACCTCGGCATTGCTGGTGGCTATTCGCCGATTGGTCTGGTTGCGCCAGTGGGCGGCGGACATTGCGGCTAAGAAACCCTTCCTGGGTACGCGGCTGTTCAGGGATAAATTGGATTCAATGGCGAAAGGTGGAAAGTTACCTCAGCGTAAGAAGCAGCGTTGCCCCTTTCGGGGGGCAAGCTCCTTCAATCCTTCCTTTCGCAGTGCCAGAGCAGGCAGAGGCTTTGCGTACTCTAATTTCAGAGGTGATTCCTGGAACAGAGGCAGAGGACGCACACGTCCAGGCCTCACCTGGGGTTCCAAGCCCAAGCCTGCTGCCAAGACGGTTCAGCAATGAGGGGACGCCCTCACCCTTGCGGGTGGGGGGACAGCTGTGGCACTTCTTCCAGGTCTGGGCCCAGGAGGTTACAGACAAATGGATCTTGGAAGTGGTCTCTTCCGGGTACAAACTGGAGTTCGAGCACCGGCCTCCTCCCAGATTCCTAAGGTCTCTGGTGCCCTCGGATCCCCGGCCTGCGCAGGGGCTCCTGTTGGCTGTAAAGAATCTTCTGGACATGGAAGTCATATGTCCGGTGCCTTTCTCAGAGAGAGGCCGGGGCTATTATTCCAACCTCTTCACGGTTCCAAAAAAGGATAGATCCATAAGACCCATTCTGGATTTGAAGCTTCTCAACAGGTTCATCAGAATCAAGAAGTTCCGCATGGAGACTCTGCGCTCAGCCATCGATTCCCTTCGTCAGGGGAATTTCATGACGTCCATAGACATCAAGGATGCTTACCTTCATGTACCAATCTTCCCAGCACACCAGAGATTTCTCAGGTTTGTGGTGGGAGATCAACACTTTCAGTTTGTGCCCCTTCCTTTCGGGTTGACTTCGGCACCAAGGGTGTTCACCAAGGTGCTGGCTGGCATATTGGCCCTTCTCAGAGCCCAGGGCATTCACATTGTGCCGTATCTGGACGACCTCCTCATTACGGCATCCTCTCTCAGTCAGGCGGAGCTGGACACCAGGTTGGTGGTGGCGACGCTGGAGAGGTACGGCTGGGTGATCAACCATCCCAAGTCTTCTCTCTCCCCCTCAAGGGAGATCTCATTTCTGGGCATGAATCTGGATACCGTTCAGTCCAGGGTGTTTCTACCTCAGTCCAAGGTGCAGATGGTTCAGGATCTGATACGTCTTCTCCTGTCCAATCCTCATCCTTCTATCTGGCTAGGGATGAGACTGGTGGGATTGATGGTGGCTTCCTTCGAGGCAGTTCCCTTTGCTCAGTTCCACATGAGGTCGCTCCAGCTCCATCTATTGCTGGCCTGGGACAGGTGTCCGCAGTCATTGGATCAGTCATTCCTGATGTCTCCCCGGGTTCGGCAGTCCCTTCAGTGGTGGCTGGAACCAAGCAACCTGATGAGGGGCAGATCCTTTCTGACCCCTTGTTGGGAGACGGTTACCATGGACGCCAGCCTGTCGGGCTGGGGAGGTTTTTGG
Organism: Gastrophryne carolinensis; assembly: GCA_027917425.1. NCBI lineage: Eukaryota > Metazoa > Chordata > Amphibia > Anura > Microhylidae > Gastrophryne > Gastrophryne carolinensis. The sequence goes on from CM051236.1 coordinate 130,671,947, forward strand.
AAGAAACATCAGTTCAAGGGGCTGCGGGATCCTCAGGAAGCTCACACCCCCATCAATGTCTTGGAGCTTAGAGCTATTCGGTTGGTTCTGTCATGTTTGACGCATCACCTACGGGGCTAACCGGTTTAGGTTCGATCAGACAATCGAACTGCGGTCGCTTACATCAATCACCAAGGAGGGACTCGCAGCATGAGTGCGCTCAGGGAAGTTTCTCTGATTCTTGCATGAGCGGAGAGCAATGTTCCATGCATCTCAGCAGTGTACATTCCGGGAGTGGAAAACATGGAGGCGGACTCCCTGAGCAGGGGATCCTCTCGCCGAGGGGAAAGGTCTCTCAACCACAAGGTATTCCGATCCCTCTGTCACAAGTGGGGGATTCCGGAGGTGGATCTCTTTGCCTCGCGTCACAATCACCAGCTCCCTACGTTTGTGTCTCTTTCTCAGGATCCTCTGGCCCTGGCAGTGGACGCCTTGTCTCTTGCCTGGAGGGATCTGGGGTTTCTGTACCTGTTTCCCCCCTTCTCCATGGTAGGCAAGGTGGTGCGCAAGCTGGCTCAAGAGGGTGCACCAGCAATTCTGGTGGCCCCAAGTTGTCCAAGACAGGTTTGGTTCGCAGACGTCGTACGGCTAGCGGTAGATCAGTACAGGTTGCCCCTGTTTCTGGATCTGATCACTCAAGGTCAACTATGTTACCCCAGTTTACAAACGCTGGCTTTGACCGCGTGGCTGCTGAAACCTCCATCTTATAGGAGGAAGGTTTGTCTGATGCTGTGATTCAGACTCTTGTTAGAGCTAGGAAGAGATCTTCTTCTAACATCTACTACAGGACTTGGAGGTCCTATTTGGACTGGTGTGAGGCTAGGGCCTTGCCTTGCCACGGTCTGGCACTGGGGTTCCAGCTTAGTACCTTGAAAGGGCAGGTCTCTGCTCTGGCAGTCTTCTTTCAATGGTCTTTTGCTCTACATCCTCTGGTTAGGGGGTCACTCATGTGCGGCTCCCTAGAAAGCCTTTGTTGCCCGTTTGGGATTTGAATTTGGTTCTGTCGGCCCTCCAGAGGCCTCCTTTTTGAGCCGGTGCATGATGTTGCACTTTCTATGCTCACTCAAAAGGTTGCCGTTTTGGTGGCAATTACCTCTGTTCGACGTGTCTCTGTGAGTTGGCGGCTCTGTCCATTCAGGCCCCTTACTTTGAGAGACACCAGGACAAGGTGGTTTTTTGCTTTAAGCCAGATTTCCTTCCTAAGGTGGTTTCTGCCTTCCATCTAAATGAGGATGTAGTTCTCCCTTCCTTGTGTCCTAAGCCTAGCAATGACAAGGAGAGGGTCTTGCACTCTTTGGATGTGTTTCGTTGTGTGAAGTACTATTTGGTGGCTTCTTCTCCCTTTCGTAAGACGGACGCCTTGTTCGTGGTGCCCTCCGGGCCCAGGAAAGGTTTGGCGCCCGCCAAGTCTACCATCAGTAAATGGATTCGTCAGGCTATTGTTGGGGCCTATACGGCCAAGGGGAGGGTTCCCCCGTTTCAGATCACTGCTCATTCTACTCATGCTGTTGGGGCTTCCTGGGCTTTTCAGCACCAGGCCTCTGTTGAACAAGTTTGTAAGGCTGCTACTTGGTCTTCTGTTCATACTTTTTCCAAGTTTTATAAGGTTGATGTGCGGGCCTCAGCGATTGCTGTTTTTGGCCGCAAAGTTCTGCAAGCCGCAGTGGTTTAAATTTGTGCAATATTGCCTGTTGGGATCCCCACCCTTTTTGAACACTGCTATTGGATGTCCCAAGTGGTATTAATCATTCCGAAGCAGGGTGTGAGACATACTTGGAATAATACCATTTTGTGATTACTCACCTGTAAAATGGGTATTATAAGTATGTCTCACACCCTGCTTCGCCCCACCCTGAGTTGTATCTTGGATCCTCTATATGGTGAACTTTTTTTCTTGTTGCTTTTATTGGCTCCTCCTGGTCCCCTTACTGCTTTCTTATACTGGGGAATGTGTGGGAGGTCCCGGGTATTTGTGGACCAGGAGGGGCTTCTTTTTTCTGGTCATCTCTGCAGAAGTTCGCCCTCTACTGGACATAACCCCACGTGTTATTAATCATTCTGAAGCAGGGTGTGTGACATACTTATAATACCCATTTTACAGGTGAGTAATCACAAAATGGTATTTTTACATTCCCATGTGTCAAAGAATCTGCCTACCCTCCTCTCTCCCCTAATCTGGGCCTTTATCTATTCCGTACAGAGGGTGCTGTAATGAATTCATTAGTAAAATAGGGGGAAAAGGTTCCTATTTTGTGAAGGAATTGCATTTTACTTAGGTTGTTTAAAATTACTGCCTGTTATATATTAAATATTAGGCTTTAAAGCCTCCCAAACATCAAAAGGCTGGTACATAAACAATGTTTTTTTTACACTTACCCTGGAGAATCCCTTTAATGCATTACCCTAAAAGTTTCATGTCGTATTATTTCACACGTATGCCTTATTATGTAATTTAAACAGTAAATGTAGAAATATATTTAAGAAATTACTTTAAAATGTTGAATGTTGTATGTATGTTTTAACAAATTAGGTTGTTTCTATATTCTGTCTTTTCTGCTCCTAAACTTTAGGACAGATAATTTGTACTTTGACTTAGCACTTCTTAAACAATAGTGAGATTTCCAACTTGCTTATATATTATTATATATTTAATTCATATTCTAAAAATTCAACTCAGCTGTGTTTCTCTCTCTAGGTCTGGAACTTCCATTTATGATGATGCCCCATCCACTTATCCCTGTAAGCCTACCTCCAGCTTCTGTTACCATGGCCATGAGCCAGATGAACCACCTCACTACAATCGCAAACATGGCTGCAGCTGCACAAGTACAAAGCCCACCATCCAGGGTTGAAACCTCTGTAATTAAGGTATTTTAGTGTATAAATGTGGCAGTATGTCTGTATTGCTGTCCCAAAGTGTAATTTGTCCTGTTTTACAACTAACTTTTGCACTCAGAACCTGATTCTATTTTTTGCTTGACTTGCAGCAATTACAGTATATCTGTATATACCATAAATAATATATATACGCAGCTCGATTAAGTCTTATCAATAGTACATTGACACGTTACCAAAAGATAGTGGATTTTGACTTCTGGGATTTCTGCTAATTCAAATTCAATTTTTCACATTGCAGAGGATTGTCTGTTACTATAACTAGATTATATTTACCTGCTATGTTTTCCAAAGGCTTTTTGATTTAGTAAAAAGCATAATGTATGCTTTTAAAGACGTAAATAGGTTAGTCACGTGAAAAATGAGTAAATAAAAAGATAACCTTTATTGGGGAAATTGAAAATATTATTCAGATTGTAACGATTATAAAAAGCTTTAAAATGATACTAAGAAATCAGTACCTTAGGTCAACCTGCTTGAAATTACATTTTGAGGTCTATACATGGTTTTATGGGATGTATTATATAGCTGCCTTGGCCTCATGCTGATACTTTTTTTTGAATCTGCCCTTTCTGAAATGAGATGAGCATTAGATGTCCTTTTGTAATAGGATGTTTAGATATATGAGATGGGTGAATGGCAGTGTAGCAGTAACAGGCTGGGATAGAAGAGTCTGACAGCCATGAATCACTCTTTGTATGATTTTCGTGACCTGTGTTATACATACTGAAGGCATAGACAGGATAATATTTATACATTTCACAATATTTTTGTATTAATGAACTTGAAGTCAATGTAAGATGTTAAATAAAGCTTATACTGCAGTGATAAAATAAGATAAGGTTAGCTTGCTCTGTAGTATCATTGGAAAGACATGTCTATATTAATACGATTCCAGGTAAAACACTGTTAATTATTTGAGCGTCTGTGTGTGTAGTGGCCTTTATGTAAACGTTGATGATTAGAGTCTGTGCTCTGACCATGGGGAAAGTTATGCAATCCCTTTGTCACCTTCCCACCCTGTCTCTGGCCATAAGCCAGCCCTTTTAATTTACCTTGTGGCTTAAGAGCAAGCTCAAATGAGTCATTGGTGTGAAGTCTAATACAGATCAATTGGCTGTTCACTCAGCGAGCAACCGACCATACAAATCTATGTTCATAGGCTGAAGATTTGTTGGTCTATTGGTCGCTAGAACGATAATGCAATCACTCACGTCGCTCATTCTCATAGCATATTGTTTTGAGGGCGACTCCTGTTTACACACTCCAACCATCAAGTGATGAACAAGAAATTTTTAGTGAGCGAAAATGATACGATGGCCAACCAAATAACCAAGTCTTGTTCATCACTTGATCACAGCAACGGAGCTATTATCATTAAATTGCAGTTGCTTTAGCAGTTTCTTGCTTGATAACCGCTCCGTGTAAACGGGCCATAAATGTAGCTGATAGAATGTTTCCAACTAGGACTCTGGTGAGATGGACTTCAGTTGGCTTCATACAGATGACACACAAAACATGACACATAAATACAATGACAGCTATGGTCAAGAGAAAAGTCCCAAATTTTAATGAATCCTTTCATGGTAATTACATTATTCTAAGTGTGCCATACACTCCACTTCGATCTTAATGACATGTGGGTAATCTCCAGTAGAGGGCGAACTTCTGCAGAGATGAATATGCAAAAAAGAAAGCCCCTCCCAGTCCATATATACCTGGGACCTCCCATGAACATCGAAGTGGAGTGTATGGCACCCTCATAATACCCATTTTAAAGGTGAGTACTCACAAAACGGTATTTTTTTTTTCATTCTTTATTTCATAACAGCATTTTTACAGGCTGTCAATTAAACATATACAAAGCATTAGAACTTTTTACGCTGACTGCCAGTGGTTTGCAGGTAATAGCTTCAGCTATTATCTTTCATATGGTATCCAACATTAATTATAACATTTAGTGCAATTCTAACACAGATAAATCACATAAATCAACAAAAAGACCTGAAGAAGTAGCAAGAGAGAGGACACAGGTAAGTAAAGGGAATAGGAGGGAAAAAAACATTTAGACTCCTAGGGGAAAGGATGCTGGAGCTTGGAAACCAAAGGACAGCACCTATGTCTACTAGAATTACAGGACAATATAGTCACAGGCAACTCCAGTCTATTAAAACAGGTTTTGCCTGTCTCTTTGCATTACCCCTCAAGAAGGAGGTCTGAGTCTCTATATGCTGGATCCCATTGGTCCTTGTAAACCAATCAGACAGTGGAGGGAGACGGTTGCTTCCAATGCATTAGATTAGAGAGACTTCTAAACTTGAATGAATAGTAAAGAATTGTTATAGCACTTCAATTCAAAAAGGCAGCATTGGTGGCTGCCAGTGCCGCCGCTAAAATGACTGGTGGCATCCAGTCAGGGGGGGGGGGGGCATCCAGGATGCTGGAGGCCCCCTCACACATAACCCCACCAGGCTGCCAGGAAACCTTAACTTAACCTCACTCCCCCGCCGGAAATCCAGCACCACTATTGGCTTTCCAGTGCTAACATGGGAATTTACAGCGCCGCAATTGGCTGAGTTGCAACTAAGGGGCCCGTTTTTGTAGACTGTGCACAGCAGTAAAGGTTTAAAATTGCTTAAGTCCTTAGCCAGACAGCTAGTCTTAAGGTAAACATAAACCATAACCTTTAATTCAGCAGTTAAAATTAATATTCAGACTGCAATAAAAGCTTGCCAATATTAGCAAATGGACAAGAAATGGCGTCTTCCAAGCTTAGATTAAAGCTTTATCAAGTGACGATCGGGCCTTTCCCAGCTTTGCATCTCTATCAAGGCAATGGGGGGAACATTAACAGTAAAAAGGGGGTTCACAGTACCTATGAGAAATTGGACAGAAAGTGGCCCTAAAGTCTAGATTCCAGGGTCGCCTTATTTAGGATGTCCCACTGTGTGAAACCCCCCTGAAACCCGAAACCCAGGCCATGACTGCATTCTGCTAACTCTGCTGCTCTAGCTATTTCTCTTGCCATTTGTGAATGACCGCACAGAAATGCCCCCAACTAGTGGCTCACATATATGCATCTGGTGCATTCAGCTCCATTCTCCCTTAGCCCATGAGACCACTCTTCAGCTAAAAGAAGCTGAATTGAGATAAGCATGCTGATTAGCTGCCGCCCCCCTCCCCGAGCATGTGTTATTTGATCAGTTGCCAGGTACATTTTAGTGGAGGTCCGGGACAATTTGATATGCCCCGGGCCAAGGACCAACTGGGATCTTTAAAATCCTGGGTTTTGGTTCACTATAAAACTCAGTTCATGGTGTTTATAGGCGAAGGATTTGAGCACTAAATACCTCTCATCTGGTAACAACTAAAAAAGTCCTCCTACCAGAGAATGGGTATCAAGCAAAGTATGTCAAGGTGGGCCTGTCTCACAGCAGCTTTTTTCAAACAGGGCCAAACTGACCAGACTCTTTTCAGGGACATAAAATACATATTTTACATAGTTGAAATTAGAATGAACTAAAAACCAAAAAGGGTCCAGTGTAAAAACAAATCTAAGGCAACCTTGGCAAGTATCTTAATTAGTAAAGGCTGAGAGAGGCATTCATTACCACAAACTGGGATGGTGGAACAAGAGTATAGGGCCTCCACCCAGATTCTGTTGCCAAGGCCAATATGACTGCTAATATCTTTCATGTTCTTTTCCCTTTGCCAAATGCCTTTTCGTCACTAATGGAGATGCAAGGGGGTCCAACCCACTACAGCTAAATTAGTTAGGTACAGCACTCTGAGGACCTTGTTCTCACAGCCAGGCGAAATTCCACTATTCTATATCTTCTTGGAAAGGGAATTTTGTTATAACAGCTAATTTGCCCTTGCTTTACCCCCCCCCCCCCAATCTGGAAAAGAAACACCACAACAGTCATTAATTCTTTGCTAAACATAGAAATTAAAAGGTCAGTGAATCAATCTGTTCCTGTAGATGTTTAGACCGTCTTGTGCTAATCCAGTACCCCAATATTGAATTTGGGACTTAATGAGACACACATTCCTAGGAACCCCAATACTCTCTCCCAGATGTTCTAAACATTTTTTTTAATAAAATATTTTAAGAATAAACACATGGGAGGGATTGAATACACTATAGAGCTTTATAGGGGCAGATATATTATCACTTTAAAATATTTGTGATATATACTAGGTTCAACTTCGATTCCTGTTTTGTTTTAATGGGGACTAATAACACACTTTGGCCACAATGATGTCTTGTTCTAACTTAGAAAAAGTAATAACTTAACTTTAAGTTGACCCCCCCCCCCCCCCCAAAAAAAAAAAACAACTCTCCACCCAAGGTACATTACCGTTTGGATGTTTTCTGTCCTCAATGCTGCTTGGTATTCTTGTTATCCCTTTCGCTGCCAGCCTACCTGGAGTTTTTGTCACCCTTGGTGCCAAACCGTTTTGCACTATTTTGCGCTCCCCATGTTCAAATGTGATTTTTGAAGGGATTTCCAGGGATTTCCCAGGGAAATGATATATTGTTTTTTTCAGCAGAGTCTGGGCTTTAACATGAAATGTCTTGTTTGTAATTTTTTAGGGGTATTCTCAATATTTTTGGGTGAAATATGTGAAAAAAAATAAAAAAAAAATACATTTTTACAATTTGTAGTTTTTTTTGTAATAAAAAATGTAAGTTTTTCAATAAAATCTTATTGCGTGTGAAATCCCAATTTCTCCCAGTTACAGCGATACCACATATGTATAGGTAGACACCCTTTCCTGCCCAGGAGACTCCCCCAAACTGAAACAGCGCTTTAGGGAATTTTCAGATAAAATACAACTATGCTATGCAATATGCGCACCTTGCAGTTCTTCCAGAAAAACAACCCTTTACATTTGAAATACCCCCAACAAACTATATATTCTCTGGAAGTACACACCTCAAGCTTTCTAGGCGTACCAGGCTTGTTGATGTGCCCATAGTTTTCTGGAAGTAATCCCTCATTGTATTCTTTGGTTGCAAAGAGTTTCCCTAAAAAAAGGATAAAAAAGCAGAATCAAAGCCACATTTTCCTAAAAAAACTATGTGCAAACAAGAAAAAACAAGTTTAGTCTGAAAAAGCAACATCCCCCGAACAGAACGATACCCAACATGCATAGGTTCTGTCAAGGGAAGAGTTGCCAAACACCCCAAAGTAAAGCATGTGCGTAACAGTGATTTTACTTGAAAATTTCAGCTCTGCAGACAAAGTGCGCACCTTGCGATTTTTCAACCAAAACAACCCTTTACATTTGGAATATCCCCCATAAACCATATATTACCTGAAAGTACACATGTTAAGCTTTCTAAGCGTACCCAACTTGTTGTAGTGGGCTCATCTTTCTGGAATTAATCCCTCAAAGAATTCTTTGGTTGCGCAGGGTTTCCCTAAAAAATGTATAAAAAAGCTGAATAAAAAACACCTTTTCCTAAAATATAAATATGCAAACCAGAAAAAAACAAGCTAAGTCTGAAAGCGCAAGGTCCCCCGAACAGAACAATACCCAACATGCATAGCTACCTTTAACCATTTTAATTGCCAGCCTACTTGAGATTTTGTCACCCTCTGTTGACAGGTCATTTTTCCCCATTTTGCGCCATGTTTTGCGCCATTTTTGCTGGAATTTTCAGGAAAATTATACATATATTTTCTGCAGCAGAGTTTAGGCTTTAACAAGAAATGTCTTGTTTGTAAATTTTATTTTGTTTTTTACAATATTATTAAGTAAAAAATAAATAAATAAATAAATAAAAATTTTTTTAGAAAATTGACTCCTTTATTTCAAATAAAAAATGTATTTTATTAAGGAAAATCATATTGCATGTGAAAGCCCCATTTCTACCGATTAGAACGGTACCACATATTTATCGGTAGCCCCCCGTTCCTGCCCAGGAGACCCCCCTAACTGAAACAAGTACTTTATAACATTTACAAATAAAATACAACTACCATCCACACTACAAAGGGTTAAATCGAGAAAAAAAAATGACATAGGGTCCCCCCTCCCAGGGGGGCGGACCCCATTTTTTTTTGGAATTTTAAGGGTTAAAAACCCTTAAAAATCCAAAAAAAAATGAAATGGGGTCCCCCTTACCCATCATTACCAGCCCGGGACCAGCTATGGGGGCTTGTAGGCACAGAGTGGGGGGGCCAGCTTTTGTGGCCCCCCCACCCTGCAGCCTACGAGCCCACATAGCCTGTGTGGGCCCGGGCTCTTCTGCCCCCCCCCTGGGCTTTGGGGAGGCAGGTAATTGGGTGTGCCGGGGGTTAATGGCAAGTCACCCGCTGCGGCAAGCGGGTGACATGCCATCCCCCCAGCCTTGTGAACTGGTATAGGGGTCATGGACCCCTTACCAGTTCACAAGGGGTTAAATGTAAAAAAAAAACACAGACACACAAAAGAGAAAAAAATATTTTATTCATTTTTTTTTTTACACTGTACTCACCTCCCATCCATCCTGGAGCACTGTGTCCCTCGGCGATCACTGGCTTCTGCTCACCTGCTGGAAGCCTTTTATAGCTGCTGGATGACAGAACACAAAGAGTTTATTAAAAAAAAAATGACACAGGGTCCCCCCTCCCAGGGGGGCGGACCCCATTTTTTTTGGAATTTTAAGGGTTAAAAACCCTTAAAAATCCCAAAAAAAAATGAAATGGGGTCCCCCTTACCCATCATTACCAGCCCGGGACCAGCTATGGGGGCTTGTAGGCACAGAGTGGGGGGGCCAGCTTTTGTGGCCCCCCCACCCTGCAGCCTACGAGCCCACATAGCCTGTGTGGGCCCGGGCTCTTCTGCCCCCCCCCTGGGCTTTGGGGAGGCAGGTAATTGGGTGTGCCGGGGGTTAATGGCAAGTCACCCGCTGCGGCAAGCGGGTGACATGCCATCCCCCCAGCCTTGTGAACTGGTATAGGGGTCATGGACCCCTTACCAGTTCACAAGGGGTTAAATGTAAAAAAAAAACACAGACACACAAAAGAGAAAAAAATATTTTATTCATTTTTTTTTTTACACTGTACTCACCTCCCATCCATCCTGGAGCACTGTGTCCCTCGGCGATCACTGGCTTCTGCTCACCTGCTGGAAGCCTTTTATAGCTGCTGGATGACAGAACACAAAGAGTTTATTAAAAAAAAAATGACACAGGGTCCCCCCTCCCAGGGGGGCGGACCCCATTTTTTTTGGAATTTTAAGGGTTAAAAACCCTTAAAAATCCCAAAAAAAAATGAAATGGGGTCCCCCTTACCCATCATTACCAGCCCGGGACCAGCTATGGGGGCTTGTAGGCACAGAGTGGGGGGGCCAGCTTTTGTGGCCCCCCCACCCTGCAGCCTACGAGCCCACATAGCCTGTGTGGGCCCGGGCTCTTCTGCCCCCCCCTGGGCTTTGGGGAGGCAGGTAATTGGGGGTGCCGGGGGTTAATGGCAAGTCACCCGCTGCGGCAAGCGGGTGACATGCCATCCCCCCAGCCTTGTGAACTGGTATAAGGGGTCTCATGGACCCCTTACCAGTTCACAAGGGGTTAAATGTTAAATAAAAAGACACAGAGACATAAGATATAAAAGATCTTTATTTTTTATTTTTTTTACTTTACTCACCTCCGATCCTGTGTCCCCCGGCGATCTCCGCTGACAGCCTGCTCGTGTGTTTGAAGGAGAGAGCCTGGGGAGGAGGGGGGGCGATCTCAGCCCTCTCCTCCTCCCCATCTGCCCTCCTCCAGGCACACGAGCAGACTGATTGTCTGTCTCACGTCCCGGCAGTAAGAGGGCTGCTGGTGACATCATAAGAGGCAATTTCTGCCCTCTCCTCGCCACCGAAGAGGCTGGGGGGGGGCGATCGGAGGCCCCCCCAGTGAAGAGGACACCCATCGGGAGACAGCGCGGCCTCAGGTAAGGAAATGTCATTTTTTTTTTTTTTTTTTTTTACATTTAGCAGCTGCTGCTGCCGAAGCGGGGGGGGGGCTATTCCGGGGGCTCTCCTGGAGCCATCCGACCCCCCACGGGGGATCGGATGGCACCAAATTAAAGGGGAGACCCGGCCGGATCCAACGAGGGGTCAGGTGAGTATTTTTGATTTATATTTTTTTTACTGTCAGGGGGGAAAGTCAAGCCCGTAGATTCTACGTGCTTGGCACTTAAGTGGAGTGGAAGCGAGCACGTAGAATCTACGGGCTTGGCACTGAAAGGGTTAAAGAATACCATCTTTCTAACCTAGCTGTTTAATGCTCCCCTTTGTAATCTCATGATGGGAGAAATTAGAACCTATTGAAAATAATGCTAGGAAGATAAGGAAGGTGTTTTATCCAATTTATTACCAGGACACTATGGGATGATACGTTTTTTTGAATTAACATTCCATAGGATGTGGTTGTTCTGCTTTAATTCGACAAGACATAAGATGTATGTGAAGTGCCAAACTACCCAAGGTCCCTTTCAAGTCTGTCTAGAAAATAATATTTAATGTTCTGCAAATAGAACAATTTTGTTACGATAACCTTTTAAGGACCTGGCTCAATTTTTAAATGGAACATTGTTTTATCCCTTAAAATACAATTGCATCATATGTATTTGAGATTATTTTTCTAAACACACAGACTCACACTGTAAAATGCTTTTAAAAAGTAACGGTCAGTTTTGTCATTAGAACCTCCAGTTTGAAAAGCAAAACCCTGGCTTTTGTTTTTTCATTGCACTTATCAGCAAGGATTACATTACATGATAATAATCTGAGCTTGCATATTATTATTATTATTATTTTTATTATTATTGTTATTAATAATAAAACCTTTAAAATAAAAATACATTTTTGAAAATCAACTATTAAATGAAAGCCTAAACTGTGCCATAAAAACTGTGTATACATTTTCAGGAAGTTGACAAATGTCCAAAAAAAAAAAATAGCTCTAGTCCTTCGAACATGGGATCTTCAAATGGATATTTATTAATATAAGGAAGGACATCAAATATAAAGTCTAATTAGTTGTCAAGATCTAATGCTTCTAAATATGATTTGAAGAAAATGTGAAATATTTGATTTGCTTGCTTGTTTGCTGCAAGCTTTGGAAACTAATATTTGAATGTATTACTGTTTCCAACAGGAACGAGTTCCAGATAGCCCATCTCCTGCACCTTCCCTTGAAGATGGACGAAGACCGGGTAGTCACGCTTCATCACACAGAAGTAGCAGTGTTTCTAGCTCCCCAGCAAGAACTGAAAGCTCTTCAGACAGAATACGTATGTTGCAAAATTAAACATATATTTAGGCTTTGGCCTAGATGAGTGCACCCTGAACCACTGTGGACTACCAGAGCCACATATTTGTTTTCCTTGCTGCAATCCGTTCCTACATTCACTGACCATTTTCCTCATAAACAATGGGATAAACCTTAATGAGGAACATCAGGGGAGGTTAAAACCTCCCCCAAACATCACCAATCTGCTGCCCCTCCCCCGGTTTTACCTATTTACTCACCTCACAAGGGCATCCATCTTCTGGGTCCCTCAGACTCTGGCCACCTCCCGATGGGCAGTGCCATCTTGCATCCAATCAGGCACAGTCCCCCGATCTCATGCCTTCACAGTGGGATGCAATGGAGCCGCTCAAATTCCTGCAAAACGGCTAAGTTGGCAGGGGGCAGAGGATCGGGCCCTGAAGCATCCGGATGTCACCACAGCAGGCAGGGGCGACATCCAAAGGCTAAGTAGGGGCCAATGGGGGGGGGGGGATTTGCCCCTTTTTATTTTAAGCCTGATATTCCACTTTAACTGTTATAGTACAAGGGGGGCACATCCATTGTCAGCGCAGCACAGTAATCTTAGTATGTTTTGCCACTTTTGCCTGGGGTCAGATTTTCACTGTACTTTTTAGAACTTACAGCTATATGTAGATCCACACAACATGACCTGTTGGGGAGAGAGTTGGGGAATGCCGCCCTGGTAAAAAAAAACCCTGCTGTACTAAAAAGCACTGAACACACAACTGAGCAAAAACATATGTTGGACACTGAACTAGAATTGACTCTGAAAGGATGTTTGTGACTGCTGTGCCACTTTATTTGCTTAATTTTAATACCAAACAGTAAACAAGCATTGATGGTAATATTTTTTCTTTGTTTTTAAGCTATCCATCAAAATGGCCTGTCTATGAACCAGATGCTAATGGGGTTGTCTCCAAGTATTATACCGGGACCAAAAGAAGGTGATCTGGCTGGTCATGAAGTTGGACATGAGGCAAAAAGGATACATATGGAAAAAGGTTAGTATGTTTTTAACATTAAATAATGATTTAAACAAGTCTAAAATCCTGATAGGATATCAGCCTTTTATATTTATATATAACTGTAATGATATACAGTTGTAAAGGCAAACAGCTATTATGCAAAGGAATATGCTTTCTGCTGAACTCAACTTGAAAGATTTAAAATAAAATAAATTGCACAAAAATACAGTTGATAACAAAAAATAAGGTAAAGGGGACAGTTTACTTTAGAGTCAACAAGTTAGAATCCTTCAAGAGAACTGTTGATAGAGCGTTGCTAGAGTTGCAGTATGGGAAAAAACAATAAATTAAGACATTTTTAGAATATTGAATTCTGCATAAAGAAGCTACTATAGGAAAGAATAGCATCGACCAGCACAGAGACCACAGTTTGTACCTAAATACCTTGTTGGGATACAAAAAAAATGCACATTGTGCATGTGTACTACATACTGCCGACAACTAGTATTAGTAGGTAGCATTACAATGGAAATTGTTAACTTCGAATAGTACTTTCTCATTGTTCTAACCAAACCATGTTTTCTCATCCAATGAGATGTTAGCTTATAATATAATCAAGCTACCTCAGGTTTTATTATTCATTTTAGGAAGGAAATGTAAAGCTTTCTATTTTCAGTGCATAATGCAATAAGCTATGGATCTGATATTGTCCAGTGCACGTCTCATTCTTTTAAAATGTTTTGGTAAATTCTAACTTGATCTGGCACATGATCTTAAGAAAGATACACATCACTGTACAAGCCAACCCCAGAAATCTCACTGTCCACTGTGCGGGACGCAATGCTTTGTGGGAACTTACCGGAGGTAAGTACCAGGGCCAGAGTTCAGACTGCCAGTATTGGTATGTGGAGCATGGCATACCTTATTGAAATGCATCCATGCTGCCTAGTTCAGAGAGGAGGATTCCTTTAAGTTACATAGAATTATAGAAGTCTGATGACAGAAAAAGTTCACATGGTCTATCCAGTCTGCCTTTAATGTTTTAGGTTTAACTCATTATAACCAGCCTTATGGCCTATTTCCACAGAACGATTAGCAAACAAATTATTGATAAAGTGAATGCAATCAATTAATAATTGATCCGTGGTAATTAGGGATGAGCGAACCAGTTCGGACGAACCGGAATTCGTTCCGAATTTCAGGGAAAATTCGATTCGGCACGAACCCGAATTTTTTTGGGTCCGTGCCGATCGAATTTTCCCTGAAATAAAAAAAAATACCGGCATGGTGGGAGCGGGCAGGCTGGCTACGCTGTCAGAGGGCTGCGGAAGCCGGCCCGCTGACAGCGCAGCCGGCCTGCCCGCTCCCACCATGCCGGCATTTTTTTAAAAAGCAAACACTTACCTGCATGGTCGGAGCGTGGAGGCCGGCGCCGCTCTCAGGCGCCCTCTGATGACGCATCCTCTGATGACGCGTCCTCGGTTGACGCGTCCTATGATGACAGCTGAGACGGCGCCGGCCTCCACGCTCCGACCATGCAGGTAAGTGTTTGCTTTTTAAAAAAATGCTGGCATGGTGGGAGCGGGCAGGCCGATGTTCATCATTTTAAAGTCGGCATGTGAAAACAGAAATTGGCTATAAATAGGGCTGTACAAATAACTTAAATGTGCTGTTTATTATGATCACTTTAAGGAACAGTTGATGAAATATCCTCCATGTGTGAACGCAAGTCGTCTGATCATTCATAACTCACATATGTGATTACATAATTGAAATCGCAATTATGTTCGCATTAAAGGCATTGTATAGCCCTATTTGCAGTTGATTTCTGTTTCCACATGTCATTGTTAACACAAAGAATTAGAAGTTTTATGTCAGGCATAATGATACGGCGCTCGACCAAGAAGCAAATTGTCGTGAATCACATGACATTGCTCACTTTATCGATTTATTCCTTCGCTCATCATACCAAAGAAATGGACCGGTAGGCAGAGGATATGATTGCTTAATATACAGTCGCTAAGACCTTCAGCTGAGCTTTGTATATACACTGTCCCATAACACCTAAGGTTATGTTGGCAGATGTTGTGTGCATTGGACAAAGGTGAGAGAAGCTGGGGCAAAGAAGCTTGGACATGTTAATGGGAAAAAATAAAGTGACTGGTAGATGCCCAGAATGCAGCGGTTCTGAACTGAACCATGATCATAAAGGGTCCTGTGCTGCATATAACAGCTGTAACTAAACAGTTCCTATAGCAAAATAAAGCGGACCAAAATCGTCATTTTTAACTAGCAGTAACTTTTGGCAATTTTCCTTGCTTTATGCTAAAGCTGTTTGTTTTAGCTGCAAAGCTCCACCTTCTCCATTCTTTGCCACTGTATTGAGTGACAATGATGCCATTGCCACACTTATGCAATGATTGATAGTCTGCAAAGAGGGACAGCAAAAAGTTGATGTTTCAGGACAATTCTGTAGGCCTTTGACCAAGTTTAT